>CAWUFW010013498.1:141629-472403 GCA_963921515.1 Calotriton arnoldi
TGATGAAAATCTATGACCCTGGACCTGTTGAACTTTCTCCAGATGGTCAGTAATGTTAATTTTTTAATGTTTATTCTTTTGACTGTAAATGATTGTTGGATGTGAATTATCACTTTTGGAACTAAAATTGGTGTGTTTAGAGGCATTTTCCTGCCTAACATTCATCAAAATAGAAGCTTCTGAGTAGGAGGAAAAGGTTGAACTTCCTCCAGATGGTCAGTAATGGTGATTTTTGAAAGTTTAATCTTTTGACTGTAAATGACTGTTGGATGTGAATTATCATTTTTGGAACTAAAATTGGTTCGTTAGAGGCATTTTCCTGCCTGAAATTGGTCAAAATAGAAGCTTCTGAGTAGGAGGAAATGTCTTTAAAAATGGAATTTTAGACACTTTGAGGCTTTAAAATGTGGTTATTCAACATGAGGCACGATCCAATTGACATTTTGAATAATTTTTTGCACAATCCAGAAAATCAATTTTTTGATGAAAAATTATGACCCCGGAACTGTCTAACTTCCTTCAGATGGTCAGTAATGTTGATTTTTGAAAGTTTAATCTTTTGACTGTAAATGACTGTTGGATGTGAATTATCATTTTTGGAACTAAAATTGGTTCGTTAGAGTCATTTTCCTGCCTAAAATTCATCAAAATAGAAGCTTCTGAGTAGGAGGAAAAGGTTATAAATATGGCAATTTTAGACACTGTGAGGTTTAAAAAGTGGTTATTCAACATGAGGCACTATCCAATTGACATTTTGAATATTTTTTTGTACAGTCACTATTATAATATCTGTCTCTCTCCAAGATTCCGGAGGGTTACCACTATATAGAACTCCCCTAAAAGATCTAGTAAAAGAGGGATTATCATTATTCCTAATATCTTATAAAGCTCGAGAGGTATTTTGTCAGGCCAGCAGCTTTCCCTGAAGCCATACTTTGTAGAGCTACCTGAACTTCCTCTAATGAGATTTCTTTCTCTAAGTCTTCTTTAAGAGAACTATCCAACCCCTCTCCAAGCTCAGTAGCAGTCACCATGCGAGAAATATCCTGTAGTGACATAGCTGTATTCTTATCCCTTTTGTCTAGATATAGTGCTTGATAATAATCCTGGAACCCCTGATTATATCGTCTGAGTCAGTATATTTGTGTCCATTCACTTTGATAGAAGATATTCAATTCTGCACTATCTTCTGCCTAGTACGAAGACCTAATCTCCTCCCAACTAATTCTCCATTTTCTTAGGAATTATTCCGCTGGGATTGATATTCCTCTGCCGATCTTTACACTAACCAGCTATTAATTTCTGATTTGAGAACAGTTTTTTGATCCTGAATTTGGATCGCGTCTCGTCCCTGTTTAATTAGTAAAACATGCACCTCTTCTGCCTCTATAAGCTTGCACATTAATTCTTGATTCTTAATCTCACACAGTGCCCTTGCCCTAGCGATGAAGCTAATGGTTTCCCCTCTAAGGCCGGCCTTAAAGGAATCCCAAACGACTGCTCTGGGGGCACTATATCTATTTATATCAAAATATTCTTGTGACCAGTTTTTGATATGCTCGATATATTCGTTATTAACAAGAAGTTTCCTAACAAATGACCATTTACTCCGCATTTTCTTAAATCTTGCAATTTCAATCTCTAAAATTAACGGATTATGATTGGAAATTACCTTAGGAAATTTCCTAATACTAGCTTGATTAAGTAGGTCCGTTGTTCCAAAAAGTAATCAATCCTGACGTATTTCCTATGTGGACAGGAGTAATACGTATATCCGGGGTTATTTGGATTTTTAACAATCCAAATGTCAGCCAAACCATGACTCCTCTTAAGAGAAGTTAGTGCCCTATATACTCGAGTCTTTCGCCCCTGGTATACCTCTTGATTAATCTGGCCTGGTTGTGGATCAAGAGCGATGTTAAGATCTCCGCATGGAATTAGTGGACTAGGCCATGCCGCAAGTTCCAACTCAAGATCTTCAAAGATCTGAGGGTCGTCATGGTTTGATCTGTAAATCAAGCATATAGTAAGCCCCACTGCTAGTTCTACTATAGCCCACCTCCCTAAAGCATCAGCCGCCTTGCGTTTAGCCTGTCACAAAGTTATTTTTGCCAATATAGCCACTCCTCGAATAGTTGAAGTTTGAGACGTACATGGCAATAAATTATATCCCCGAATACTCAGCCAACCTTTTTTTTCCCATGGAATAAGGGTCTCCTGAAGACACACTATGTCAAATGTATTTGTCCTTACTAATTCAACCAATTTTGCCCTCTTTGCTCCGTTATTCAGCCCTGCCACATTCACAGAGCAAATGGTTATCCTCCCCATCTGTATTTAGTTTTATCGATTTCTAGTGTTTCTAAAGTACCTATTATTCTTTCTGCCATCTTCAATACAATACTCTGATTTTCTCGTTTTCCTTTTGATTGTAAGCATATTTCATTATCTCATCTGGGTATGTTTTTTCCAATGTTTCTTCCCCCCAAACCCCCCCTACCCCCCTCCTCTCTCTGCCCAACACCCCCACCCCTCCCCTCCCAAGCCTCCCCCTCGAGAGGCACTCAGATATATGTCTGTGCATGATGGATGCGCCGCACAGACCCGAGAGCCCTAATTTTCATAATCCATTTCCCTATGCATGCTGCTTTTTAAACCAAAAAAACAGCTTTTGTACACCCGCCTTTTCCCCTTTTTTTTTTTGCCCCCTTCACTTTTGCCCCCCCTTATTTAGAGTACAAAATCACCCGTGCTCCCTATATTCTTTTCTGACCTAGACACCAAGTTGTTATCCTGTAAAGCTATCTAAGTACTCTTTAGCTTTGATTTCAGACATGAAAAATCGTGTTTGCCCACCCCAGACAACTTTTAGCCGAGCAGGATTATTCAAAAAAGCTTGTGCATTTTTATCTTGAAAAAGTTTGATCAGCTGCCACAACCTCCACCGCCTTTCGACGGTGATGTGAGAAAAATCTGGACGGACAAAATAAGAAACTTCATTCCTGGTTCTCTTAGCTTCAGGTCTGGCCTTTTCAAAAATGGCATGGCGTAATAAAAAGCTATCAAAATATACCAAAATGGCTCGTGGTAATGCCCCTGCCCTCACTGGCTGCTTTTGTACAAAGGGTACTCTATGGGCGCTTTGCACCTCTAGTGCCCAGTTCCAGTCCGTAATTTCTGGGAGCGTATCTCTTAACAGGTCTACAACATACATGCGAGCATCTGCCCTCTCAACCCCTTCCGGAACCCCAAGGACCCGTATATTGTTACGCTGCTGGCGATTCTCATGCTCTTCCAGCTTCCATTGTATGTCAGCTATCTGCGCCTCATGGGATTTAGTTAGCTCCTGGGTGGTTGTAAGATCAGACTCTGTAGTGACAACCCTTGCCTCAAGATCAGTCAATCGTTCCCCGAAAGCACTAAAAGATTTGGTCAACTTTCGTACTGTAGTGTGGATTGTGGCCTCATTGTCGACATTGCTAAGTTAGCTTAGGCCTAGCTGCCATGATGCCTCCTTTGCACACGTTACTCTGTGACTTTGTTTTTCCAGACTCTGCTTGTGCCCGTTCACATTAGAGCTGTCTGCCTTTTTGCCTTTCACCTTTTCTCATGTTCTCTGTGGTTTTCGTCTGCACACAATGTACAAGGTCGAAAAACAACGTCCCTTGTTATTGCTGTTCTGGTCAGCCCCTCGCACTTAGACATAACATGAAATACAGCTGCACTGGAGAAATTTGTGTGCTTTTAATATTGTGATCTCCCTGTTGGTGGCACTTGGAGAAAAACCTTTCCAGGGAGAAGAGCTGTGCTTGTCTGATGATGTAAACCTTGCATCTAGATCTTGAGGTATGGGGGTCCCCCTAACCAAGCCCAGAGGTCTTCTATTTTTATAATAAACTAGTTACTAGCACGGGGAGGGTGGCAAGGCATTTTAGTCCTATATCCACTGTCTTTATAAAATGCTGTCCCCGTTTGTATTCTATGGAATGGTAACCCTGCTTACTGTTTTATCTTTATGCATTATGCTGCTAGTACTGGCATGTGTACTGTATCTTAGAGCACGATAGTTGAAATAAACATTTTAAACTATACTGTGTCTCTTACTACGCACGTTGTGGACAAGTATGAGTGAGTAATGAAAGAGTGTTCTTGCTCCCGCGTTTCCTGAAAGAGTCTGTGTTCTGGGATGTCTAATCATTGGTAGCTTCGCTGTAGTATGGAGAACGAATGAGACACTATAGCTAGTCGGATTGGGATTGTGGGCACTAAGGTGGATAGTTGTTACACCACTATACACCGAGGTCCTATTTTCCTGCGCATAGTTCTGTATATGTGCAGAATCCCCGCAACATGGCGCCACCAACGTGGTGGGCTTCTTATCTGCGAGACGCTTGAGTAGTACTTGTGCTTGTCCACAATTCCCTTCACTTATGTTTCTGGAAACATATATGAGGGTGTAACCTCCTATATTGATGTTTTTTATAGGTTCTTTCAAGCTTGAAGTTATTAAAAGGTGTTCTCTTTTATGTTAACCCTATATTGCGCTGCCACGCACTAGGTTGTTTTTTCATTCTTGGTCTTAATGGCTGTGAATGTAAATATCCTGGCACATAGCCGTGCTGCGATCCGAGCTCATTTAACAGCTTATGGAGTGCCTGATGCGGGTGTCGCTCTCATCTTTGTGGTCCAAGCTGATCCGGCTTACCACTTTGAGGTGTTTTACTCATGGGTCACTTTTCCGGCGGTGGAAGGAGCTGACAATTTGTTCCACGCTTATGCTCACACCGCCCTACCCAACGTTTATCGGCCTTATCAGGCTCTTGAAGTACCGCTCACAGCATGGCAACACCGTGTTTGGTTTAATGGTGCCCTCCGACATCCGTTGACCCCGATTCGTTTAGGCCCCTTATCGATAGATGGGGCCACTTGGCCTGTTTTGGCCGGGTATACCCCGCATCCACGTCATTTAGCGGTTCCGGTAGATGAACTGCGCATCTTGCATGCATCTTTAATCCGTGTGCACAGAGCTTTAGTACAATATGTTACAGGCAACGTCCAGATGGCCCCTCCTGGAGTTGCGGCGCATCCAGCTGGACCTGGCGGTGTGACCATAAGTCCTGTCATGGTTAATTCAGTGATGGGCAAGCGCCCACAGAATAAGGATGATTTGCCTTATTGGCTTGCAGAAAAATTTGATCAGCTGGAGGCGGTGTTTCCAAATACCTCTCCTGTGGAAAAACACAAGATTTTGACTATTAGTTTGCCAAAAGACTTAATTCCTGAGTTGACAGAATGCAACAACTGGGGCAAGGTATTCGCAGCAGTGTATGCAAAGTGTTTCGGCACTCCTTCCATGACGGTCCTCCCCACCGTGATTAAGTGTGTGCAAGATGAACATGGCCCTGAAGCGGCTGTGGAATTGGGGATGAGATTGGTGGGAGTGTTCGATGTAGTGGCTGATCTAATTCTTGCGAACGTCAAGGGTGATGCAGTCAACTTTCAAGTCGCTAATGCTTTGGCTTTAGTCCCAGAGCTGGACAAGCCTCGCGAATTACCAAAAATTATTGCACAGGCTTATAAAACCATTGGCCGCAATAGTTTGGGGGTTAAGCCTTTTGCTAAATCGCAAACTCAAACACAACCTCAACAAAAATCTCAGTCTGATAAAGACGAGAAACCGTTCTTTTCTAAAAAGAACTGGAAGCTGAAGAAACAGGGA
The DNA here is from genome assembly GCA_963921515.1 of Calotriton arnoldi. Lineage (NCBI taxonomy): Eukaryota > Metazoa > Chordata > Amphibia > Caudata > Salamandridae > Calotriton > Calotriton arnoldi. Next base: position 147,349 of record CAWUFW010013498.1, read on the forward strand.
AAGCAACAACAAAACCAGGGTCGCGTGCTGCATCACCGGTTTCCGTATCTTCTGAACGCACCGAGCGAGAATTAAATCTCCTGATAGATTTCAAGTCCCTGACCAGCGTTCTCCTCAGGCACTGTTGACCTCACAGGCTGGAGGAGGAGATCGCCAGGAAAGAGGCAGGGGTCGTGAGGCCCCACAGGGACGAGACCAACCTCGACAACCTGGCCGAGGTAAACCAGACGAATTTCCACGTTCTCGCCCACAGTTTCAGAAGAAAAAAGTTGCAGCTTTAACAGCGAGATATGCCACAGACAGTGAGAACGAGACTCCTGAATTGGACGTGGGCAGTGACGCTACTAGACAGCACCGCGGAAGTTACCATAGTGCGGGAGGCACTACGTCCTCATGTGGAGGTGACAGCAACTGATACTTTCAATACTGTCGAGACAGCTGACACCCGAGTGGCACCCCCTGACAGACTATTTAATATTGTCATTCAAATTGAAGGTGACATTGAGCGTGTTATCAAAGGGAGTTTTGGGGAAAATTTGACCTCTTCTTATGACATTTTGTTGGCGGAAGCAGATTGGCCACCCCCGTTTGTACTCGCTGCTCCGAGAGGGGAGGAAGTTATCCTTCCAAGCTTTTCGCATCATGTCCCTAAGGACAGAGCGGAGGCGTTAGCAGTTGAATGGGCTGGGGCCCTGGCCCCGGCACTGTACCGTAATCACGTGGGCTGGGATGAGGATTCTCCCCCCCATGATATACCCTTGCGGTCTCTGCCACAGCCCCAACCCCAACCCCAATATCCCCTCCGATGGGAAGCTAAGGGTCCCGTTTCAGACCTTCTGACACAGTTAGAATATCAAGGAGTAATTGAAACATGCGTGTCACCAATGAATAATCCCCTTTTCGCGGTTTCTAAACCTGATGGGTCTTACCGCTTAGTTTTGGATTACCGGCATTTGAACTCCCATTGTCGAACCTTTGCAGTACAGAATACCCATAGTTCTGCGCTAGTAGACAGTCTAGTTCTTAAAAGATATAAAACGACACTTGACCTTTCCAATGGTTTTTACACTCACAATTTGTCCCCGGACTACAGTCAATGGACCCCGTTCACTTCTGGTGGAGAACATTTGAAATTCCGGCATTTTTCAATGGGCTACAAGAACAGCCCGGAGGTCTTCGCCACCCGTGTTGTCTCTTTGTTGGAGAGCATAGACCCAGATGCGTATTCGTATGTCGATGATATATATCTGACAGACGACGAACTATGGCTGCATCTTTCCCGTGTAGACCGCATTATTCTTGAGTTCGCGGTCTTAGGATACAAATTTAATTTTGCCAAATCTCACATCGCAGAATACACTGTGTTGTTTTTGGGCTATGAGCTCAACAATGAAGGTAGGGGCTTAGCTCCCCACTGCCTGGAGAAATGCACACTTCTGCGCCCTCCTACGACCCCGAAAAAACTTCATTCCTTACTGGGATTTTTAAACTTCGGGCATTCTTACATTCCCGAATATGCCCAGCGTATCAAGCCTCTTTATGCCTTGATACAACCTAACTTTTCGAAGTCGTGCTGGCTTCCAGAACATTCCACTATACTGCAATCCTTGCAGTCTGATCTACTTGAATCTAAGTTCTTGTTGACTCGTGATAACCACACGAACGTGGTAATTAGAATTGTGCCAGGGGCAGTGGGTTTCACGTACTTGACTTTTAACGAAGGTGACACAGTACCTATTGCCTACAAGTCGCATCTTTACACCTCAGTGGAGTTGCGTTTTATGACTGTGGAGAAAGTTTTGACTGCAGTGCAAATGGCGATTCTTAAGGAACGCGCACTGGCACAGGGCAAATGCATCTTGGTTGTCACACCCTATCCTGCCCTGGAGGCAGTGACCAAGGCAAGTGTACCAAACTCTAAGGCTTTGCACCCCCATTGGATACAATGGGCTACTTCTCTGACAGCTCCGGATGTCACTTTTATCTTTGATTCCTCTCTTCATACACAGGAGTTCCTGCAGTATGAATTTGTTCATCCTCCTCCTCTGTCTTTGCTGCCACTTGAGGAGTACAAATGTATTATTTACACCGATAGTTAGGCGCAACCGGCCACGGGTTCTAAGCATTTGTACTCAGCAGCATGTGCAATTGTGGCAGGTACTATGGTGAACGGTGAGTTCAAATCGAGTGCTGTGCACACGCAGGCACTGGGTGACAGTACCGCACAATTCGCCGAGCTGCGTGCAGATCCGGATGTGACTACACTTATTGTATGCGATTCTTATTACTGTGTTCAGTCTTTTAATGACAACTTATTCTTTTGGTCTCAAAATGACTATAGGGACTCTAAAGACAGCGCAATCAAGCATAAAATGCTTTGTGTTCGGGTGGCGGATCTTAAACAACGTCTGCCTCTCACACAGGTGATTCACACTCTTGGTCACCAGCGTGTGGGCGCCCACGCGGTCGGTAACAGTTTGGCGGATGAAGCTGCCAAATCAGCAGTAGCCACGTGCTCAGTAGCAGCCGTTACAAGATCCATGACAAAAATAGATAATGAGATTTTGGCAGCTATTGCTGCAACAAAGGAAGGCACTAATTACCCACAGGCTTTCCCTTCCAAATACTCTTATCACTTAAGTCCCGACCAGGTTCCTTATGTAAGAATTCCAGACGTTGGTGATCGGCTGATTTCCAATGCGGACCGCAGAAATTCTTTGATAACAGCCGCACATAAGGCTTGGCTTCGGCCCATGCTGGCGTGTCTGCAACTGTTTTAATCTTGCAGCAGCATTATTGGTGGCGTGGTTTGTATAAACAGACCCGTAATTATGTCCTTTCGTGTGGCATTTGTCAGCAAATTAAGCCCTCTACTGTTACACGTCTGCCACAAACACAGCTCTGCATTTCTAATAAACCTTTTGGTTGTGTATACCTTGATCACTGCGGTCCATTTTCTTCTGACACTGCATATAAATATATCTTAGTTGCAGTTGATTCTTGCACACGTTTCATCTGGGTTTGGCCACAACGTAGTGCTGACGCTCGAAATGTCATCAGGGATTTGCGCGTCTTTGTGGGAATTTTTGCCTGTGGCACCTTCCATTCCGACCAAGGTCCAGTGTTCACCTCTAAGGCAAACAAGGACGCGATGAGGTCTACGGGGGTGCTGGTGCAATTTTCGTCTCCATACAGGCCTGATGGCAACTCAATTGTGGAGCGAATGAACCGTGACTTAAACAATCCTTGACAGCTAGAGTCTTAGGTACTGGCAGAAACTGGCTGGCCCACTTGTATGGCGTGCAACGTGTACTTAATAATCTCCCTAGAAGATCTCTGGGTGGGCGGACCCCATACGAAATGCTCTTTGGCATACAGATGTTTGTGCCAGACCTTGATGGTCTAGACTTGCGGCGAATGCCGCAATCTTTGACGTAGATAATCATTCTACTATGTTGCAGTACTTACAAGAGACCCGTGACAGACTTGCAAATGAACACTTGCCTTCAGCCACTGACACTGCGTTGCAGATTCCGGTTGCCGGCTGGCTTCCAAAGATTGGAGATCTGGTCCGAGAGAAGGTGGAGAACAAAAAAGAGTTTGGCCCTCTTATCGTGCACCGGTTCCAGTTCTTGGCTTGAAGGGTACTCGTACAGTCATCTTACCACCGCTTCCTGGTCGCAAAGACAACAGATACATCTCAGTGGACAATGTCAAGCTACAACATCTGGCCGATCCTGAATAGTGTAACACCTGCGGTATCATGTCCGGCGATTTCAAGAGATCCACTTCGTGGCACTCCGGTCTCCACAGGCGCTGATGTTGCCATTGGAATGGTCGCTTTGCCAGATCGCCTGCTCAACCTCCCGGCTTCCTCCTGCAACGAGGAAACTGAGTATACTTACCCCACAAGTGAGTCAGTGGCTCATTTGCCTACAACACCACTGAGCCCAACTCGTTTTTCCTTTGATTCGTCTTCCACCTCATCACTTATCCCGACCAAATTCAGTATTTTTGTATCCTGGTTCAGAGACAATTTTTTGGTCCCTCCATGGACATACATCTGGTTGGTGCTATTCCTGATTTTCCTGTTCATGTCCATTGGCTTTGTGACAGTTTTTTTCTTGCTCATCAATGGTCACTACTTGCCAGAACGCTCTGTGGTGAACTCTGTAGCTGGAACTTTGGCTCTGCATTCTTCTTCTCACATCATGAAGCGTGACCACACATTTGTGAACATTTCTGTCTTTCCAGTTGCAGATGGCATCGTGTGGGATGCAGTGAATTTCCAAATCCATGGACCGACAGAGATTATTAATGTCCCCAATGTGCTTCGTGTTTCCATGGGTGATGTGGTAAAAAGGAATATTCATTCAGATGATTGGGATGTGCATGCCATTGAATCGTTATTTTCTGATTTGAAATATTATGCTGCTTTTAATGCTGAGGATTTGTACTTAAATTCTGCTAATTATGCCGATTTATATTGCTACCAGCATTACGGAAACCATTTTCTGCATAAACCAAGTACACTTCGTGGTAGTTTCAATTATACCCAATGGGAACATTGCCCGACCCCTCTGCAAGGTAGCTCCCAAACACTTAAAAATAAATTTACTTACTTTACAGACTTTGATAGATCAAACCCAGGGTCCTATTATTTTAAATTGAACATTTCTTCAAATCAAAACGTTATGTTGACCCACACCAAATTGTTATATTCCAGTTCCTTTATGGACGCATTAGCTGTGGGTGGCTATGAGCACTGGGTGAACACCATTGACTTGTTATCTATTTGGGGCACTAAATCTTGGCAAGTACGCGGTACAGAAGCTTTGCACCGTGCTTGCCTCATCCCCACCCAAATATTATTTTTAAAAAGTACTATATATCAAACTACTTGTTTGGGTTTGGCTACTTCCAAACAATTGAATGCACCTTCCATTCCTGTGTTGTCTTCCTGGCCAAACAGGAGTTTGCATTTAAATATTTCCCTTGAAAGTTTGCAAGCATTGTTTCAAAATAATTCATTTAATGTCTCTGCAATTGATCAGTCAGCCTGGTTGGTGTGGCCCATAGCATCTAACGCCTGCCAACTGCGTTTTCATAACTCTGCTCCTGGTTACAAACAGGATAGGCCAGATCCAAGGTTTTCTGACTCACGTACGGTTACAACATATTCTGTTGGTAAATTATGTAAACAGTGGTTGCAGCACTCTACATTAGATTCCGTAAAACAACATTTATCCCTCCTATCAGGCAACATTGATCTGTCCGACTTTGTTCTAGGGCCTCGAGGTCCAAGACCTAAAAGATTTGTTTATGCGACTTACAATGAAATCTGGAAGCTTTCCCAAATTGAAGCTGCTTCCCGTTTACGGGAAATAGATCAGGCAAATCTAGAAAAAGTGCTCGCTGTTGTTGACAATAGTATTAACACCCTACCTTTCCGCATTTACACACTAGAGAATATTGTTTCATCTGTTGTTGATATTGTACAAGATGATGTGTCTGTGTTATATCATGGTCAGAATCAATTGCGTTCAGTAATGCAGTTTGCATGGACTTTGCAAACACTGAAAATGGGGAAGGTTCCATGGCATTTTTTGAACACATCTGCCTTGTTCTTGCCATTTAATTTAACTGAGAAACAGCAGTTCATGTCCATGAAAGATGCAACATATACTCTCCTACATATCGAAAAGATAGAGCCTTTACCATTCTCTGTGGCGGAGACTGACTCTGCAGTGTGGCTGGTTCACGTGGTTATTACTTTGCCTTTTTCTTTATTTGAATTCAGTTCATGCATGAAACATTATCCTGTAGGCCATTTTCAGCCTTTACGCAGTGCCTTTTTACATGAACTTTGGTCCCTATCTTTCACATACAGATGCCTTAGGGATGACAAGGAGGTATTTCTCACAGGGGAGTCTTGCGATTCTACAGTGGGTCATTCCCTAATTTGTAAAAACATTAAATTGCACGGGGCTTGTAATGTTTCTGCCCCGAATATTGCTTGTACTTTAAAGGGCGTTCCAGCTCCTGATATATCACCTACTTTCACTGTGCTTGCTAATGGTAGCTATCTGCTTCTAAATAATCAGGACTGTTGTGGGATGCAGGCAGGCATCCCCTACATTGTAACAGTTTCACACCTCGTTGTGTGCTGCAAAAATGAGCTTTTTCCACCCCCACGTGGGATGGTAGATAGTTCCATTTGCGATACAAAAGGGGATGATGGACGGAACGCTTGAGCCAATCAAACACTCACCCCCAGTCAACTGATCTGGGTTTAATCCATCATCATTCTTTAGCTCACTCCACCACCCCAGTTCAGACATGGCCATATGCAAATCAGTCTGACCCTGTGCCTCATGGGAACAGTCCAGCCCGAACTGCCAAGCCATGTCTTCCCTGGACCGGAAACAAGCATCCTAGGACCGGTTTCTGGCATTCCAGCCGTCATCAGCCAGGCTTGCTTGAATCCAGTGGATAGTTCCATTTGGCCTTACATAGCTACTTTGAAAGCGGATTTCAATAAATTGAGCAGAATAAAGGCGCTATTATTAAACCAGGAGGTTATGCTCACTTCCACACGGGAGACCTTCGTCCTCCAGGTGGCTAGTACCCACAGTGAGATACAGGCCCTTTGAACACAAACCTCCCCAACATTTCGGTGAACTGATTCACCACGTATTCAATGCTTCTAATACCGAAGGTCTTGTGCACTTTTTTAAAGTTGTGGGCTCTGACCTTTTGACCTCCTTTCAGACTATATTTGGTATAATTCCGGCTTTTATTCATTCTATTTTTTTCCAGCATCTTTGGTGGCTTCCCATTGATCCTAGCCTTAGCTGCTGGAATATTGCTTTTACTTTGTCTGTTGCGCAATGGCTGCACTTCCTTGCCGAAAGACTGGTAAGTTGATTTAATGGAGTGTAATCCCATGTAAGGTCTCTATCTCCCGACTTCCTTTTCTTTTTCCTCAGAATTTTTTTGTCTTACCCCCATCAGCCACGTCAGGATCACTATTGCTCAGGTCTGTACTGTCACCCGAGGAGTCTTCTGACCACTCCCCTCCATCTGATACAGAAAAAAAATAGTCGCTAGGCTCTTTAGCTGGCTCCTTATCTGGCTCCTTATCAGGTTCCTCTTCCAAGTTTCCCTTATCTACCATGCTTCCGCCTTGTAGCTTTTTGGTCTGAGCAGTGTATGTTAAGCTCGTTATTTTGTCCACGCTATATCTACCGGCTCCCTAAACATCCTGGAAAGGGGTTACAACATCCCCCAAAGAGGAAGCCTGCTCTCCCTTATTGGCCTCACAAGGGTTGGCTTCTACAGCTTCTGTAGGATCGAGCTCATCATCATGTATAGAAGTGCCAATTTCGCCCCCTCCCCGTTAACAATCAATGGGAGGGGGGTTGTTTCCAGGCCTATCTTGTCCCAAAACGAAGTCCAAATCTTGCTAGTCAGCAGAATGTACCGAAGAGCTCTCCTCCACTCTCAGCTCCTCCACACCTCACTCCGGGCTGCCACTACTGCATCCTGCCTCGCCATGAACTGGAGCTACCTTTCCTGTGGGACCTCTCAGAAGGTCAACCACTGTAGGACCGGCCGGGAGTGCCTTCGCTGCAACCCCGCCTCTTCCTTTCTTCTCCTGGATCGACTCTGCTTGCTGGCCTCGGCGTCCCTGCCTAGGTGTTTGCACCGGCGATGCAATCTCAACCGCTGCATCCGCGCCTGCTTCTCCAGCCTCTGGTTGTCCTTTGGGCATGAGACGTGCCGTCCTCGCCTTGGATGTTGCTCCTGTTGGCTTCGGGCCCATCCTGCCAGACTCCACAGAATCCACCGACGCCGCGGCCAGCAGATATGCCTCACCAGTGTGACACTCAGGCACCGTTGTAAAGGCACTCTTAAAATGTCTCAGTACCGCCAGACCGATAATCGTCCCAACTAAAAGCAAATAGCGTCCGTACACTCTTGAGGGGTCTCGTAGTGTTTCACTTTGTATCTCGGGTATCATTGCTGCATATCTCCTTCTCTTGTCACAGCATTAGTTCTGGTGCTGGCTCTCTGCCTGTCTGTGAGCTGCTACGGTCTCAGACAACCGCCATCTTGCCTCTCACCGTGTCAATTCTTCAATGTTTAATCTTTTGACTGTAAATGACTGTTGGATGTGAATTATCACTTTTGGAACTAAAATTGGAGTGTTTAGAGTCATTTTCCTGCCTGAAATTCATCAAAATAGAAGTTTCTGAGTAGGAGGAATAGCCTGTAAAAATGGAAATTTTAGACACTGTGAGGCTTTAAAAAGTGGTTATTCACCATGAGGGACGATCCAATTGACATTTTGAATAATTTTCTGGACAGTCCAGAAAATCAATTTTCCGATGAAAAACGATGACCCCGGACCTGTAGCACTTCCTCCAGATGGTCAGTAATGTTGATTTCTGAATGTTTAATCTTTTGACTGTAAATGACTGTTGGATGTGAATTATCACTTTTGGAACTAAAATTGGTGTGTTTAGAGTCATTTCCTGTCTGAAAGTAGACAAAATAGAAGCTTCAGAGTAGACGGAAAAGTCTGCAAAAATGGCAATTTTAGACACTGTGAGGCTTTAAAAAGTGGTTATTCAACATGAGGCATGATCCAATTGACATTTTGAATAATTTATTTGTACAGTCCAGAAAATCAATTTTCTGATGAAAAACGATGACCTTGGACCTGTCGAACTTTCTCCAGATGGTCAGTAATGGTGATTTCTGAATGTTTAAACGTTTGACTGTAAATGACTGTTGGATGTGAATTATCACTTTTGGAACTAAAAAAAGTGTGTTTAGGGTCATTTTCCTGCCTGAAATTGGTCAAAATAGAAGATTCTGAGTAGGAGGAAAAACCTATAAAAATGGCAATTTTATACACTCTGAGGCTTTAAAAAGTGGTTATTCACCATGAGGCATGATCCAATTGACATTTTGAATAAAAAAATTTACGGTCCAGAAAATGAATTTTTTTGATGAAAAATGAATACCCCGGACCTGTAGAACTTCCTCCAGATGGTCAGTAATGGTGATTTTTGAATGTTCAATCTTTTGACTGTAAATGACTGTTGGATGTGAATTATCAATTTTGTAACTAAAAAAGTGTGTTTAGGGTCATTTTCCTGCCTGAAATTGAACAAAATAGAAGCTTCTAAGTAGGAGGAAAAGTCTGTAAAAATTGTAATTTTAGACACTGTGAGGCTTTAAAAAGTGGTTATTCAACATGAGGCACGATCCAATTGACATTTTGAATAATTTTTTGTACAGTTCATAAAATCAATTTTCTGATGAAAATTGATGACCCCGGACCTGTCGAACTTAATCCAGATGGTCAGTAATGTTGATTTTTGAATGTTTAATCTTCTGACTGTAAATGACTGTTGGATGGGAATTATCACTTTTGGAACAAAAATTGGTGTGTTTAGAGTCATTTTCCTGCCTGAAATCGGTCAAAATAGAAGCTTCTGAGTAGACGGAAAAGTCTGCAAAAATGGCAATTTTAGACACTGTGAGGCTTTAAAAAGTGGCTATTCAACATGAGGCAAAATCCAATTGACATTTTGAATAATTTTTTGTACAGTCCAGAAAATCTATTTTCTGATAAAAAACGATGACCCCGTACCTCTCGAACTTCCTCCAGATGAACAGTAATGTTGATTTTTGAATGTTTAATCTTTTGACTGTAAATGACTGTTGGATGGGAATTATCACTTTTGGAACTAAAATTGGTGTGTTTAGAGCAGAGGTCTTCAAACTTTTTGATGCCGAGACCCCCTTGTCAAACGCTTTTAGGCGTAAGGACCCCCTTCTGATGAAAATTTCTAGAACCTGGTACTCCTCATCATAGACAACTATCGACAACCATAAACGCCCCCAATTTCCACAGCAAATAATTTTTACGGTGAGGAAATAATATTAAACACTGTTTAGCAAACCAAAGGTCAGTGAGCATGGGTGTATTCAAAGGTGTAGCTAAAAACAAAGGGCCTTATTTATGAGGAATTGGAGTAGGGCAGCGCCGCAAGTCTTCTTGCTGCGTTGTCCTATGCCGATGTGAAAGGGAAGGAATGCACAGTATTTATGAAATACGGTGCATTCTGTCCTTTTCCTTTGCGTTGGCGCATAAATTGCTGCCTAGCACTAACATAGACAGGATTGCTTTTGTACAGGAAGGGGCACCTTCTTTCAAGAAAACAATCCAGAGAGGTGTTTTCCTCTTTCGATATGAGCTGCAGAATGCAGCACACATGGAATAAGGAAAACGCAGTAGAAATGAAAACATTTCTCCTCGTTACACCTCCGCTGGGAAGGCGTCTGCTTTTGGAGCTGCCCCAGGTTTACGTTTTTGTAAATATGGAGCAGCATCAAAATCCATGAGTGTTGCGTGGGAACCCCACGCAAAGCCCATAGACCACCTCCTTGACGCAGAGTAAGGCAATGCAGTGACTTGCGCTGCTATGTCTTACTCCATATCTATGAGGCCATGCAAAGCCATGCAGGGTGACTTTGCACAGCCTCATAGGTATGGTTGAGATGCTTGCGCTGCCGGAGCATAAAAAAAGTGATGCTCTGGTAATGAAAGCCTCTCATAAATAAGCCTGAAAATATTTTGTACGTTTTTAGGTTTTTCATTATCAGGTATCTACATATAAAATAATGGGCATCGTAAATGAAAAATAAATTTAAAAATTGTTACTCAGTGGGAAAGGCACTGTAGGACATCACGGTGTAAGATAGAGTGCTGCAAAACATGCAAATAGTTTTTCAGTAAAATGGTGCTTCCAAAATTTTAGTGATACCAGAGCGTATGTAATGCAATTTTCTTTTTACACAACTGTCCCTTCAACACACCTTTGGAGGTACTAAGGGCTCTGTAAATGCAGTTAAAATTAAAAGCACACACTTCACAGCTCAGTTATTAACTCTTTGCACTACCACTAAAAAACAAATCTTTGTCAACACAAAGCTTGGAGTGATTTGATCAAATAAAGCGAGAATCAGCCCCCAAGCACCCTTTACACTTGCAGATTAACTTAGGCACATTTGCATTTCACTCAGCCAAGCCCACACCCTGCACCAAAACTTTTCACAGCACAAGAGACTCAATTGATGGAATTTCAGCTGATAAAGATCTAAATTAGCCTTCCCAGGACTGCTGTCTTTATCCAAAACGAAAGCAAACGTTTTGGATTGCAGGCACAAGTGAAGCTGGGGAATGTGCGACCCTCTTCCCTGGCCTCCGCGGCCCCCCTGGGGGTCGCGCCCCACAGATTGAAGACCTCTGGTTTAGAGTCATTTTCCTGAGTGAAATCGGTCAAAATAGAAGCTTCTGAGTAGTAGGAAAGGTCTGTAAAAATGGCAATTTTAGACACTGTGAGGCTTTAAAAAGTGGTTATTCAACATGAGGCACGATCCAATTGACATTTTGAATAATTTTTTGTACAGTCCATAAAATTAATTTTCTGATGAAAAACGATGACCCCGTACTGTCGAACTTCCTCCAGATGGTCAGTAATGTTGATTTTTGAATATTTAATCTTTTGACTGTAAATGACTGTTGGATGGGAATTATCACTTTTGGAACTAAACTTGGTGTGTTTAGAGTCATTTTCCTGCCTGAAATCGGTCAAAATAGAAACTTCTGAGTAGTAGGAAAAGTCTGTAAAAATGGCAAATTTAGACACTGTGAGGCTTTAAAAAGTGGTTATTCGACATGAGGCACGTTCCAATTGACATTTTGAATAATTTTTTGTACAGTCCAGAAAATCAATTTTCTGATGAAAAACGATGACACCGGACCTGTCGAACTTCCTCCAGATGGTCAGTAATGGTGATTTTTAAATGTTTAATCTTTTGACTGTAAATGACTGTTGGATGTGAATTATCACTTTTGAACTAAAAAAAGTGTGTTTAGGGTCATTTTCCTGCATGAAATTGAACAAAATAGAAGCTTCTGAGTAGGAGGAAAAGTCTGTAAAAATGGCAATTTTAGACACTGTCAGGCTTTCAAAAGTGGTTATTTAACATGAGGCACGATCCGATTAACATTTTGAATAATTTTTTGTACAGTCCAGAAAATCAATTTTCTGATGAAAATTGTTTACACTGGACCTGTCGAACATCCTCCAGATGGTCAGTAATGGTGATTTCTGAATGTTTAATCTTTTGACTGTAAATGACTGTTGGATGTGAATTATAACTTTTGTAACTAAAAAAGTGTGTTTAGGGTCATTTTACTGCCTGAAATTGAACAAAATAGAAGCTTTTGAGTAGGAGGAAAAGTCTGTAAAAATGGCAATTTTAGACACTGTGAGACTTTAAAAGGTGGTTATTCGACATGAGGCACATTCCAATTGACATTTTGAATAATTTTTTGTACAGTCCAGAAAATCAATTTTCTGATGAAAAACGATGACCCCAGACCTGTAGAACTTCCTCCAGATGGTCAGTAATGGTGATTTTTGAACGTTTAATCTTTGGACTGTAAATGATTGTTGGATTTGAATTATCACTTTTGGAACTAAAAAAGTGTGTTTAGAGTCATTTTCCTGCCTGAAATTGGTCAAAATAGAAGATTCTGAGTTGGAGGAAAAACCAATAAAAATGGCAATTTTATACACTCTGAAGCGTTTTAAAAATTGGTTATTCACCATGAGGCATGATCTAATTGACATTTTGAATAATTTTTTGTACAGTCCAGAAAATCAATTTTTTGATGAAAAACGATGACGCCTGGATCTGTCGAACTTCCTCCAGATGGTCAGTAATGGTGATTTTTGAATGTTTAATCTTTGGACTGTAAATGACTGTTGGATGTGAATTATCACTTTTGGAACTAAAAAGTGTGTTTAGAGTCATTTTCCTGCCTGAAATTGGGCAAAATAGAAGCTTCTGAGAAGGAGGAAAAGTCAGTAAAAATGGCAATTTTAGACACTGTGATGTTTTAAAAGTGGTTATTCAACATGAGGCACGATCCAATTGACATTTTGAATAATCTTTTGTATAGTCCAGAAAATCGATTTACTGATCAAATACGATGACCCCGGACCTGTCGAAACTTTCTCCAGATGGTCAGTAATGGCTATTTTTGAATGTTTAATCCTTTGTCTCTAAATGACTGTTGGATGTGAATTATCACTTTTGGAACTAAAATTGGTGTGCTTAGGAGTCATTTTCCTGCCTGAAATTGAACAAAATAGAAGCTTCTGAGTAGGAGGAAAAGTTTGTAAAAATGGCAATTTTAGACACTGTGAGGCGTTAAAAGTGGTTATTCAACATGAGGCACGATCCAATTGACATTTTGAATAATTTTTGTACAGTCCATAAAAACAATTTTCTGATGAAAATTGATGACCCCGGACCTGTAGAACTTCCTCCAGATGGTCAGTAATGGTGATTTTTGAATGTTTAATCTTTGGACTGTAGATGACTGTTGGATGTGAATTATCACTTTTGGAACTAAAATTGGTGTGTTTAGAGTCATTTTCCTGCCTGAAATTGGTCAAAATAGAAGCTTCTGAATAGGAGGAAAAGTCAGTAAAAATGGCAATTTTAGACACTGTGGGGCTTTAAAAAGTGGTTATTCAACATGAGGCAAGATCCAATTGACATTTTGAACAATTTTTTGTACAGTCCAGAAAATCAAATTTCTGATGAAAAACGATGACCCTGTACCTGTCGAACTTTCTCCAGATGGTCAGTAATGGTGATTTCTGAATGTTTAAACTTTTGACTGTAAAAGACTGTTGGATGTGAATTATCACTTTTGGAACTGAAAAAAGTGTGTTTAGAGTCATTTTCCTGCCTGAAATTGGTCAAAATAGAAGATTCTGACTAGTAGGAAAAACCTATAAAAATGGCAATTTTATACACTCTGAGGCTTTAAAAATTGGTTATTCACCATGAGGCATGATCCAATTGACATTTTGAATAATTTTTTGTACAGTCCATAAAATCAATTTTCTGATGAAAAGTGATAACCCCGGACATCTTGAGCTTTCTCCAGATGGTCAGTAATGGTAATTTTTGAATGTTTAATCTTTGGACTGTAAATGACTGTTGGATGTGAATTATCACTTTTGGAACTAAAATTGGTGTGTTTAGAGTCATTTTCCTGCCTGACATTGGTCAAAATAGAAGCTTCTGAGAAGGAGGAAAAGTCAGTAAAAATGGCAATTTTAGACACTGTGAGGCTTTAAAAAGTGGTTATTCGACATGAGGCACGTTCCAATTGACATTTTGAATAATTTTTGTACAGTCCAGAAAATCAATTTTCTGATGAAAAACAATGACCTCGGACCTGTCGAACTTCCTCCAGATGGTCAGTTATGGTGATTTTTGAATGTTTAATCCTTTGACTGAAAATGACTGTTGGATGTGAGTTATCACTTTTGTAACTAAAAAAGTGTGTTTAGGGTCATTTTACTGCCTGAAATTGAACAAAATAGAATCTTTTGAGTAGGAGGAAAAGTCTGTAAAAATGGCAATATTAGACACTGTGAGGCTTTAAAAGTGGTTATTCAACATGAGGCACGATCTAATTGACATTTTGAATAATTTTTGTACAGGCCATAAAAACAATTTTCTGATGGAAATAGATGACCCCGGACCTGTAGAACTTCCTCCAGATGGTCAGTAATGGTGATTTTTGAATGTTTGATCTTTGGACTGTAAATGATTGTTGGATGTGAATTATCACTTTTGGAACTAAAATTGGTGTGTTTAGAGTCATTTTCCTGCCTGAAATTTGTTAAAATAGAAGCTTCTGAATAGGAGGAAAAGTCTGTAAAAATGGCAATTTTAGACACTGTGAGACTTTAAAAGGTGGTTATTCGACATGAGGCACATTCCAATTGACATTTTGAATAATTTTTTGTACAGTCCAGAAAATCAATTTTCTGATGAAAAACGATGACCCCGGACCTGTAGAACTTCCTCCAGATGGTAAGTAATGGTGATTTTTGAACGTTTAATCTTTGGACTGTAAATGATTGTTGGATTTGATTTATCACTTTTGGAACTAAAAAAGTGTGTTTAGAGTCATTTTCCTGCCTGAAATTGGTCAAATTAGAAGATTCTGAGTTGGAAGAAAAAGCTATAAAAATGGCAATTTTATACACTCTGAGGCGTTTTAAAAATTGGTTATTCACCATGAGGCATGATCTAATTGACATTTTGAATAATTTTTTGTACAGTCCAGAAAATCAATTTTTTGATGAAAAACGATGACGCCGGATCTGTCGAACTTCCTCCAGATGGTCAGTAATGGTGATTTTTGAATGTTTAATCTTTGGACTGTAAATGACTGTTGGATGTGAATTATCACTTTTGGAACTAAAAAGTGTGTTTATAGTCATTTTCCTGCCTGAAATTGGTCAAAATAGAAGCTTCTGAGAAGGAGGAAAAGTCAGTAAAAATGGCAATTTTAGACACTGTGAGGCTTTAAAAAGTGGTTATTCAACATGAGACACGATCCAATTGACATTTTGAATAATATTTTGTACAGTCCAGAAAATCGATTTACTAATCAAATACGATGACCCCGGACCTGTCGAAACTTTCTACAGATGGTCAGTAATGGCTATTTTTGAATGTTTAATCCTTTGTCTCTAAATGACTGTTGGATGTGAATTATCACTTTTGGAACTAAAATTGGTGTGCTTAGGAGTCATTTTCCTGCCTGAAATTTGTTAAAATAGAAGCTTCTGAGTAGGAGGAAAAGTCTGTAAAAATGGCAATTTTAAACACTGTGAGGCTTTAAAAAGTGGTTATTCAACATGAGGCACGATTCAATTGACATTTTGAGTAATTTTTGTACAGTCCAGAAAATCAATATTGTGATGAAAAACGATGACCCTGGACCTCACGAACTTTAACCAGATGGTCAGTAATGGTGATTTTTGAATGTTTAATCTTTTGACTGTAAATGACTGTTGGATGTGAATTATCACTTTTGTAACTAAAAAAGTGTGTTTAGGGTCATTTTCCTGCCTGAAATTGAACAAAATAGAAGCTTCTGAGTAGGAGAAAAAGTCTGTAAAAATGGCAATTTTAGACACTGTCAGGCTTTCAAAAGTGGTTATTTAACATGAGGCACGATCCGATTGACATTTTGAATAATTTTTTGTACAGTCCAGAAAATCAATTTTCTGATGAAAATTGTTTACACTGGACCTGTCGAACATCCTCCAGATGGTCAGTAATGGTGATTTCTGAATGTTTAATCTTTTGACTGTAAATGACTATTGGATGTGAATAATAACTTTTGTAACTAAAAAAAGTGTGTTTAGGGTCATTTTACTGCCTGAAATTGAACAAAATAGAAGCTTTTGAGTAGGAGAAAAAGTCTGTAAAAATGGCAATATTAGACACTGTGAGGCTTTAAAAGTGGTTATTCAACATGAGGCACGATCCAATTGACATTTTGAATAATTTTTTGTACAGTCCATAAAAACAATTTTCTGATGAAAATAGATGACCCCGGACCTGTAGAACTTCCTCCAGATGGTCAGTAATGGTGATTTTGGAATGTTTGATCTTTGGACTGTAAATGATTGTTGGATGTGAATTATCACTTTTGGAACTAAAATTGGTGTGTTTAGAGTCATTTTCCTGCTTGAAATTTGTTAAAATAGAAGCTTCTGAATAGGAGGAAAAGTCTGTAAAAATGGCAATTTTAGACACTGTGAGACTTTAAAAGGTGGTTATTCAACATGATTCACGATCCAATTGACATTTTGAATAATCTTTTGTACAGTCCAGAAAATCGATTTACTGATCAAATACGATGACCCCGGACCTGTAGAACTTCCTCCAGATGGTCAGTAATGGTGATTTTTGAACGTTTAATCTATGGACTGTAAATGATTGTTGGATTTGATTTATCACTTTTGGAACTAAAAAAGTGTGTTTAGAGTCATTTTCCTGCCTGAAATTGGTCAAATTAGAAGATTCTGAGTTGGAGGAAAAAGCTATAAAAATGGCAATTTTATACACTCTGAAGCGTTTTAAAAATTGGTTATTCACCATGAGGCATGATCTAATTGACATTTTGAACAATTTTTTGTACAGTCCAGAAAATCAATTTTTTGATGAAAAACGATGACGCCGGATCTGTCGAACTTCCTCCAGATGGTCAGTAATGGTGATTTTTGAATGTTTAATCTTTGGACTGTAAATGACTGTTGGATGTGAATTATCACTTTTGGAACTAAAAAAGTGTGTTTATAGTCATTTTCCTGCCTGAAATTGGTCAAAATAGAAGCTTCTGAGAAGGAGGAAAAGTCAGTAAAAATGGCAATTTTAGACACTGTGAGGCTTTAAAAAGTGGTTATTCAACATGAGGCACGATCCAATTGAAATTTTGAATAATCTTTTGTACAGTTCAGAAAATCGATTTACTAATCAAATACGATGACCCCGGACCTGTCGAAACTTTCTACAGATGGTCAGTAATGGCTATTTTTGAATGTTTAATCCTTTGTCTCTAAATGACTGTTGGATGTGAATTATCACATTTGGAACTAAAATTGGTGTGCTTAGGAGTCATTTTCCTGCCTGAAATTTGTTAAAATAGAAGCTTCTGAGTAGGAGGAAAAGTCTGTAAAAATGGCAATTTTAAACACTGTGAGGCTTTAAAAAGTGGTTATTCAACATGAGGCACGATCCAATTGACATTTTGAATAATCTTTTGTACAGTCCAGAAAATCGATTTACTAATCAAATACGGTGACCCCGGACCTGTCGAAACTTTCTACAGATGGTCAGTAATGGCTATTTTTGAATGTTTAATCCTTTGTCTCTAAATGACTGTTGGATGTGAATTATCACTTTTGGAACTAAAATTGGTGTGCTTAGGAGTCATTTTCCTGCCTGAAATTTGTTAAAATAGAAGCTTCTGAGTAGGAGGAAAAGTCAGTAAAAATGGCAATTTTAAACACTGTGAGGCTTTAAAAAGTGGTTATTCAACATGAGGCACGATTCAATTGACATTTTGAGTAATTTTTGTACAGTCCAGAAAATCAATATTGTGATGAAAAACGATGACCCCGGACGTGTCGAACTTTCTCCAGATGGTCAGTAATGGTGATTTTTGAATGTTTAATCCATTGACTGAAAATGACTGTTGGATGTGAGTTATCACTTTTGTAACTAAAAAAGTGTGTTTAGGGTCATTTTCCTGCCTGAAATTGAACAAAATAGAAGCTTCTGAGTAGGAGGAAAAGTTTGTAAAAATGGCAATTTTAGACACTGTGAGGCTTTAAAAGTGGTTATTCAACATGAGGCACGATCCAATTGACATTTTGAATAATTTTTTGTACAGTCCATAAAAACAATTTTCTGATGAAAATTGATGACCCCGGACCTGTAGAACTTCCTCCAGATGGTCAGTAATGGTGATTTTTGAATGTTTAATCTTTGGACTGTAGATGACTGTTGGATGTGAATTATCACTTTTGGAACTAAAATTGGTGTGTTTAGAGTCATTTTCCTGCCTGAAATTGGTCAAAATAGAAGCTTCTGAATAGGAGGAAAAGTCAGTAAAAATGGCAATTTTAGACACTGTGGGGCTTTAAAAAGTGGTTATTCAACATGAGGCAAGATCTAATTGACATTTTGAACAATTTTTTGTACAGTCCAGAAAATCAAATTTCTGATGAAAAACGATGACCCTGTACCTGTCGAACTTTCTCCAGATGGTCAGTAATGGTGATTTCTGAATGTTTAAACTTTTGACTGTAAAAGACTGTTGGATGTGAATTATCACTTTTGGAACTGAAAAAAGTGTGTTTAGAGTCATTTTCCTGCCTGAAATTGGTCAAAATAGAAGATTCTGACTAGTAGGAAAAACCTATAAAAATGGCAATTTTATACACTCTGAGGCTTTAAAAATTGGTTATTCACCATGAGGCATGATCCAATTGACATTTTGAATAATTTTTTGTACAGTCCATAAAAACAATTTTCTGATGAAAATTGATGACCCCGGACCTGTAGAACTTCCTCCAGATGGTCAGTAATGGTGATTTTTGAATGTTTAATCTTTGGACTGTAGATGACTGTTGGATGTGAATTATCACTTTTGGAACTAAAATTGGTGTGTTTAGAGTCATTTTCCTGCCTGAAATTGGTCAAAATAGAAGCTTCTGAATAGGAGGAAAAGTCAGTAAAAATGGCAATTTTAGACACTGTGGGGCTTTAAAAAGTGGTTATTCAACATGAGGCAAGATCCAATTGACATTTTGAACAATTTTTTGTACAGTCCAGAAAATCAAATTTCTGATGAAAAACGATGACCCTGTACCTGTCGAACTTTCTCCAGATGGTCAGTAATGGTGATTTCTGAATGTTTAAACTTTTGACTGTAAAAGACTGTTGGATGTGAATTATCACTTTTGGAACTGAAAAAGTGTGTTTAGAGTCATTTTCCTGCCTGAAATTGGTCAAAATAGAAGATTCTGACTAGTAGGAAAAACCTATAAAAATGGCAATTTTATACACTCTGAGGCTTTAAAAATTGGTTATTCACCATGAGGCATGATCCAATTGACATTTTGAATAATTTTTTGTACAGTCCATAAAATGAATTTTCTGATGAAAATTGATGACCCCGGACGTGTAGAACTTCCTCCAGATGGTCAGTAATGGTGATTTTTGAATGTTTAATCTTTGGACTGTAAATGACTGTTGGATGTGAATTATCACTTTTGGAACTAAAATTGGTGTGTTTAGAGTCATTTTCCTGCCTGACATTGGTCAAAATAGAAGCTTCTGAGAAGGAGGAAAAGTCAGTAAAAATGGCAATTTTAGACACTGTGAGGCTTTAAAAAGTGGTTATTCGACATGAGGCACGTTCCAATTGACATTTTGAATAATTTTTTGTACAGTCCAGAAAATCAATTTTCTGATGAAAAACAATGACCTCGGACCTGTCGAACTTCCTCCAGATGGTCAGTTATGGTGATTTTTGAATGTTTAATCCTTTGACTGAAAATGACTGTTGGATGTGAGTTATCACTTTTGTAACTAAAAAAGTGTGTTTAGGGTCATTTTACTGCCTGAAATTGAACAAAATAGAATCTTTTGAGTAGGAGGAAAAGTCTGTAAAAATGGCAATATGAGACACTGTGAGGCTTTAAAAAGTGGTTATTCAACATGAGGCACGATCTAATTGACATTTTGAATAATTTTTTGTACAGTCCATAAAAACAATTTTCTGATGGAAATAGATGACCCCGGACCTGTAGAACTTGCTCCAGATGGTCAGTAATGGTGATTTTTGAATGTTTGATCTTTGGACTGTAAATGATTGTTGGATGTGAATTATCACTTTTGGAACTAAAATTGGTGTGTTTAGAGTCATTTTCCTGCCTGAAATTTGTTAAAATAGAAGCTTCTGAATAGGAGGAAAAGTCTGTAAAAATGGCAATTTTAGACACTGTGAGACTTTAAAAGGTGGTTATTTGACATGAGGCACATTCCAATTGACATTTTGAATAATTTTTTGTACAGTCCAGAAAATCAATTTTCTGATGAAAAACTATGACCCCGGACCTGTAGAACTTCCTCCAGATGGTCAGTAATGGTGATTTTTGAACGTTTAATCTTTGGACTGTAAATGATTGTTGGATTTGAATTATCACTTTTGGAACTAAAAAAGTGTGTTTAGAGTCATTTTCCTGCCTGAAATTGGTCAAAATAGAAGATTCTGAGTTGGAGGAAAAACCAATAAAAATGGCAATTTTATACACTCTGAGGCGTTTTAAAAATTGGTTATTCACCATGAGGCATGATCTAATTGACATTTTGAATAATTTTTTGTACAGTCCAGAAAATCAATTTTTTGATGAAAAACGATGACGCCGGATCTGTCGAACTTCCTCCAGATGGTCAGTAATGGTGATTTTTGAATGTTTAATCTTTGGACTGTAAATGACTGTTGGATGTGAATTATCACTTTTGGAACTAAAAAGTGTGTTTAGAGTCATTTTCCTGCCTGAAATTGGGCAAAATAGAAGCTTCTGAGAAGGAGGAAAAGTCAGTAAAAATGGCAATTTTAGACACTGTGATGTTTTAAAAAGTGGTTATTCAACATGAGGCACGATCCAATTGACATTTTGAATAATCTTTTGTATAGTCCAGAAAATCGATTTACTGATCAAATACGATGACCCCGGACCTGTCGAAACTTTCTCCAGATGGTCAGTAATGGCTATTTTTGAATGTTTAATCCTTTGTCTCTAAATGACTGTTGGATGTGAATTATCACTTTTGGAACTAAAATTGGTGTGCTTAGGAGTCATTTTCCTGCCTGAAATTTGTTAAAATAGAAGCTTCTGAGAAGGAGGAAAAGTCAGTAAAAATGGCAATTTTAAACACTGTGAGGCTTTAAAAAGTGGTTATTCAACATGAGGCACGATCCAATTGACATTTTGAGTAATTTTTGTACAGTCCAGAAAATCAATTTTGTGATGAAAAACGATGACCCCGGACCTGCCGAACTTTCTCCAGATGGTCAGTAATGGTGATTTTTGAATGTTTAATCCATTGACTGAAAATGACTGTTGGATGTGAGTTATCACTTTTGTAACTAAAAAAAGTGTGTTTAGGGTCATTTTCCTGCCTGAAATTGAACAAAATAGAAGCTTCTGAGTAGGAGGAAAAGTTTGTAAAAATGGCAATTTTAGACACTGTGAGGCTTTAAAAATTGGTTATTCAACATGAGGCACGATCCAATTGACATTTTGAATAATTTTTTGTACAGTCCATAAAAACAATTTTCTGATGAAAATTGATGACCCCGGACCTGTAGAACTTCCTCCAGATGGTCAGTAATGGTGATTTTTGAATGTTTAATCTTTGGACTGTAGATGACTGTTGGATGTGAATTATCACTTTTGGAACTAAAATTGGTGTGTTTAGAGTCATTTTCCTGCCTGAAATTGGTCAAAATAGAAGCTTCTGAATAGGAGGAAAAGTCAGTAAAAATGGCAATTTTAGACACTGTGGGGCTTTAAAAAGTGGTTATTCAACATGAGGCAAGATCTAATTGACATTTTGAACAATTTTTTGTACAGTCCAGAAAATCAAATTTCTGATGAAAAACGATGACCCTGTACCTGTCGAACTTTCTCCAGATGGTCAGTAATGGTGATTTCTGAATGTTTAAACTTTTGACTGTAAAAGACTGTTGGATGTGAATTATCACTTTTGGAACTGAAAAAAGTGTGTTTAGAGTCATTTTCCTGCCTGAAATTGGTCAAAATAGAAGATTCTGACTAGTAGGAAAAACCTATAAAAATGGCAATTTTATACACTCTGAGGCTTTAAAAATTGGTTATTCACCATGAGGCATGATCCAATTGACATTTTGAATAATTTTTTGTACAGTCCATAAAAACAATTTTCTGATGAAAATTGATGACCCCGGACCTGTAGAACTTCCTCCAGATGGTCAGTAATGGTGATTTTTGAATGTTTAATCTTTGGACTGTAGATGACTGTTGGATGTGAATTATCACTTTTGGAACTAAAATTGGTGTGTTTAGAGTCATTTTCCTGCCTGAAATTGGTCAAAATAGAAGCTTCTGAATAGGAGGAAAAGTCAGTAAAAATGGCAATTTTAGACACTGTGGGGCTTTAAAAAGTGGTTATTCAACATGAGGCAAGATCCAATTGACATTTTGAACAATTTTTTGTACAGTCCAGAAAATCAAATTTCTGATGAAAAACGATGACCCTGTACCTGTCGAACTTTCTCCAGATGGTCAGTAATGGTGATTTCTGAATGTTTAAACTTTTGACTGTAAAAGACTGTTGGATGTGAATTATCACTTTTGGAACTGAAAAAGTGTGTTTAGAGTCATTTTCCTGCCTGAAATTGGTCAAAATAGAAGATTCTGACTAGTAGGAAAAACCTATAAAAATGGCAATTTTATACACTCTGAGGCTTTAAAAATTGGTTATTCACCATGAGGCATGATCCAATTGACATTTTGAATAATTTTTTGTACAGTCCATAAAATGAATTTTCTGATGAAAATTGATGACCCCGGACGTGTAGAACTTCCTCCAGATGGTCAGTAATGGTGATTTTTGAATGTTTAATCTTTGGACTGTAAATGACTGTTGGATGTGAATTATCACTTTTGGAACTAAAATTGGTGTGTTTAGAGTCATTTTCCTGCCTGACATTGGTCAAAATAGAAGCTTCTGAGAATGAGGAAAAGTCAGTAAAAATGGCAATTTTAGACACTGTGAGGCTTTAAAAAGTGGTTATTCGACATGAGGCACGTTCCAATTGACATTTTGAATAATTTTTTGTACAGTCCAGAAAATCAATTTTCTGATGAAAAACAATGACCTCGGACCTGTCGAACTTCCTCCAGATGGTCAGTTATGGTGATTTTTGAATGTTTAATCCTTTGACTGAAAATGACTGTTGGATGTGAGTTATCACTTTTGTAACTAAAAAAAGTGTGTTTAGGGTCATTTTACTGCCTGAAATTGAACAAAATAGAATCTTTTGAGTAGGAGGAAAAGTCTGTAAAAATGGCAATATGAGACACTGTGAGGCTTTAAAAAGTGGTTATTCAACATGAGGCACGATCTAATTGACATTTTGAATAATTTTTTGTACAGTCCATAAAAACAATTTTCTGATGGAAATAGATGACCCCGGACCTGTAGAACTTCCTCCAGATGGTCAGTAATGGTGATTTTTGAATGTTTGATCTTTGGACTGTAAATGATTGTTGGATGTGAATTATCACTTTTGGAACTAAAATTGGTGTGTTTAGAGTCATTTTCCTGCCTGAAATTTGTTAAAATAGAAGCTTCTGAATAGGAGGAAAAGTCTGTAAAAATGGCAATTTTAGACACTGTGAGACTTTAAAAGGTGGTTATTCGACATGAGGCACATTCCAATTGACATTTTGAATAATTTTTTGTACAGTCCAGAAAATCAATTTTCTGATGAAAAACTATGACCCCGGACCTGTAGAACTTCCTCCAGATGGTCAGTAATGGTGATTTTTGAACGTTTAATCTTTGGACTGTAAATGATTGTTGGATTTGAATTATCACTTTTGGAACTAAAAAAGTGTGTTTAGAGTCATTTTCCTGCCTGAAATTGGTCAAAATAGAAGATTCTGAGTTGGAGGAAAAACCAATAAAAATGGCAATTTTATACACTCTGAGGCGTTTTAAAAATTGGTTATTCACCATGAGGCATGATCTAATTGACATTTTGAATAATTTTTTGTACAGTCCAGAAAATCAATTTTTTGATGAAAAACGATGACGCCGGATCTGTCGAACTTCCTCCAGATGGTCAGTAATGGTGATTTTTGAATGTTTAATCTTTGGACTGTAAATGACTGTTGGATGTGAATTATCACTTTTGGAACTAAAAAAGTGTGTTTAGAGT
The DNA here is from genome assembly GCA_963921515.1 of Calotriton arnoldi. Lineage (NCBI taxonomy): Eukaryota > Metazoa > Chordata > Amphibia > Caudata > Salamandridae > Calotriton > Calotriton arnoldi. The sequence goes on from CAWUFW010013498.1 coordinate 171,818, forward strand.
CATTTTCCTGCCTGAAATTGGGCAAAATAGAAGCTTCTGAGAAGGAGGAAAAGTCAGTAAAAATGGCAATTTTAGACACTGTGATGTTTTAAAAAGTGGTTATTCAACATGAGGCACGATCCAATTGACATTTTGAATAATCTTTTGTATAGTCCAGAAAATCGATTTACTGATCAAATACGATGACCCCGGACCTGTCGAAACTTTCTCCAGATGGTCAGTAATGGCTATTTTTGAATGTTTAATCCTTTGTCTCTAAATGACTGTTGGATGTGAATTATCACTTTTGGAACTAAAATTGGTGTGCTTAGGAGTCATTTTCCTGCCTGAAATTTGTTAAAATAGAAGCTTCTGAGAAGGAGGAAAAGTCAGTAAAAATGGCAATTTTAAACACTGTGAGGCTTTAAAAAGTGGTTATTCAACATGAGGCACGATCCAATTGACATTTTGAGTAATTTTTTGTACAGTCCAGAAAATCAATTTTGTGATGAAAAACGATGACCCCGGACCTGCCGAACTTTCTCCAGATGGTCAGTAATGGTGATTTTTGAATGTTTAATCCATTGACTGAAAATGACTGTTGGATGTGAGTTATCACTTTTGTAACTAAAAAAGTGTGTTTAGGGTCATTTTCCTGCCTGAAATTGAACAAAATAGAAGCTTCTGAGTAGGAGGAAAAGTTTGTAAAAATGGCAATTTTAGACACTGTGAGGCTTTAAAAAGTGGTTATTCAACATGAGGCACGATCCAATTGACATTTTGAATAATTTTTTGTACAGTCCATAAAAACAATTTTCTGATGAAAATTGATGACCCCGGACCTGTAGAACTTCCTCCAGATGGTCAGTAATGGTGATTTTTGAATGTTTAATCTTTGGACTGTAGATGACTGTTGGATGTGAATTATCACTTTTGGAACTAAAATTGGTGTGTTTAGAGTCATTTTCCTGCCTGAAATTGGTCAAAATAGAAGCTTCTGAATAGGAGGAAAAGTCAGTAAAAATGGCAATTTTAGACACTGTGGGGCTTTAAAAAGTGGTTATTCAACATGAGGCAAGATCTAATTGACATTTTGAACAATTTTTTGTACAGTCCAGAAAATCAAATTTCTGATGAAAAACGATGACCCTGTACCTGTCGAACTTTCTCCAGATGGTCAGTAATGGTGATTTCTGAATGTTTAAACTTTTGACTGTAAAAGACTGTTGGATGTGAATTATCACTTTTGGAACTGAAAAAAGTGTGTTTAGAGTCATTTTCCTGCCTGAAATTGGTCAAAATAGAAGATTCTGACTAGTAGGAAAAACCTATAAAAATGGCAATTTTATACACTCTGAGGCTTTAAAAATTGGTTATTCACCATGAGGCATGATCCAATTGACATTTTGAATAATTTTTTGTACAGTCCATAAAATGAATTTTCTGATGAAAATTGATGACCCCGGACGTGTAGAACTTCCTCCAGATGGTCAGTAATGGTGATTTTTGAATGTTTAATCTTTGGACTGTAAATGACTGTTGGATGTGAATTATCACTTTTGGAACTAAAATTGGTGTGTTTAGAGTCATTTTCCTGCCTGACATTGGTCAAAATAGAAGCTTCTGAGAAGGAGGAAAAGTCAGTAAAAATGGCAATTTTAGACACTGTGAGGCTTTAAAAAGTGGTTATTCGACATGAGGCACGTTCCAATTGACATTTTGAATAATTTTTTGTACAGTCCAGAAAATCAATTTTCTGATGAAAAACAATGACCTCGGACCTGTCGAACTTCCTCCAGATGGTCAGTTATGGTGATTTTTGAATGTTTAATCCTTTGACTGAAAATGACTGTTGGATGTGAGTTATCACTTTTGTAACTAAAAAAAGTGTGTTTAGGGTCATTTTACTGCCTGAAATTGAACAAAATAGAATCTTTTGAGTAGGAGGAAAAGTCTGTAAAAATGGCAATATTAGACACTGTGAGGCTTTAAAAAGTGGTTATTCAACATGAGGCACGATCTAATTGACATTTTGAATAATTTTTTGTACAGTCCATAAAAACAATTTTCTGATGGAAATAGATGACCCCGGACCTGTAGAACTTCCTCCAGATGGTCAGTAATGGTGATTTTTTAATGTTTGATCTTTGGACTGTAAATGATTGTTGGATGTGAATTATCACTTTTGGAACTAAAATTGGTGTGTTTAGAGTCATTTTCCTGCCTGAAATTTGTTAAAATAGAAGCTTCTGAATAGGAGGAAAAGTCTGTAAAAATGGCAATTTTAGACACTGTGAGACTTTAAAAGGTGGTTATTCGACATGAGGCACATTCCAATTGACATTTTGAATAATTTTTTGTACAGTCCAGAAAATCAATTTTCTGATGAAAAACGATGACCCCGGACCTGTAGAACTTCCTCCAGATGGTCAGTAATGGTGATTTTTGAACGTTTAATCTTTGGACTGTAAATGATTGTTGGATTTGATTTATCACTTTTGGAACTAAAAAAAGTGTGTTTAGAGTCATTTTCCTGCCTGAAATTGAACAAAATAGAAGCTTCTGAGTAGGAGGAAAAGTTTGTAAAAATGGCAATTTTAGACACTGTGAGGCTTTAAAAAGTGGTTATTCAACATGAGGCACGATCCAATTGACATTTTGAATAATTTTTTGTACAGTCCATAAAAACAATTTTCTGATGAAAATTGATGACCCCGGACCTGTAGAACTTCCTCCAGATGGTCAGTAATGGTGATTTTTGAATGTTTAATCTTTGGACTGTAGATGACTGTTGGATGTGAATTATCACTTTTGGAACTAAAATTGGTGTGTTTAGAGTCATTTTCCTGCCTGAAATTGGTCAAAATAGAAGCTTCTGAATAGGAGGAAAAGTCAGTAAAAATGGCAATTTTAGACACTGTGGGGCTTTAAAAAGTGGTTATTCACCATGAGGCAAGATCCAATTGACATTTTGAACAATTTTTTGTACAGTCCAGAAAATCAAATTTCTGATGAAAAACGATGACCCTGTACCTGTCGAACTTTCTCCAGATGGTCAGTAATGGTGATTTCTGAATGTTTAAACTTTTGACTGTAAAAGACTGTTGGATGTGAATTATCACTTTTGGAACTGAAAAAAGTGTGTTTAGAGTCATTTTCCTACCTGAAATTGGTCAAAATAGAAGATTCTGACTAGTAGGAAAAACCTATAAAAATGGCAATTTTATACACTCTGAGGCTTTAAAAATTGGTTATTCACCATGAGGCATGATCCAATTGACATTTTGAATAATTTTTTGTACAGTCCATAAAATGAATTTTCTGATGAAAATTGATGACCCCGGACGTGTAGAACTTCCTCCAGATGGTCAGTAATGGTGATTTTTGAATGTTTAATCTTTGGACTGTAAATGACTGTTGGATGTGAATTATCACTTTTGGAACTAAAATTGGTGTGTTTAGAGTCATTTTCCTGCCTGACATTGGTCAAAATAGAAGCTTCTGAGAAGGAGGAAAAGTCAGTAAAAATGGCAATTTTAGACACTGTGAGGCTTTAAAAAGTGGTTATTCGACATGAGGCACGTTCCAATTGACATTTTGAATAATTTTTTGTACAGTCCAGAAAATCAATTTTCTGATGAAAAACAATGACCTCGGACCTGTCGAACTTCCTCCAGATGGTCAGTTATGGTGATTTTTGAATGTTTAATCCTTTGACTGAAAATGACTGTTGGATGTGAGTTATCACTTTTGTAACTAAAAAAGTGTGTTTAGGGTCATTTTACTGCCTGAAATTGAACAAAATAGAATCTTTTGAGTAGGAGGAAAAGTCTGTAAAAATGGCAATATGAGACACTGTGAGGCTTTAAAAAGTGGTTATTCAACATGAGGCACGATCTAATTGACATTTTGAATAATTTTTTGTACAGTCCATAAAAACAATTTTCTGATGGAAATAGATGACCCCGGACCTGTAGAACTTCCTCCAGATGGTCAGTAATGGTGATTTTTGAATGTTTGATCTTTGGACTGTAAATGATTGTTGGATGTGAATTATCACTTTTGGAACTAAAATTGGTGTGTTTAGAGTCATTTTCCTGCCTGAAATTTGTTAAAATAGAAGCTTCTGAATAGGAGGAAAAGTCTGTAAAAATGGCAATTTTAGACACTGTGAGACTTTAAAAGGTGGTTATTCGACATGAGGCACATTCCAATTGACATTTTGAATAATTTTTTGTACAGTCCAGAAAATCAATTTTCTGATGAAAAACTATGACCCCGGACCTGTAGAACTTCCTCCAGATGGTCAGTAATGGTGATTTTTGAACGTTTAATCTTTGGACTGTAAATGATTGTTGGATTTGAATTATCACTTTTGGAACTAAAAAAAGTGTGTTTAGAGTCATTTTCCTGCCTGAAATTGGTCAAAATAGAAGATTCTGAGTTGGAGGAAAAACCAATAAAAATGGCAATTTTATACACTCTGAGGCGTTTTAAAAATTGGTTATTCACCATGAGGCATGATCTAATTGACATTTTGAATAATTTTTTGTACAGTCCAGAAAATCAATTTTTTGATGAAAAACGATGACGCCGGATCTGTCGAACTTCCTCCAGATGGTCAGTAATGGTGATTTTTGAATGTTTAATCTTTGGACTGTAAATGACTGTTGGATGTGAATTATCACTTTTGGAACTAAAAAGTGTGTTTAGAGTCATTTTCCTGCCTGAAATTGGGCAAAATAGAAGCTTCTGAGAAGGAGGAAAAGTCAGTAAAAATGGCAATTTTAGACACTGTGATGTTTTAAAAAGTGGTTATTCAACATGAGGCACGATCCAATTGACATTTTGAATAATCTTTTGTATAGTCCAGAAAATCGATTTACTGATCAAATACGATGACCCCGGACCTGTCGAAACTTTCTCCAGATGGTCAGTAATGGCTATTTTTGAATGTTTAATCCTTTGTCTCTAAATGACTGTTGGATGTGAATTATCACTTTTGGAACTAAAATTGGTGTGCTTAGGAGTCATTTTCCTGCCTGAAATTTGTTAAAATAGAAGCTTCTGAGAAGGAGGAAAAGTCAGTAAAAATGGCAATTTTAAACACTGTGAGGCTTTAAAAAGTGGTTATTCAACATGAGGCACGATCCAATTGACATTTTGAGTAATTTTTGTACAGTCCAGAAAATCAATTTTGTGATGAAAAACGATGATCCCGGACCTGCCGAACTTTCTCCAGATGGTCAGTAATGGTGATTTTTGAATGTTTAATCCATTGACTGAAAATGACTGTTGGATGTGAGTTATCACTTTTGTAACTAAAAAAAGTGTGTTTAGGGTCATTTTCCTGCCTGAAATTGAACAAAATAGAAGCTTCTGAGTAGGAGGAAAAGTTTGTAAAAATGGCAATTTTAGACACTGTGAGGCTTTAAAAAGTGGTTATTCAACATGAGGCACGATCCAATTGACATTTTGAATAATTTTTTGTACAGTCCATAAAAACAATTTTCTGATGAAAATTGATGACCCCGGACCTGTAGAACTTCCTCCAGATGGTCAGTAATGGTGATTTTTGAATGTTTAATCTTTGGACTGTAGATGACTGTTGGATGTGAATTATCACTTTTGGAACTAAAATTGGTGTGTTTAGAGTCATTTTCCTGCCTGAAATTGGTCAAAATAGAAGCTTCTGAATAGGAGGAAAAGTCAGTAAAAATGGCAATTTTAGACACTGTGGGGCTTTAAAAAGTGGTTATTCAACATGAGGCAAGATCTAATTGACATTTTGAACAATTTTTTGTACAGTCCAGAAAATCAAATTTCTGATGAAAAACGATGACCCTGTACCTGTCGAACTTTCTCCAGATGGTCAGTAATGGTGATTTCTGAATGTTTAAACTTTTGACTGTAAAAGACTGTTGGATGTGAATTATCACTTTTGGAACTGAAAAAGTGTGTTTAGAGTCATTTTCCTGCCTGAAATTGGTCAAAATAGAAGATTCTGACTAGTAGGAAAAACCTATAAAAATGGCAATTTTATACACTCTGAGGCTTTAAAAATTGGTTATTCACCATGAGGCATGATCCAATTGACATTTTGAATAATTTTTTGTACAGTCCATAAAATGAATTTTCTGATGAAAATTGATGACCCCGGACGTGTAGAACTTCCTCCAGATGGTCAGTAATGGTGATTTTTGAATGTTTAATCTTTGGACTGTAAATGACTGTTGGATGTGAATTATCACTTTTGGAACTAAAATTGGTGTGTTTAGAGTCATTTTCCTGCCTGACATTGGTCAAAATAGAAGCTTCTGAGAAGGAGGAAAAGTCAGTAAAAATGGCAATTTTAGACACTGTGAGGCTTTAAAAAGTGGTTATTCGACATGAGGCACGTTCCAATTGACATTTTGAATAATTTTTTGTACAGTCCAGAAAATCAATTTTCTGATGAAAAACAATGACCTCGGACCTGTCGAACTTCCTCCAGATGGTCAGTTATGGTGATTTTTGAATGTTTAATCCTTTGACTGAAAATGACTGTTGGATGTGAGTTATCACTTTTGTAACTAAAAAAGTGTGTTTAGGGTCATTTTACTGCCTGAAATTGAACAAAATAGAATCTTTTGAGTAGGAGGAAAAGTCTGTAAAAATGGCAATATTAGACACTGTGAGGCTTTAAAAGTGGTTATTCAACATGAGGCACGATCTAATTGACATTTTGAATAATTTTTGTACAGTCCATAAAAACAATTTTCTGATGGAAATAGATGACCCCGGACCTGTAGAACTTCCTCCAGATGGTCAGTAATGGTGATTTTTGAATGTTTGATCTTTGGACTGTAAATGATTGTTGGATGTGAATTATCACTTTTGGAACTAAAATTGGTGTGTTTAGAGTCATTTTCCTGCCTGAAATTTGTTAAAATAGAAGCTTCTGAATAGGAGGAAAAGTCTGTAAAAATGGCAATTTTAGACACTGTGAGACTTTAAAAGGTGGTTATTCGACATGAGGCACATTCCAATTGACATTTTGAATAATTTTTTGTACAGTCCAGAAAATCAATTTTCTGATGAAAAACGATGACCTCGGACCTGTAGAACTTCCTCCAGATGGTCAGTAATGGTGATTTTTGAACGTTTAATCTTTGGACTGTAAATGATTGTTGGATTTGATTTATCACTTTTGGAACTAAAAAAAGTGTGTTTAGAGTCATTTTCCTGCCTGAAATTGGTCAAATTAGAAGATTCTGAGTTGGAAGAAAAAGCTATAAAAATGGCAATTTTATACACTCTGAGGCGTTTTAAAAATTGGTTATTCACCATGAGGCATGATCTAATTGACATTTTGAACAATTTTTGTACAGTCCAGAAAATCAATTTTTTGATGAAAAACGATGACGCCGGATCTGTCGAACTTCCTCCAGATGGTCAGTAATGGTGATTTTTGAATGTTTAATCTTTGGACTGTAAATGACTGTTGGATGTGAATTATCACTTTTGGAACTAAAAAAGTGTGTTTATAGTCATTTTCCTGCCTGAAATTGGTCAAAATAGAAGCTTCTGAGAAGGAGGAAAAGTCAGTAAAAATGGCAATTTTAGACACTGTGATGTTTTAAAAAGTGGTTATTCAACATGAGGCACGATCCAATTGACATTTTGAATAATATTTTGTACAGTCCAGAAAATCGATTTACTAATCAAATACGATGACCCCGGACCTGTCGAAACTTTCTACAGATGGTCAGTAATGGCTATTTTTGAATGTTTAATCCTTTGTCTCTAAATGACTGTTGGATGTGAATTATCACTTTTGGAACTAAAATTGGTGTGCTTAGGAGTCATTTTCCTGCCTGAAATTTGTTAAAATAGAAGCTTCTGAGTAGGAGGAAAAGTCTGTAAAAATGGCAATTTTAAACACTGTGAGGCTTTAAAAAGTGGTTATTCAACATGAGGCACGATTCAATTGACATTTTGAGTAATTTTTTGTACAGTCCAGAAAATCAATATTGTGATGAAAAACGATGACCCCGGACCTGTCGAACTTTCTCCAGATGGTCAGTAATGGTGATTTTTGAATGTTTAATCTTTTGACTGTAAATGACTGTTGGATGTGAATTATCACTTTTGTAACTAAAAAAGTGTGTTTAGGGTCATTTTCCTGCCTGAAATTGAACAAAATAGAAGCTTCTGAGTAGGAGGAAAAGTCTGTAAAAATGGCAATTTTAGACACTGTCAGGCTTTCAAAAGTGGTTATTTAACATGAGGCACGATCCGATTGACATTTTGAATAATTTTTTGTACAGTCCAGAAAATCAATTTTCTGATGAAAATTGTTTACACTGGACCTGTCGAACATCCTCCAGATGGTCAGTAATGGTGATTTCTGAATGTTTAATCTTTTGACTGTAAATGACTATTGGATGTGAATAATAACTTTTGTAACTAAAAAAAGTGTGTTTAGGGTCATTTTACTGCCTGAAATTGAACAAAATAGAAGCTTTTGAGTAGGAGAAAAAGTCTGTAAAAATGGCAATATTAGACACTGTGAGGCTTTACAAAGTGGTTATTCAACATGAGGCACGATCCAATTGACATTTTGAATAATTTTTTGTACAGTCCATAAAAACAATTTTCTGATGAAAATAGATGACCCCGGACCTGTAGAACTTCCTCCAGATGGTCAGTAATGGTGATTTTGGAATGTTTGATCTTTGGACTGTAAATGATTGTTGGATGTGAATTATCACTTTTGGAACTAAAATTGGTGTGTTTAGAGTCATTTTCCTGCTTGAAATTTGTTAAAATAGAAGCTTCTGAATAGGAGGAAAAGTCTGTAAAAATGGCAATTTTAGACACTGTGAGACTTTAAAAGGTGGTTATTCAACATGAGGCACGATCCAATTGACATTTTGAATAATCTTTTGTACAGTCCAGAAAATCGATTTACTGATCAAATACGATGACCCCGGACCTGTAGAACTTCCTCCAGATGGTCAGTAATGGTGATTTTTGAACGTTTAATCTTTGGACTGTAAATGATTGTTGGATTTGATTTATCACTTTTGGAACTAAAAAAAGTGTGTTTAGAGTCATTTTCCTGCCTGAAATTGGTCAAATTAGAAGATTTTGAGTTGGAGGAAAAAGCTATAAAAATGGCAATTTTATACACTCTGAAGCGTTTTAAAAATTGGTTATTCACCATGAGGCATGATCTAATTGACATTTTGAATAATTTTTTGTACAGTCCAGAAAATCAATTTTTTGATGAAAAACGATGACGCCGGATCTGTCGAACTTCCTCCAGATGGTCAGTAATGGTGATTTTTGAATGTTTAATCTTTGGACTGTAAATGACTGTTGGATGTGAATTATCACTTTTGGAACTAAAAAGTGTGTTTATAGTCATTTTCCTGCCTGAAATTGGTCAAAATAGAAGCTTCTGAGAAGGAGGAAAAGTCAGTAAAAATGGCAATTTTAGACACTGTGAGGCTTTAAAAAGTGGTTATTCAACATGAGGCACGATCCAATTGACATTTTGAATAATCTTTTGTACAGTTCAGAAAATCGATTTACTAATCAAATACGATGACCCCGGACCTGTCAAAACTTTCTACAGATGGTCAGTAATGGCTATTTTTGAATGTTTAATCCTTTGTCTCTAAATGACTGTTGGATGTGAATTATCACATTTGGAACTAAAATTGGTGTGCTTAGGAGTCATTTTCCTGCCTGAAATTTGTTAAAATAGAAGCTTCTGAGTAGGAGGAAAAGTCTGTAAAAATGGCAATTTTAAACACTGTGAGGCTTTAAAAAGTGGTTATTCAACATGAGGCACGATCCAATTGACATTTTGAATAATCTTTTGTACAGTCCAGAAAATCGATTTACTAATCAAATACGATGACCCCGGACCTGTCGAAACTTTCTACAGATGGTCAGTAATGGCTATTTTTGAATGTTTAATCCTTTGTCTCTAAATGACTGTTGGATGTGAATTATCACTTTTGGAACTAAAATTGGTGTGCGTAGGAGTCATTTTCCTGCCTGAAATTTGTTAAAATAGAAGCTTCTGAGTAGGAGGAAAAGTCTGTAAAAATGGCAATTTTAAACACTGTGAGGCTTTAAAAAGTGGTTATTCAACATGAGGCACGATTCAATTGACATTTTGAGTAATTTTTTGTACAGTCCAGAAAATCAATATTGTGATGAAAAACGATGACCCCGGACGTGTCGAACTTTCTCCAGATGGTCAGTAATGGTGATTTTTGAATGTTTAATCTTTTGACTGTAAATGACTGTTGGATGTGAATTATCACTTTTGTAACTAAAAAAGTGTGTTTAGGGTCATTTTCCTGCCTGAAATTGAGCAAAATAGAAGCTTCTGAGTAGGAGGAAAAGTCTGTAAAAATGGCAATTTTAGACACTGTCAGGCTTTCAAAAGTGGTTATTTAACATGAGGCACGAACCGATTGACATTTTGAATAATTTTTTGTACAGTCCAGAAAATCAATTTTCTGATGAAAATTGTTTACACTGGACCTGTCGAACATCCTCCAGATGGTCAGTAATGGGGATTTCTGAATGTTTAATCTTTTGACTGTAAATGACTATTGGATGTGAATTATAACTTTTGTAACTAAAAAAGTGTGTTTAGGGTCATTTTCCTGCCTGAAATTGAACAAAATAGAAGCTTCTGAGTAGGAGGAAAAGTTTGTAAAAATGGCAATTTTAGACACTGTGAGGCTTTAAAAGTGGTTATTCAACATGAGGCACGATCCAATTGACATTTTGAATAATTTTTGTACAGTCCATAAAAACAATTTTCTGATGAAAATTGATGACCCCGGACCTGTAGAACTTCCTCCAGATGGTCAGTAATGGTGATTTTTGAATGTTTAATCTTTGGACTGTAAATGACTGTTGGATGTGAATTATCACTTTTGGAACTAAAAAAGTGTGTTTAGAGTCATTTTCCTGCCTGAAATTGGTCAAATTAGAAGATTCTGAGTTGGAGGAAAAACCTATAAAAATGGCAATTTTATACACTCTGAGGCGTTTTAAAAATTGGTTATTCACCATGAGGCATGATCTAATTGACATTTTGAATAATTTTTTGTACAGTCCAGAAAATCAATTTTTTGATGAAAACGATGACGCCGGATCTGTCGAACTTCCTCCAGATGGTCAGTAATGGTGATTTTTGAATGTTTAATCTTTGGACTGTAAATGACTATTGGATGTGAATAATAACTTTTGTAACTAAAAAAGTGTGTTTAGGGTCATTTTACTGCCTGAAATTGAACAAAATAGAAGCTTTTGAGTAGGAGGAAAAGTCAGTAAAAATGGCAATTTTAGACACTGTGAGGCTTTAAAAAGTGGTTATTCGACATGAGGCACGTTCCAATTGACATTTTGAATAATTTTTTGTACAGTCCAGAAAATCAATTTTCTGATGAAAAACGATGACCTCGGACCTGTCGAACTTCCTCCAGATGGTCAGTTATGGTGATTTTTGAATGTTTAATCTTTTGACTGTAAATGACTGTTGGATGTGAATTATAACTTTTGTAACTAAAAAAAGTGTGTTTAGGGTCATTTTACTGCCTGAAATTGAACAAAATAGAATCTTTTGAGTAGGAGGAAAAGTCTGTAAAAATGGCAATATTAGACACTGTGAGGCTTTAAAAAGTGGTTATTCAACATGAGGCGCGATCTAATTGACATTTTGAATAATTTTTGTACAGTCCATAAAAACAATTTTCTGATGGAAATAGATGACCCCGGACCTGTAGAACTTCCTCCAGATGGTCAGTAATGGTGATTTTTGAATGTTTGATCTTTGGACTGTAAATGATTGTTGGATGTGAATTATCACTTTTGGAACTAAAATTGGTGTGTTTAGAGTCATTTTCCTGCCTGAAATTTGTTAAAATAGAAGCTTCTGAATAGGAGGAAAAGTTTGTAAAAATGGCAATTTTAGACACTGTGAGACTTTAAAAGGTGGTTATTCGACATGAGGCACATTCCAATTGACATTTTGAATAATTTTTTGTACAGTCCATAAAAACAATTTTCTGATGGAAATAGATGACCCCGGACCTGTAGAACTTCCTCCAGATGGTCAGTAATGGTGATTTTTGAACGTTTAATCTTTGGACTGTAAATGATTGTTGGATTTGATTTATCACTTTTGGAACTAAAAAAGTGTGTTTAGAGTCATTTTCCTGCCTGAAATTGGTCAAATTAGAAGATTCTGAGTTGGAGGAAAAACCTATAAAAATGGCAATTTTATACACTCTGAGGCGTTTTAAAAATTGGTTATTCACCATGAGGCATGATCTAATTGACATTTTGAATAATTTTTTGTACAGTCCAGAAAATCAATTTTTTGATGAAAAACGATGGCGCCGGATCTGTCGAACTTCCTCCAGATGGTCAGTAATGGTGATTTTTGAATGTTTAATCTTTGGACTGTAAATGACTGTTGGATGTGAATTATCACTTTTGGAACTAAAAAAGTGTGTTTAGAGTCATTTTCCTGCCTGAAATTGGTCAAAATAGAAGCTTCTGAGAAGGAGGAAAAGTCAGTAAAAATGGCAATTTTAGACACTGTGAGGCTTTAAAAAGTGGTTATTCAACATGAGGCACGATCCAATTGACATTTTGAATAATCTTTTGTACAGTCCAGAAAATCGATTTACTGATCAAATACGATGACCCCGGACCAGTCGAAACTTTCTCCAGATGGTCAGTAATGGCTATTTTTGAATGTTTAATCCTTTGTCTCTAAATGACTGTTGGATGTGAATTATCACTTTTGGAACTAAAATTGGTGTGCTTAGGAGTCATTTTCCTGCCTGAAATTTGTTAAAATAGAAGCTTCTGAGTAGGAGGAAAAGTCTGTAAAAATGGCAATTTTAAACACTGTGAGGCTTTAAAAAGTTGTTATTCAACATGAGGCACGATCCAATCGACATTTTGAGTAATTTTTTGTACAGTCCAGAAAATCAATTTTGTGATGAAAAACGATGACCCCGGACCTGTCGAACTTTCTCCAGATGGTCAGTAATGGTGATTTTTGAATGTTTAATCCTTTGACTGAAAATGACTGTTGGATGTGAGTTATCACTTTTGTAACTAAAAAAAGTGTGTTTAGGGTCATTTTCCTGCCTGAAATTGAACAAAATAGAAGCTTCTGAGTATGAGGAAAAGTTTGTAAAAATGGCAATTTTAGACACTGTGAGGCTTTAAAAAGTGGTTATTCAACATGAGGCACGATTCAATTGACATTTTGAATAATTTTTTGTACAGTCCATAAAAACAATTTTCTGATGAAAATTGATGACCCCGGACCTGTAGAACTTCCTCCAGATGGTCAGTAATGGTGATTTTTGAATGTTTAATCTTTGGACTGTAAATGACTGTTGGATGTGAATTATCACTTTTGGAACTAAAATTGGTGTGTTTAGAGTCATTTTCCTGCCTGAAATTGGTCAAAATAGAAGCTTCTGAATAGGAGGAAAAGTCAGTAAAAATGGCAATTTTAGACACTGTGGGGCTTTAAAAAGTGGTTATTCAACATGAGGCAAGATCCAATTGACATTTTGAACAATTTTTTGTACAGTCCAGAAAATCGATTTACTGATCAAATACGATGACCCCGGACCTGTCGAAACTTTCTCCAGATGGTCAGTAATGGCTATTTTTGAATGTTTAATCCTTTGTCTCTAAATGACTGTTGGATGTGAATTATCACTTTTGGATCTAAAATTGGTGTGCTTAGGAGTCATTTTCCTGCCTGAAATTTGTTAAAATAGAAGCTTCTGAGTAGGAGGAAAAGTCTGTAAAAATGGCAATTTTAAACACTGTGAGGCTTTAAAAAGTGGTTATTCAACATGAGGCACGATCCAATTGACATTTTGAATAATTTTTTGTACAGTCCAAAAATCAATTTTCTGATGAAAAACGATGACCCTGGACCTGTCGAACCTTCTCCAGATGGTCAGGAATGGTGATTTTTTAATGTTTAATCTTTTGACTGTAAATAACTATTGCATGTGAATTATCACTTTTGGAACTAAAATAAGTGTGTTTAGAGTAATTTTCCTGCTTGAAATCAGTCAAAATAGCAGCTACTGAGTACGAGGAAAAGTCTGCAAAATGGCAATTTTGGTCACTGTGAGGCCTTGAAAAGTGGTTATTCAACATGAGGCACAATCCAATTGACATTTTGAATCATTTTTTGTACAGTCCCAAAAAATAAATTTTCTGATGAAAAACGACGACCCCTGACCTGTTGAACTTTCTCCAGATGGTCATTAATGGTAATTTTTTAATGTTTAATCTTTTGATTGTAAGTAACTATTGCATGTGAATTATCACTTTTGGAACTATAATAGTGTGTTTAGATTCATTTTCCTGCCTGAAATCGGTCAAAATTGAAGCTTCTGAGTAGGGGAGAATTGTATGTAAAAATGGGAATTTTGGTCACTGTGAGGCTTTAAAAAGTGGTTTTTCAACATGAGGCACGATCCAATTGACATTTTGAATCATTTATTATACAGTCCAAAAATCAATTTTCTGATGAAAAACGATGAGCCCGGACCTGTCAAACCTTCTTTAGATGGTCAGGAATAGTGATTTTTTAATGTTTAATCTTTTGACTGTAAATAACTATTGCATGTGAATTATCACTTTTGGAACTAAAATAAGTGTGTTTAAAGTAATTTTCCTGCCCGAAATCAGTCAAAATAGAAGTTTCTGAGTAGTAGGAAAAGTCTGTAAAAATGGCAATTTTGGTCTCTGTGAGGCCTTAAAAAGTGGTTATTTAACATGATGCAGGATCCAAATGACATTTTGAATCATTTTTACAGAGTCCAAAAAATCCATTTTCTGATGGAAAACGATGACCCCGGATCTGACGAACTTTCTCCAGATGGTCAAGAATGGTGATTTTTTAATGTTTAGTCTTTTGACTGTAAATAACTATTGCATGTGAATTTTCACTTTTGGAGCTAAAATAAGTGTGTTTAGAGTCATTTTCCTGCCTGAAATCGGTCAAAATAGAAGCTTCTGAGTAGGATTAAAGGTCTGTAAATGGCAATTTTGGTCACTGTGAGGCTTTAAAAAGTGGGTATTCAACATAAGGCGCGATCCAATTGACATTTTGAACCATTTTTTGTACAGTCCCTAAAATCAATTTTCTGATGAAAAACGATGACCCGGACCTGTCGAACTTTCTCCAGATGGTCAAGCATGGTGATTTTTTAATGTTTAGTCTTTTGACTGTAAATAACTATTGCGTGTGAATTATCACTTTTGGAACTAAAATAAGTGTGTTTAGAGTCATTTTCCTTCCCGAAATCAGTCAAAATAGAAGCTTCTGAGTAGGAGGAAAGGTCTGAAAAATGGCAATTTTGGTCACTGTGAGGCTTTAAAAAGTGGTTATTCAACATGAGGCACGATTAAATTGACATTTTGAATCATTTTTTGTACAGTCCAAAAAAATCAATTTTCTGATGAAAAACGATGACCCCGGACCTGTCGAACTTTCTCCAGATGGTGAGTAATGGTAATTTTTTAATGTTGAATCTTTTGACTGTAAATAACTATTGCATGTGAATTAGCACTTTTGGAACTAAAATAAGTGTGTTTAGAGTCATTTTCCTGCCCGAAATCAGTCAAAATAGTAGTTTCTGAGTAGGAGGAAAAGTCTGTAAAAATGGCAATTTTGCTCACAGTGAGGACTTAAAATGTGGTTATTCAACATGAGGCATGGTCCAATTGACATTTTGAATCATTTTTTGTAGAGTCCAAAAAATCCATTTTCTGATGAAAACGATGACCCCGGACCTGTCGAACCTTCTCCAGATGGTCAGTAATGGTGATTTTTGAATGTTTTATCTTTTGACTGTAAATATGAATTATCACTTTTGGAACAAAAATAAGTATGTTTAGAGTCATTTTCCTGCCCGAAATCGGTCAAAATAGAAGCTTCTGAGTAGGAGGAAAGGTCTGTAAATGGCAAATGTGGTCACTGTGAGGCTTTAAAAAGTGGTTATTCAACATGAGGCACGATCCAATTGTCATTTTGAACCATTTTATGTACAGTCCAAAAAAAATCAATTTTCTGATGTAAAACGATGACCCCGGACCTGTCGAACCTTCTCCAGATGGTCAGTAATGGTGATTTTTGAATGTTTTATCTTTTGACTGTAAATATGAGTTATCACTTTTGGAACTAAAATAAATGTGTTTAGAGTCATTTTCCTGCCCGAAATTGGTCAAAATAGAAGCTTCTGAGTGGTAGGAAAAGAAGGTAAAAATGGCAATTTTGGACACTGTGAGGCTTTAAAAAGTGGTTATTCAGCATGAGGCACGATCCAATTGACATTTTGAATCATTTTTTGTACAGTCCAAAAATCAATTTTCTGATGAAAAACGATGACCCAGGACCTGTCGAACTTTCTCCAGATGGTAAGTAATGGTAATTTTTTAATGTTTAATCTTTTGACTGTAAATAACTATTGCATGTGAATTATCACTTTTGGAACTAAAATAAGTGTGTTTAGAGTCATTTTCCAGCCCGAAATCAGTTAAAATAGAAGTTTTTGAGTAGGAGGAAAAGTCTGTAGAAATGGCAATTTTGGTCACTGTGAGGCTTTAAAAAGTGGTTATTCAACATGAGGCGCGATCCAATTGGCATTTTGAATCATTTTTGTACAGTCCAAAAAATCAATTTTCTGATCAAAAACGATGACCCCGGACCTGTCGAACCTTCTCCAGATGGTCAGTAATGGTGATTTTTTAATGTTTAATCTTTTGACTGTAAATGTGAATTATCACTTTTGGAACTAAACTAAGGGGCCGATTCCGATCTCGGCCGGTAGGGCTCCGAATCGGATTCGGCATAACCGGATCCGATTCGGAGCCCTATTTCCGACCGATTCAGTACGCGCGTCCGGACGAGCGAGTACGATGCGAAATCGCCGACCGACTCGTTCGGGCATCCCAACCGCTCCGACCGACTCATTCCCGGGTCGAACCGCACCGACCGACTCGCTCGGACACGACTCGCACCGCGCAATGGAGACGTTCCCCGGCCGGGTAAGTACGATGCGCGCCGCGAGCAGTCCGACCGACACGCACCGCCCAGCTCGAAAGAGCAGTCAGAGACGTACTTCGGGGGTCGGTGCCGGACCACCCTGTACGCGTAGCCACGCGAGTCGGACACAGGGGGGAACCCATGGGTCCCCCCTACCTGTGCGTGTACGGCGCGAGTCGCTTCGCCGCGTACCCGCTGTAGGGGGCACCCTTGTTCGCCTCGCACCCATTGAGGCAATGGGAGCCCGCGTACGCGTTGTACGACCGGGTCCCATTGACTTCAATGGGAGTCCGACCGACTCGAGTCCGATAGCATACGGACGCAGCGTACTCGTTCGGTCGGGCTGCACGGGTCCGATTCGGTCGGAAATCTCTCCGGGTCCGGCTCGGTCGGAGAGATTTCCGGCCCAAATCGGAATCGGCCCTTAAGTGTGTTTAGAGTCATTTTCCTGCCCGAAATCGGTCAAAATAGAAGCTTCTGAGTAGGAAGAAAAGTACGTAAAAATGGCAATTTTGGTCACTGTGAGGCTTTAAAAAGTGGTTATTCAACATGAGGCACGATCCAATTGACATTTTGAATAATTTTTTGTACAGTCCAAAAAATCAATTTTCTGATGAAAAACGATGACCCTGGACCTGTCGAACCTTCTCCAGATGGTCAGGAATGGTGATTTTTTAATGTTTAATCTTTTGACTGTAAATAACTATTGCATGTGAATTATCACTTTTGGAACTAAAATAAGTGTGTTTAGAGTAATTTTCCTGCCCGAAATCGGTCAAAAGAGAAACTTCTGAGTAGGAGGAAAAGTATGTAAAAATGGCATTTTCGTCAATGTGAGGCTTTAAAAAGTGGTTATTCAACATGAGGCACGATCCAATTGACATTTTGAATAATTTTTTGTACAGTCCAAAAAATCAATTTTCTGATGAAAAACGATGACCCCGGACCTGTCGAATCTTCTCCAGATGGTCAGGAATGGTGATTTTTTAATGTTTAATCTTTTGACTGTAAATAACTATTGCATGTGAATTATCACTTTTGGAACTAAAATAAGTGTGTTTAGAGTATTTTTCTGCCCGAAATCAGTCAAAATAGCAGCTACTGAGTACGAGGAAAAGTATGCAAAATGGCAATTTTGGTCACTGTGAGGCCTTAAAAAGTGGTTATTCAACATGAGGCACAATCCAATTGACATTTTGAATAATTTTTTGTACAGTCCAAAAAAATCAATTTTCTGATGAAAAACAATGACCCCGGACATGTCGACCCTTCTCCAGATGGTCAGGAATGGTGATTTTTAATGTTTAGTCTTTTGACTGTAAATAACTATTGCATGTGAATTATCACTTTTGGAACTAAAACAAGTGTGTTTAGAGTCATTTTCCTACCCGAAATCAGTCAAAATAGCAGCACCTGAGTACGAGGAAAAGTCTGCAAAATGGCAATTTTGGTCACTGTGAGGCTTTAAAAAGTGGTTATTCAACAAGAGGCACAATACAATTTACATTTTGAATCATTTTTTGTACAGTCCAAAAAATCAAATTTGTGATGAAAAACGATGAGCCCGGACCTGTCAAACCTTCTTTAGATGGTCAGGAATAGTGATTTTTAATGTTTAATCTTTTGACTGTAAATAACTATTGCATGTCAATTATCACTTTTGGAACTAAAATAAGTGTGTTTAAAGTCATTTTCCTGCCCGAAATCAGTCAAAATAGAAGTTTCTGAGTAGGAGGAAAAGTCAGTAAAATTGGCAATTTTGGTTTCTGTGAGGCCTTAAAAAGTGGTTATTTAACATGATGCAGGATCCAATTGACATTTTGAATCATTTTTATAGAGTCCAAAAAATCTTTTTTCTGATGGAAAACGATGACCCCGGATCTGACGAACTTTCTCCAGATGGTCAGTAATGGTGATTTTTAATGTTTAATCTTTTGACTATAAATAACTATTGCATATGAATTATCAGTTTTGGAACTAAAATAAGTGTGTTTAGAGTCATTTTCCTGCCTGAAATCGGTCAAAATCGAAGCTTCTGAGGAGGAGAAAAGGTCTGTAAATGGCAATTTTGGTCACTGTGAGTCTTTAAAAAGTGGTTATTCAACATGAAGCATGATCCAATTGACATTTTGAACCATTTTTTGTACAGTCCAAAAAATCAATTTTCTGATGAAAAACGATGACCCGGAACTGTCGAACTTTCTGCAGATGGTCAGTAATGATGATTTTTTAATGTTTAATCTTTTGACTGTAAATGACTGTTGCATGTGAATTATCACTTTTGGAACTAAAATAAGTGTGTTTAGAGTCATTTTCCTGCCCGAAAAAAGTCAAAATAGAAGTTTCTGAGTAGTAGGAAAAGTCTGTAAAAATGCCAAATTTGGTCTCTGTGAGGCCTTAAAAGTGGTTATTTAACATGAGGCACGATCAAATTGACATTTTGAATCATTTGTTGTACAGTCCAAGAAAAATCAATTTTCTGATGAAAAACGATGATACCTGACATGTCGAACTTTATCCAGATGGTCAAGAATGGTGATTTTTTAATGTTTAGTCTTTTGACTGTAAATAACTATTGTATGTTAATTATCACTTTTTGACCTAAAATAAGTGTGTTTAGAGTAATTTTCCTGCCCAAAATCGGTCAAAATAGAAGCTTCTGAGTAGGAGGAAAGGTCTGTAAATGGCAATTTTGGTCACTGTGAGGCTTTAAAAAGTGGTTATTCAACAATAGGCACTATACAATTTACATTTTGAATCATTTTTTGTACAGTCCAAAAAATCAATTTTCTGATGAAAACGATGACCTCGGACCTGACAAGCTTTCTCCAGATCGTCAGTAATGGTCATTATTTAATGTTTAATCTTTTGACTGAAAATAACTATTGCATGTGAATTATCACTTTTGGAACTAAAATAAGTGTGTTTAGAGTAATTTTCCTGCCTGAAATCTGGCCCCACTCTGCTATGACATCTCTTCTCTGTCCCAGGCTCCTCCTCCCTCTATGAGCCCCCCTTCTTCATCCCTGGTATCCCACCCAGATACCTAACTACCAACCAACCCTTGTACTTCCCCCTACACCTACCCCCTGAGTCCACCCACCCTACACTGCAACTCACTTAACACCTGTTCCCCTTCTTTTACCTGTCACTGATCCCGCCCCTTGCTCTCACCAGACCCATGCTACTTACCAACCACTCTGCAATCACCATCCGCCAGGCATGACTCCACCCTTACACAGCACACGCACACACACACACACATACACGTGTTACCATACTTGTGGGGACTATGTGTGAATACCTGCCTTGTGGGGACTAACCTTTCCCAATGTTTTTAAAACACACTAATAACAGAAAAATGTTATGTAAAAATTCATGATATAGGATCCTGCTTCAAATTTCAAAATATATTGTTGTTTAATCGTGCGCACAGCACCATCCTTGTGGGGACTTGAACGCGTGCTACTATCCTTGTGGGGACCTAGTCCGTAACACTATTTGTGATTGAATACAGTCGAAGGCACATGGCTAAATGTTTATTTTATCAACAATATACATAAACAACATTATAATCTATTCATATATGAATTGCTGAATATATACTAGGGGTATACATTAAAGACAGATTATGTTAATGTGTCAGAAAATATCATATCATGCTTAAAGAAAGACACTTAAAGCTGTATTTAACCTATTTATTAGTGCTTAAAATCTTAGGAGATAATGGAACTAACACATAAAGAAATTAGCATACGGAACCAAGGAATATGGTCAAGTGGAACCCAGAGCTTGACTAGCTGCTTACATTTTTGCCAAAATAGATGTTCAAGTCCCCACAGAGATAATGGGTGAAGATCATTGTGTTTAAGTCTCCATAGAAATAGTGTGTACACTCAAAGCTTAAATCTCATTATAAAGACTGTGAAGCTAATGATGTTCAAGTCCACACAGAGGTTGTGTGTAATTATAGGAATGCTCAAGTTCCCACAGAGATGGTATGTTATTATAGCGATGTTTAAGTCCCCACAGAGATAGTGTGTTATCATAGAGATGTTCAAGTCTCCACAGAGATGGTGTGTTATTATAGTGATGTTCAAGTCCCCACAAAGATAGTGTGTTATTACAGTGTTGTTCAAGTCCCCACAAAGATAGTGTGTTATTATAGCGATGTTTAAGTCCCCACAGAGATAGTGCATGAAGGTGATTGTGTTTAAGTCCTCATTAAAATAGGGCCCAATTCACAAACAGAAAGTCTAACTTTACTACATTTCAGTATTCACAAAGGTAAATTTAGACCAAAAGTCTAACTTTACTACTTTTCAATATTCACAAAGCCCCATACAGAGAATGTGAAGCTGATGATGTTCAGGTTGAAGCAAACACAAGGAGATGATGGACGGAGTGCTGAAACTTTTCAGTCACTCACCCCAGTCAAAGATCTGGGTTGAATCCATCATCGCTCTTTAGCTCACTTCGCCACCCCAGTTCAGACCCAGCTATATGCAAATCAGTCTTGACCCTGTGCCTCATGGGAACAGTCCAGCCCGAACTGCCAAGCCAGGTCTTCCCTGGACCAGAAACAAGCATCCTGGGACCGGTTTCGGGGTAGCACCTCCTCATCAGCCAGGCTAGCTTGAATCCAGTGGCAAAGTGAGCCAGGGACCCACGTCTGGGCATACCCTGCCAACTTAGGGCGAACAAAGCAAACACAAGGAGATGATGGACGGAGTGCTGAAACTTTTCAGTCACTCACCCCCAGTCACAGATCTGGGTTGAATCCATCATCGATCTTTAGCTCACTTCGCCACCCCAGTTCAGACCCAGCTATATGCAAATCAGTCTTGACCCTGTGCCTCATGGCACCCCCTTTTGCTTCAAGTTGAAACAGAGCTTGCATTTAGTTACAGGAATGCTCAAGTCCCCACAGAGATGGTATGTTTTTATAGTGATTTTCAAGTCCCCACAAAGATAGTGTTTTATTATAGTTTTTTCAAGCCCCCACAAAGATAGTGTATTATTATAGCGATGTTTAAGTCCCCACAGAGATAGTGCATGAAGATGATTGTGTTTAAGTCCTCATTAAAATAGGGCCCTATTCACAATGGTAAACTTAGACAAAAAATCTAACTTTTCTACTTTTCAGTTTCAACAATGTAAACTTAGACCAAAAGTCTAACTTTACCACTTTTCAGTATTCACAAAGCTCCATACAGAGAATGCGAACCTGATGATGTTCAAGCCAAAACAGAGCTTCATGTAATTACAGGAATGCTCAAGTCTCCACAGAGATGGTGTGTGACTATAGTATTACCACGGTCACCACAGATAATGTGTGTGATTATAGACATGCCCAGGTCCCCACAGAGATAGTGTGTGATTATAGAGATGTTGAGGTCCCCACAGAGATAGTGTGTGATTATAGACATGGCCAGGACCCCACAGAGATAGTGTGTGATTATAGACATGCCAAGGTCCCCACAGAGATGGTGTGTGATTATGGAGATGTTGAGGTCTTCACAGAGATGGTGTGTGACTATAGTATTACCATGGTTGCCAAAGAGAATGTGTGTGATTAGAGACATGCCCAGGTCCCCACAGAGATAGAGTATGATTAAAGACATGCCCAGGTCCTCACAGAGATAGCGTGTGATTATAGACATGCCCAGGTCCCCACAGAGATAGTGTGTGATTAATGGAATGCACAGGGATAACACACAGAGATAGTGCATGATTATAGTCATGTACAAGCCCTCACAGAGATATTGTGCGATTACAGTGATGTTTAAGTCCCCACAGTGATAATGTGTGATTACAGTCATATTCAAGTCTCCACAGTGATGTGTGTAATGATAGGTATATTGAAGAACCCATACAGATCGTATTAGTCTGGTGGCTTATTAAATAAATGAATCCACTTGAGGGATATGTGTTTGACCACTCTTCACATGTTTGAATCCTGATGCTACCACTCAGCCTTTATTCCTTCCAAGGTCTATACAATAAGTACTATTTACTTGGATAACAAAAAACATATGGTATTCAGCATCAAGATACCTTCAAGTGTGAATGTGCACTTTATATATGCACATGAGATGATATGATGTGATAATAGTGGTGCTCAAGCCACCATTAGAGATAGCCTGGAATTATCCCATATCTATGAATCCCTCTTCAAATGCAGCATTAACTGATTTAAACTGTGTTCATCCAGGAAGGTGCACACTTCCTTAAAAATCCAAGTATCTGAATTCTCATTTTCTTTTCTAGCCCCCATCTTATCAACTCTAGTCTCCATTAAGAAGATAAAACTGTATTTCTGATTGCAATAAACTCCCCATACTGATTCGTTCTGACACTTTAGGATAATTACAATAGAGAAATTGATTTAAGAACTGCCACATCTTTATAATTTTTGTCTCTATAATTCAAGAATGAAATGGTCCTCTCCTCACAAAGCTCTTCTTTCTCTCAAAGTATTCCTTCTACCTGCTCTTGGGGCTCTTTTTAGCTAACCAGGCTCACACTCTATAAATACCTGTATATATATATATATATATATATATATATTCACTGAAAAACCATAGGTTTTAGGGACAGTTATAGTTACTTGGACATTGCACTCGTACAAAACCCGTGAAATTCCCCGTTATAGTTAGTTCAGCTAACTATAACTCGCGCCCCGCAATGCACTGCTGATGACGTCACATATTACATCACTCATGACATGGTCAGTGACATCACTGATGACATCACTGATGACATCTCAAATGACATCACTGATGACATCATCCAGTGACTGTGTGTTTCTGTAAAGTTTAAATATTTTTAAAATATATAGGAAAAGACGTATTGAAGAATGAGTGGGTGTGTAAGTGTCTGTATGGATGATTTAGTAGGTGCGTGACTGACTCTATAAGTGAGTGATTTAACGTATCTTACTGAATGCATGGGTTAGTGACTAAACTGGGTGAATGTCTGTATCCGTCTGTCTGTTGCTGTGTAAGTGGCTGCATGTGTTTGTGAATAGCTAAATGAGTGTCTATATGAGTTATTGAATGCTTGTCTGAGTATCTGTATGGGTGCCTGAGTGTTTGTGTGGGAGGGGTGTGTGCAACTCTGTGCATAGATGTGTGAGTGGGTGATTCACTGGGTGGATGGTTTCAAGAGTGCATCTGTGATAGACTGTATGGGTGGGTAAGTGTGTGTAAGAGTGTGTTAGTGAGTGAATGTATGTCCCAGTGGTACATGTGTGAGTAACTACATATGTGAAAGGCAGTATATATGTGTGTTGGAGTATATAAATAGCTATAAGCAAGAGTGAGTGATTGTGATAGTGGCTGTATGGATGATTGTGTGCTTGTATCAGTGATTGTATAAGAGCGTAACAATGTGCTACTATTTGTATGAGTAAGTGAGCTGGTGTGTATAACTGTATAGGTGAGTAAATGGCAGTGTGTTTAATTATTTGCATGACTGACTAGGTGTGTGAGTATCTCTATGGATGAGTGGCGTTGTTTGAGTGTCTATATAGGAGTAAGAGTGCATATGATAGTCCTGTACTGAGTGACCGTAAGTATGAGTGACTGTACGGGTGAGTGAGTGGATGTGTGTGTGTAGACCTAAGAATCATTGAGTGGGTATGTAGTTATTGGTGTTGGAGTGTCTATGGTTTTGCGAATGGCAGTCTGTAATTTAGAGTGGGTGTATCAAAGGTTATATTAGGGTGTGAGGAGGTGCATCAGATTATCACGTGGATGATGTCATCAGTGATGTCATTTGAGATGTCATCAGTGATGTCATCAGTGATGTCACTGACCATGTCATGAGTGATGTAATATGTGACGTCATCAGCAGTGCATTGCGGGCGCGAGTTATAGTTAGCTGAACTAACTATAACGGGGGAATTTCACGGGTTTTGTACGAGTGCAATGTCCAAGTAACTATAACTGTCCCTAAAACCTATGGTTTTTTCAGTGAATTTCAAAGGTTTTTAAATGCTAATTTGTAACTATAACGTGTCTGAAACCTATGGTTTTTTCAGTGAATTTCAAAGGTTTTTAAATGCTAATTTGTAACTATAACGTGTCTGAAACCTATGGTTTTTTCAGTGAATTTCAAAGGTTTTTAAATGCTAATTTCTAACTATAACGTGCCTGAAACCTACGGTTTTTTCAGTGAATTTCAAAGGTTTTGTAAATGACAATTTTTAAATGTATTAATTGTTATATTAATTTTTTCATACTGATTTACTACATTTTTAGAAACAATTTTTTTTACATATTTTATTATTTAAATTACATTGTAATTACATTATACATTACATTACAAAAATACTTTCTCAGAATGAATTACTTTAGTTTAAATACTTTGCACATAGGCAATAGACTTTTAAGTACAGTAGTTACAGTTGTTGCAATGTGCAACACATTTTCAAACACAATGCAACATTCAGCTAATGTGAATTTCTAGTTAAATGCAATTAGTTACTTTATGGATTACTTTTCTAACCACAGGACTGGATCCTAGATTCAGTCCTGGCACATCTCCTGTAAACAGTTGAGTAAAAGCGTTTTGGTTACAGTCGTGATTTTTAAGGAATATTATTGTACTTTAAAAGTTGACACTTAGAAACTTTTTCTCATAGAATCACCAATGTTATCCTATGGAAGGAAATTCACTTAGCAAGTAAAAACTGTTATCGTTACTTTTTCTTACTCAGTGTTGGATCCTGGATCCAGCACTGGTGCATCTCCTGTAAACAGTTGAATGAATGCGTTTAAGTCATACAGGCGATTTGTAAGGAATATTTGTAGTTTGTGAAAATCGACACTTTGAAAGTTTTCTGCTGAAAACCAGACAATGGATTCCTATGTTAGAAAATATAAGTTACTGGTAAGTACGGTTAAAATTACTTTTCAGGGTCAGTGCTGGGCTAAAAGATGCAGCACTGGGTTCTCTCCTGATAACAGGTGAGTAAATTGGAATTCGTACTTTGGTTGATTTTAGAGGAATATTATAAAGTTCCAAAACTCCACACTTAGAAGAATTTCCAAGTGAAACCAGTCAATGTTAGCCTATGAAGGAAATTCAAGTTACCGGTAAGTACGGTTAAAATTAATTTTGAGGATCAGTACTTGGCTGAAAGATGCAGCACTGAGGTCTCTCCTGATAACAGGTGAGTAAATCAGAATTCGGATTTCGGCTGATTTTAGAGGAATATTTTAAAGTTCCAAAAATCAACACTTAGAAACTTTTTCAGCAAAAAGCAGGCAATGATATCCTATGCAAGGAAATTCAAGTTACTGGTAAGTACGGCTAAAATTACTTTTGAGGATTAGTACTGGGCTGAAAGATGCAGCACTGAGGTCTCTCCTGATAACAGGTGAGTAAATCGGAATTCGTATTTCGGCTGATTTTAGAGGAATATTTTAAAGTTCCAAAACTCCACACTTAGAAGAATTTCCAAGTGAAACCAGTCAATGTTAGCCTATGAAGGAAATTCAAGTTACCGGTAAGTACGGTTAAAATTACTTTTCAGGACCAGTACTGGGCTGAAAGATGCAGCACTGAGGTCTCTCCTGATAACAGGTGAGTAAATCGGAATTCGTATTTCGGCTGATTTTAGAGGAATATTTTAAAGTTCCAAAACTCCACACTTTGAAGAATTTCCAAGTGAAACCAGTCAATGTTAGCCTATGAAGGAAATTCAAGTTACCGGTAAGTACGGTTAAAATTACTTTTCAGGACCAGTACTGGGCTGAAAGATGCAGCACTGAGGTCTCTCCTGATAACAGGTGAGTAAATCGGAATTCATATTTCGGCTGATTTTAGAGGAATATTTGCACAATGGTGAAGGGAGGGGCGGGGCCTCAGGTGACATCTGTGCAAACGCGCCCGTTGCGCGTTTTAAGTTGGGGGATTAAGTCCCTTGAATCCTGAGGGTCCCTAGGGGCCAACTAGCCCACCAGGAACCTCCAATATGCGCCAGGGGGCTGCGTTGCAGAGACGTGTAGAGAGGCCACACCCCTTTTACACCTCTCTGCAACGCAGCTCTGTGGCGCTTTCTGGATGTACATGTCGGGCTAGTTGGCCCCCAGGGACCCTCAGGATTGAAGGGGATTTAATTCCCCATCTTAAAACGCGCCAAGGGGCCTGTTTGCACACATGTCACCTGAAGCCCCGCCCCTCCCTTCACCACTGTGCAAACGCGCCCCATGGCGCGTTTTAAGTTGGGGGATTAAGTCCCCTTGAATCCTGAGGGTCCCCGGAGTCCAACTAGCCCACCATATACCTCCAAAAGCGCCACAGAGCTGCGTTGCAGAGAGGTGTAAAGGGGCGTGGCCTCTGTACACCTCTCTGCAAGGCAGCCCCTGGCGCATACTGGAGGTACCTGGTGGGCTAGTTGGCCCTCAGGGACCCCCAGTATTCAAGGGGAATTCGTTCCCCTCTGCAAACGCGCCAGGGGCGCGTTTGCAGAGTGGTGAAGGAAGGGGGCGGGGCCTGCGGGCCCGATCGTTTAAAAAAAAAAAAAAAAAATTCGCCCCTGAAGGGGGCTGTGTGGCCCCCTTCCTTTTTCTTTTTGGGCCCTGGGGACCCCATCCCCCAGGGCCTTACCCCTTTTTTAAATTACCTTTAAAAACAAAAACGGGAAGGGGGCCGCGTGGCCCCCTTCCCTTGGCCTGTATTGGCCCGGGGACCCCATTCCCCGGGGCATGGCCTCTATATTTATTTTTTTGAGGGGGCAGCGTGGCCCCCTCCTCTGGCAGTTTTAAGGCCCCGGGGACCCCATCCCCCGGGGCCGGCCTTTCCTTTTTAAAAAAAAAATTTTTGTTCTTTTTTTGGGGAGGGGGCCGCGTGGCCCCCCTCCCGGGCCACTACTTGCCCCGGGGACCCCATCCCCCGGGGCTGGCCCTCTCCGTTGGGGACTGTGGGGGGTCCCCAATCCCCCACAGTCCCGCCGGCTCCCACGTCCCTTGGGAGCCGGCATTGCTGTTCCACATGGGGAGCAGCTGACATGCTGCTCCCCATGTGGAAAAGCAATCGCTTTGGATATTGGAAGAGAGAGCAGGTTTCCTGCTCTCTCTTCCAATATCCAAAGCAGTTTGCTATGGCAGGACGGGAGCCGCGAGGCTCCCGTCCTGCCATAGCAAACTACAGTGTCCCGGGGGTAGGCACCCCGGGACACTGCAGGAGCCGGCCCTGGGGGTGGCGGTCCCCAGGGCCATCAAGGGCTCCAGGAGGGGCCGCGCGGCCCCCTCCTACATCAGCACAGCCCCGGGGAGGTGGTGGTCCCCGGGGCTTCGGGGGTCCAAAACGGACCCCCATTTTAATTTGTTAGTGCCCCGGGGAGGTGGCGGTCCCGGGCGTGTGGGGGCTGGAGCCCCCCACACAGGTTGTTTAATTTAAAAAAAAAGCCCCGGGGAGGTGGTGGTCCTCGGGGCTGCGGGAGGGCTCAGAGCCCTCCCGCACCATTTTTAAAAGAAAGCCCGGGGGTGGCGGTCCTCGGGGCTTGGGGGCCCTTTGAGGCCCCCACACATAAAATTAAACCCCCACCATGCCCCCGGGACTTGGGCCACCCGGGGGCAAATACAGTCGAAGCGCGGGAGACCGCGCTTCGATTTTTTTCGGCAGGATTCGCGCACCCTGAGCGCATCCTGCCGATTTTTTTAAAAAAATGCTTTTTTGCCCAGGGGTCCTTGTGGGACCCCTGAGCAGGCCTAGGGGTTAGGGTGTTTCTACCCTGCCCCCTTTGTGCGTTTTGCACACTTGTTTCTTTTTTTTCTCGGCGGGATACGCGCACCTAAGCGCATCCCGCCGATTTAAAAAAAAAAAATCTTTTTCTGCCCAGGGGTCCTTGTGGGACCCCTGAGCAGACCTAGAGGGTCAGGGTGTTTCTACCCTGCCCCCTTTTGCGCTTTGCGCACTTGTTTCTGTCCCTCGGTTCTACCGAGGGACAAAATGGCTGCCAACACTTCCTGAATCGGAATGTTGACAGCCAGCTGACAGCCAATTAGCATGCAGCTCGTGATCGGGACGGTGCGCGCAGGGTGCGCTGAGGGTACGCGTATCCGACGCGCCCATAGATATATATGTACTTTTACTTTTGATTTTCTCAGGAACTACTGAACGGATTTACACCATTTAAGCAAAAGGCACCAGTCTGAACCAAGGACTACCTCTTTGCCAAATTTGGTGTAATTCCGTTCAGCAGTTCCGGCTGTAGCTGCGACTAAAGGTTCCTATGGAAAAATGAATGGGGAAAACGCGTTTTGGGACCCCCTTTTTTCTCGGCCCCCGCTTCACGTATCACCCCGAGACTTTCAGGGTAGGAGCGGAGCGGAGCGCTCCAACAAGTTGGAAACTTTCACGAAGATTCGTCAACCGGCGCCAACGTTATTTCAAATAGAATGTCGCGGATTTCCTATGGATAATAGGTTGTAACTATAACTATCTACTGGCGACCGCCAGTAGATAATATATATATATATATATATATATATATATATATATATATATATATATATATATATATATATATATTTCCTCACGAATGCTGCCTTTGAATTAAAATGAATAATTCCAGAGATTTGAGTGCTGGCCCATTCTTCATGTGAGAAGTGGGATTTTTCTATTGTTAGAGGCGTGATGTAGCATCGCCTCAAACCAGCACCACTGGCGATTAGGAAGCACTCCGGAATCCACAAAACCCAGGTTGCTATATATATATATATATATGCACATGAACCTTGTTTAACAAACTTTAAACATTTACTGTGTTTGGGAGCACAAATTCTGTAAGTGGATTTCCAGAATGGAGCCAGCAGTCCTTTGTGCAAGAGTAGAAAAAAATCAAGTTGGCAGTGGTACATCCGCCTTTTTATGGGAAGAAACATTCTCAAAATGTGCCCAGGTGAAACATGGGAAACTTTCACAAAGTTGAAACATCTATTTGTTCAGCCATTTATATTTGGAGTGTAAAATAGAAATTCTTAAACAAGGCTTAAACATTCTCAAAAGTGCCCATGTCAGCTACAAGAGACTTTCTCAGCGTTGATGGTCTTGTTATTTGAAGGGCAAATCATATACAAGAGTCTTACAAATTGTATTCCTGAACTGAGCTGGTATGCTCATAATGTAAGAGTAGAGAAAGTCACTTTGGCTGACATACAGCTGTCTTTTTCATGGGAATAAAAACCTCAGAATGTGCCTACTTTAATTATAGGAATCTTTCACAATGTTAATAAAAGAAAATTTGAGAGTGAGCCCAAATGTTATACTTCGGTGTGTGTGGGGTATAAAACTAGGCTTCCTAAAAGGAGCCGGTGAATCCTTTGTTCAGGAATAGAGAAGGACAATTTGACAGTCATTCACTAGCTGTTTTTGTGAGAAAAGAAACCTTAAAATGTGCCCATGTTAAAGATAGGAGTCCTTCACAAAGTTGAAAAACGTTTTTTTGGCAGTGGGCATTTTATACATACAGTCTTAAACACTAAGGGCCTCATTTATGAAAAGTGTTGCAACGCTGCGTGAAAGCAGCGATGCAGCACTTTCAGTGCGCCCTCCTTGCGACATGATGGATGTGCCGCATTTATTGTATGGTGCACCATGTCGCAAGGAATGACGGATACGTCAGGAATCCTGACGTATCTGTCGGCGCTGAAACCCACGCATTGCTGGAGTTGTGTCGTAAGCATGATGCAACTCCAGCAATGCATGGGGGAAGCCTATTCCCATTGCACTGCATCACCCTTATGCCTGCTGTGATGCAGGCATAAGGTTGTGACGCAGTAGCATCCTAGAAGTGGCACAGTGAAATCTGATAGATTTCACTGTGCCACTTCTACGAGGCTTTGCGGGGGAACACCCATCCTACATACTTTATACCTGAAGGAGGTATAATGTGGCGCAGGGCTTTATAAAGTGACGCATCTGCTTAGAAGCGTCACTTTGTAAATATGGTGCATCATGGCTCATTATTTATGCGGCTGCAGCCTCACAAAAAGTGATGCAACGGCGGGGCAAAAGTGTAACAAGGGGCTCATAAATAAGCTCCTCATTTTGCAATTAGGTGTGTGGTCCCTGTGTGCCAGAGTAGAGAAAATGACTAATAGTTGTGTAACTACACTTTTCATGAGAAAAGGGACATTTTCAAAATGGGTACATGTTAAATATGATGAATAAAACAAATATTGATTCCAAAATATCATGTGACATAAATATGTTGTCAAAAATATCACCACTGCAAAAATATAGTGTAACAGAATATCAAAATTAAGAATGCAGGTTTTATTGTATACAATATGGTAATGAAGACAATTGTTGTAATTAATATTGTGTACTTTAGTATACTTGTAATAAACATTGTTTTTTATTAAATATATATATACTTATAATATTAGTAAAATTGTCTTTTTTAAAATATAGTTTGCAATTTTAAATGTATAATTGAATTTTTAAAAGGCAATCGGATGGGTCTTGTGGCTCAGTGGACTAATTTGTCCACTTCAGGGCCCTGTGTTCAATGTCATGGTCATAAGTTCAAATCCCAGCGGGTCCACTCAGCCTTTCAACCATCTGAGGTCGATAAAATGAGTACTGTTGGGTAACAATAAACATCTTTTAGTGCCAAGATGCTTAAGAGTTAATGTGCAATCTACAAATACCTATGTTAAGTAGTTTATAATTTAGCAGAAGGATATTGGGTTTTTGGGGGAATATGGTGGGAGGTTAATTACATTTGAACTATTTGTTTTTTAATGTTAAGTAATGTTAGGTAAAATCAATATATAAATGGTTAGTATGTAATGTTTTAGTTGTTTAATTGTTCTTTCATTTATTTGGGTTTAATTTCAGATTTTTAATTTATATTTTGTATAGTATAATTAGTTATAGCTAATTTAGCAGCATGTTCAATTTGTAGGGGAATAGGGTGAGAAATTATTTAAATGAAAATAGTTTTCTTTATTAATTTTTTTAAATTTAAATATTTAATTTATAAATCATAATTTTTTCATTGAATATTTAAAATGTAAAAATTGTTTTATTTAGACTATGCAAGAAATAATTAGTAATATATATCAGCAAGTGTATATTATATTTATTATTTTTATATGTTTCATTTATTTTAATTTTATTATTGTTTTATTTATATTTTAATTTTTCTTCTTGGTGTTTGTGTTTTTTTCAGTAGTAGCGAGAGAAGTGAATTCTACATATGTTTATTTAAATATTTCATTTAATTATACGTTTATTTTGTATATTTATAACAAATTGTGCATTTTATTTAAATTTATACAAAATATATTTTCTAGTTTAACTACGGGTAATCACTTTATGTTTTTAGGTATTTAAATCTTTTTTTTAAATGACTGTATTGGAATATCCGTAAAGCGCGAACTACTCACCCTTACGGGTCTCAAGGCGCTGGGGGCCGTCGTGGAAATTAAGTGAGCTATTGCCCAGAGTCACATGGTGCTGAGCTGCCGCTGGGGATCGAAGCGTGAGCCCTGTGCTTCGAAGTCAGCTGCCCTGGCCGCTGCACCACGCCTCTCCACATGTGAATGGTATATGTAACCTTTCTGAAGTACAACACTTTCTCTACTGTTGCTTAAATTGGAGTGGGAACAGTAAATCTAGTCCATCCAATTCCCATGCTTTCCTTATTATGGCTTAATTGGGGTGGGGATAGTTAATATAACCCTTACAAAGTCCAACAGTTTCCCTACTGTTGCTTAGGATGGCGTGAGAATAGTAAATATAACCCCTTTGAAGTCCAATACTTTTCCTTCTGTTTTGTATATATTGGGGTGGTGATAGCAAATCTAATCCCTCTGAAGTCCAACACTTTCCCAGCTGTTGCTTACATTGCAGTGGGAATAGTAAATCTAACCTCTCTTAAATTCAGCACTTTCCCTGCTTTTGCTTAGGGTGGAATGGGAATAGTTAATTTGACCGCCCTCAGAGGTTCAACTTGATATCAACTTGGAATCTTGATAAATTTGACCCGAAGTCTGAAAGTAGGAATCTTCACTGTGACTTCGTCCAACGGCTCCATGAAAACAACGCCTCCTCTTTGGACACCCTTGGCTGCCTTGCCCAGCTGAGCTTTAACTTCAGACATTTTTCTTCAAATATTCTTCTAAATCCGAAGGTAAGTCGAGATGCGGTCCAATCCACTTCTTGTATCCGAACTGTGGTCCATTGCGGTCAGCCTTAACTTTTGACTTTGAACTGGTCTTGCATGACTAGATGCCCACAGTTGGTGCTTTCAACATTTAGGCACTATTTTTCACGTTAAAATTTACAAATTCATAACTCTGATCCTACTTATAAAAAATAAATATAAACAAGATAATATTCGTCCTATTTCAGAAAATTCTCCATTACTACTACCTGGTGGACCATTTTAATGTGTTTTTAACATGATTCTTGAACAGCCAACCTGTCAATGATCTTTCTCCTCATGCATCAAACTGTTTGGAGATACTTTGACAGACTGCATACAATGGCTTCCCTAGTGTTTTATCTCAATAGCCTTAATGCCTCTGCTTGTTGCGTTACCCCCATGGAATGGCAAATCCGTATTATCCCCTTCCTCCTGGGATTTTTATACGCTGCAAAAAAGATTAGAAGATGAGCCATTCTTTCATCTGGCGAATTACATTCCAGCAAAGCGCTGAACAGGCGGTATACGTTCTACCGTTTGGAACAAAAACCACTGAATTAAAGAGATCCAAGTCTGAATTTTACATATAACTAACTAGCCACTAGGAGAGTAATAAAGTTAAAATAGCGTTCATAAGAACCAGTACATTTAAAATCCAGAAAGGCTACAGTTAGGAACTTTTGAGTCAGGAATTAGTCATTTGTTTCTTTGGCACAGTATTCCAATGTATTTTTGGATAGTGTTCTTTAGATAGTGGTTGGAAGTTCATCCTGTCTTTGTATTGCACTTCAAAGTCAAGTAATGTTAGCATTGACCACACACTTCTAAACCACAGGATTTTACATTGCCTATCAAGAGAAATTATCTCTTCTAGGGCTGCACGATATGGTAATAGTTACATAACGGATTTCCACCGGGGGCAGCCAGGGACTACGTCCCCCACCATTCCTTGCGCCAGGAGGCGCTAGTATCGTCACCAACACGCTGGAGGTGCTTAAAAGGCTCACCGGGCTCCCGCGGCGTGGGTGCTCGTAACGGATTTCCACCGGGGGCAGCCAGGGACTACGTCCCCCACCATTCCTTGCGCCAGGAGGCGGCAGTATCATCACCAACGTGCCGGAGGCACTTAAAAAGCTCACCGGGCTCCTGCGGCGCGGGAGCTTGTAACGGATTTCCACCGGGGGCAGCCAAGGACTACGACCCCACCATTCCTTGCGCCAGGAGGCGCCAGTATCGTCCCCAACGCGCCGGAGGCGCTTGAAAGGCACACCGGGCTCCCGCGGTGCGGGAGCTTGTAACGGATTTCCACCGGGGGCAGCCAGGGACTATGTCCCCCACCATTCCTTGCACCAGGAGGAGGCTAGGCCACCCCTCTTCAAAGTGACATCAGAGACTGGTGATACTATATTATGGGTGAGTGATCCGCCTACCCCCCATAAAGCTTACAGTCAACCCCTGAAATTGACATTATCTTAGTTCATTTGTGAGTTGCTACTATGGGAAAGCGCATTATGCCACCACCTGCACGCCCAATAACTGCTAGCATTAACAGCATGCTTGAGAGGGCAGTTAACATTGTTTCAGGCGAAATTGAACTTACAGAGTGGCGCTTATCACTGGGCATTGAGGGGCGGGCGGACATTGCAAATTTGAGACCATATCCAAGACTCGCCCTTTCCTCAGCCTCAAGGAACTGGAACCGGATTTCACAAATCCCCAACTGCAAGTGGGAGCACAAGTGGGCCGGACACCATCAAGTTAGCTGAGTCACAACTTGACATTGATATAGCCCCACCTGCGGGAGTTCCAGCCGTTAAATGGAAGAGGAAGAGCGGGAAAATCATTTGTACAAAAAGGAAGCAGCCCACCCGTACCGCCCCGGCCCAAACCTGCCTCTCTGCTTGGATACAGCCACTGCCGCCAAGTACTGATACTCTTGAAACTCCTGATTTTACCGAGATTACACCAATAACACAGAACAGGAAACCGAGCTGCTCAATTAGCAAACAGACTGAGGCTACATCATATTTTGAGAACCTTGGGGACACTATTGCTAATATTGCCGCTGCGATGGTGACCAAACAAATCAATGAACTTCTAGATATAAAGCTTGCTCCATTACAGGAGCGTCTAGATAATCTGGCCTTACTTATAAGAGGCGATGGTCAACCAGCTGTGAATGTACAAGTTGTAGCTATTTAAGGGGGAGGACAATGCGCAACAACGAGCATTCCAAACCATGAAACCCAAACTCCTATTGTCAGAGCCACTGCAACTGTAAGTAATTCACACATGACACGCGGACAAACTAGGGGTTGTTCCCAATTGCCCCTTAATAGGCATGGCACTACACCCATTGCTGATCCAGCCACCACTGCACACCCCCACCCCACTCGGGATAGCACTAACAGATCAAATAGATCAAACAGACACAACGGAGCAGATCAGAACTTATTTCTCGGCTGCCAGAGTAGTAATGCTTTAGCCTCTATTAGCTGCAACCCCCCCATAGCAAATCAAGATGTCTTGATTTTGCCACCTGCCGCCTGCCCTTATGTGCTGGTGCTGGCAGGCGTACCAACTCTAAAGAGGGATCAGCATGAGTCATGGGTCCAACTACGCAATAAATGCGTGGATTGGCTATCAAGGCACAGGAGGTTTCACCCATCGGAATGAATGGCATTATTATGGTGCGTAGAGTTGGGTGGGTCGGTGCATCTACAAAGAACATTGAAGGGGACTGTATTGTAATCAATTTTCATAGACCACCCTTGGTGAGACAGTTACTAGGAGCATGCGAGTCCACCACACTTAATAGCACCAATATATGTGCATTACTTCTTGGTTACTTTTACAAACCGAACTACGGCCCCCGTCTCAATGAGACCCCCCAACTCCCCTCCTCTAATAGCTTTCAGGCCCTGTCTGTATTGGACACCCAAGACTGACTATCGCCCTCTGAGAAACCCTCTGACCTCGCTCACAGGCCATTATGCCTCCCCCAGGAAACAAGTTCACCAGCCCACACACACCTATGAAGGTCTTAGCCAACACAGACCGCCGTATCCTAAGCTGGAATGTTGCGGGGTTGCATTCTAAGCTCTATCAACCCGATTGGTTACACTTTATTAAAGAGCAGGATATTCTCCTGTTCCAAGAAACATGGGCTACCCAAGATTTATTTATCAAGGGGTTCGAATGTCATAACATCCTAGCTACACCCCCCAAGCATGGTCGACCATTTGGGGGACTATCGATTTGGGTTAACATTGCTGCAGGTGGTACCATCAAACCCATATGTACAAACAATAACAATTCCCAAGCTATAATGTTCAATAGGGGGTTTCTTTCTTCTTAATTAATTTCTATATTAATGATATGCATTCCATACCAAATGGGATTTTTATAAACGTATTTAATTTTATTGTATCTATTCAAAAATCCAAAGATTGTTTTAAGTCAACTGGAATCTGCCTAGGTGGCGATTTTAATGCCAAGCTGTCTCAATTATGGCCAAGTAAACAGCTACATAGCAGCGGACAAAAATGTCAAAGGGGCATGGAGTTAGTGGACCCTTTGAATAATCATAATCTAACCAATGTCATGGAGATTGCAGCTATCACAAAAGATAACGCTCCCCCAGAACTGACATTTAGAGGGAGGGGCTGCTCATCTACAATTGATTATGTTTTTATCTCTCCTGTTTTAGAGGCTAGCTTGCTGAAAGCAGAAACTATGGCCACAACTTTTGGGGACCACAAGCCAATTCAAATAGTATTAAGATTATTCTCTGCCCCAACACCTAATGTAGAATGTGGTGCCAGGAATTTATCGCCGTCCACAGATAACCTCAGACTAGTATGGCGGGGTGTTAATACTACTCACTTATTTAGTACAATGGTCAGGGAAAACCTGAGCCTCATTAACCTTTGTTTGGAGGCTCAGGACCCACATCCCGAGGCAATTACTGCCTTTACAAAACTTTGTGGTGCCATTAAATCCTTGTTGTCCAAGCCTATCCCCCTAGCACAACAAGAACTTAGATGGTTCAATCATGAATGCTCAGTGGCTAACAGGCAGCCAGGTAAGGCCCTGTCACATAGCCCAAGGAGCAACTCATTGGTCAAGTCTTTAAGGCTGATGTACAAGCAAGCCATTGCCAAAAGAAAGGAAGAACTACTAAGCGAGCACTGGGACGCACTTTTAAATGCCGCTAGCTTAAAAAATTGGAATATATTTTGGACTGCTGTTAAAGACTTAAGAACAATGGGGCAGCCATTAACCCCCATAAGTTGCAACATAACCAGTGCAACCTGGGAAAGCCACTTTTCTGGAATTTACTCAGCGCCTGCTTTGGAAACTGACATTTTTAACCACACGGTTCTATCTGGTGTTCCGATATCAATAATAGAGGTCAAGGAGGCCATACGCCAGAGCATGGGCAACAAAGCCCCTGGCCCTGATGGGCTACCCATCGACCTCATTAAACATAAACCTGATTTTTGGGCCCCATTGCTGCTAAATGTTTTTAACAACTTAATCAATGCCCCACTCCCAAAGACATGGACCACCAGCATTATTGTCCCAATTTTTAAAAAGGGTGATCGCACGCAACCTAGTTGTTATAGGCCGATTTCTTTAATAGACAACACCCTTAAAATTTTAGGCAGAGTTTTATATAATAACATTTTTATTTGGGCTGAGGCCAATCATATTTTAGAACAATGCCAACTAGGCTTTAGGAGCAAAGTTGGCACTAATGAGCAGTGTTTAAACCTTAATTTGATCATCGCAAAGTATACCATAGCACAGCACTCGCCACTTTATCTTGCTTTTATGGACCTGACCTCAGCCTTCGACTTTGTGAATAGGTCTCGCTTATGGTCCATTCTATTAGCATATGGCTTGGATGAGGCCCTTGTTCATTTTCTGGCCTACCTGCATAGGGACTTTAAGGCGCGGGTCAGGATCGGTGGTGGGGGTGAGGTGTCCAATGACATCAATGTTGGTAGGGGGGTTAGGCAAGGGTGCATCCTAGCCCCCCTTTTTTTAATATTTACATAAATAACTTGCACAAATTACTGATTACACTCACTGATGACGTCCCTAGAATTAAAGGTAGAACTCTCCCGGTGCTTTTATACGCAGATGATGCAGTTTTAATTGGACGTACACCAAATGCACTACACACTTTAGTACGAGGATTCACGGACTTCATGACTGATTTAGACTTATGTACCAACTTTAGGAAATCATTCATAATGTCCTGTGGGCCAAGGAAATATCCCCTAAACTCTATTACTGTGGGAGACCAAAAATTAATTTGCACTGCCACTTTTCCCTACCTGGGGATGGTCTTTGCTGCGAACGGCACCTGGTCTGAACACATGTATATTGTAAGAACAAGTTCTCAAAGGCCTTTAACTCAATCCTCAGCCTCCCCCGCCCAAAAAGATCAGGGGCAATCCCAGCGATTTTAAAGTTTTTAAGTCACAGTGCTTACCAATAGCCACTTATGGCGCTGAGGTTTGGGGCATTGCTAAAAGTTCTAGTGTCCAATTAGAGGAAAACAGATTCTGCAGAAAACTCTTGGGTGCACCAATCTCCACTCCTCAGTACATATGCCAAAGTGAACTAAAATTAAGGTACATTGAAGATTTTATAAGGGCACGCCCTGCTCTGTTCTGGTTAGCCATAATGAAAAACCCCGCAGCATCCCTCACAAGGGAGATAATAGAAGATTGTATTAGCTGCGAGAAAGGGATGGATATTCCATGGCTTGCTGGGGTTATTAAGAGTTTGGGAAGTGTTAAATTTGAAGGACTGTTTGTCAACCCAAACACAGCTGAGACTGTTGATAAAAAGTCCTTAGGTCAGCACTGTATGCACTTTATAGCGAGGAAAGATTGGAGAGGGAATCAAAAAAACAAACCATTGCTAAATTTATACCCATTGAGCAAACCGAACAATATTTGCCTAGCTACATTACCCTACCAATGTCAAACTGGGAGAGAGGACTTCTCTTTCGTTTAAGAGCTTGGACCATAAGATATTTTCTCTGTATTCGCCTTGGGTATAAGGCAAAACTTGACTCCCTGCCATGCCCATGCAATGGACATAGTGGACAAACACTATGTCATTTTCTATTTTTCTGTAAATATTATACGAGATACGCAGAATAGCTGCTAATCCCATTCTTTAAAAAATTGTCACCTATAAAACTAACTGATGCCCTCAGCTGTATACTTAAATGGGGAAATGACGAATTGATCCTGCGTGTAGGTACCTTCCTGTGAATAGCCATGGGGGCCCGCAAATCTATGCGTGACCCATGAAGTATACTTGTATTTAGCCCCTAACAATATGTATTTTGATCACGCCATTGTAATTGTTTTTATTATGCAGCTAATCTGTCTACTGCTCGCTATATTATGAATTTGATATGTTATCTAACTATTTTATTGCGATTTTTAACCCTTGTATATGTCTTACTTTTATGGATACGTTGATATCCGAATAAAGTCTTTTGGATTGGATTGGTAATAGTTCCTGGGTGTACCACAACCTCCGCCAAACTAGCAGGTTTCTGATGTTTGCCTTTGAAGATACATTCTTCCTCCCTATGTCTAAAGGAATGTAACCAGTGGGTGCTCTGGGGAAATTTAATCAGGAATCTCAAAAATGCGTTTTCAAGTAAAGTGAGACCACTTGGCTGCAGGAAGCCCCATAATTCAGCTCCATAGAGCGAGCCTCCTAAGGCTTTGACATTATCTAGCTGTTGTTGATTTAAAAACACAAAGAATGCTGGAGATGTTCTGTTGCCGCCTTAGACAGACAGCTCTAAATAATAGGGTTATTTTTGCTATTGACATAGATGTTTCAGTTAAGGATAATTTTGCATTAATAATTGTGTCTTTGTGGAAAAATGGGAGCTGCAGTCAAGCATATGTGCTCTTTAAATTTAGATGTCCTACAGCATTGTGTTATTGAATGGGTGTCATATAGGCCTGGGCGTAGTTCGTGGAGTTTTGCTACGTGGAACTCCGCGAAGTTCCAAAAAAAACTCCGCGAAGTTCCGCGAGTGGCGGAGTGCAGTGCGAACTGCAGCTTGTGCTGGTATTCCTGCTGCTCGGGTAGAAATTCTACCCAAGCGGCAGCTCGCGCTCCCGAACTTACCGTTCGCGAGTGGGTAAAAAACACCGCTGCACATTGCGAAGCAGAGTTTTCTGTACTCCACGAGCTCTGCGGAGTGCGGAGTACAGAAAACTCCTCGAACGGAGCGAAGTTCACCGCCCAGGCCTAGTGTCGTACTGTAGTACAGATCTATGCATTTTGAGAAATACATATTCATGCTGCATCATTGAAAATTAGGTGGAAGAGTTGTGTAATGTTGGGCCAAGGAAGTTAAGACAGAGGCAGGTTCATATTAATGCTTTGCCAAAGACATATGTACCATTATCTTTGTCCCAAATACTAAAAGTCAGTTTTTACCCTTTTAAGATTTACTCCTCTCATGGATATTCTCCCGGTATGATTTTTGCAGATTGATGGTTATATAATTTGTTTTGGAGGAGTTTGTCCCCAGTCTACTCTCTATGCAGATCAGCAAAAAGTATTCAATTAAAAGTTGTAACCCTCTGAGGGTTTTTGAGGCAAGCAGTTTATCTTTTGCAAACAATAACAGAGAGACTTTGCTATCTGTATGTATTGGAGATGCATTAGCACGAACTATGCAACTAGATCATATAAATAAAAGGAAAATAATGGAGTAAGCGTGCATCCCTGCCGCCCCCCTTTATTTATGGTGATGCATTCTGCCAGTTAACCCTGACTTGCCCGCCACACCTGGGTATAACTGTCATTGAGCAAGCAGATTAATGTTGATAATATGTTACTAGGGACCCCCATTCTCACCAAAACTGACCAGAGTTTTGTTCGTGGGACTAGCTCAAATGCAGGTTTTAGGTACACAAATGCTACACCACTCTATTATACTCTGCAACATATCAATCCACTCTACAACACTGTAGTCTACACTATAACATTCTACACTTGTCCACTATACAACACTCTACTCCACTCTATGCCACTATACAAAACTATACTCCACTCTCCAACACGCTATACAACTGCACCTAGGCCACTCCAAACCACTTTACTTCACTGTACTCAATGAGACACTACTGCATGCTACTCCATTGTATTTCACTACTCCACTGTACGCCACTATATGCCACTCCACTAGACGACACTCTATGCCACTTTACTCTACCACAATGTACGACACTCTACTCCACTGTAGCCACTCCACTCTACAGAGCTCTCCTCCAATGTATGCCACTCCACTCTACTTCACACTACCACACTATACAACACTCCACTCTACAGCACCACACTTTGTCACTCCACTCTATGACAGGCCACTGTCTGACACACTCCTGCACTCTACTCAGCACTCTCTACACCACTTCACTCTATGCCACTTCACTTTATGCCCCTACACCGTATACCATGCTACTCTATAACACGCCACTCTACTCTACTATATGGCATACCACTCTACTCTACGCAGTTCCACTCTACTCTGACACACCACTGCACTCTACCCCACTTCTCTCTACTCTACAACACACCCCTCCACTCAATCTACTCCACTCTGTCTCTCCACTCTATGCCACCTCATTGTACACTATTCCACTCTAAGCCACTCCACTCTAGTCCACTCTACCACACTGTACGACACTTCATTCTACAGCACTCTACAACAGTCCACTGTATGACACTCTCCTCTGGTCTACTCTACGCCACTACACTGTACGACACGCCACTCTATGGCGCAACACTCCACTCAAATGTACGACATTCCACTCCACTCTTCTTTACGGCATGCCACTCT
This sequence comes from Calotriton arnoldi, assembly GCA_963921515.1. Lineage (NCBI taxonomy): Eukaryota > Metazoa > Chordata > Amphibia > Caudata > Salamandridae > Calotriton > Calotriton arnoldi. The sequence goes on from CAWUFW010013498.1 coordinate 213,971, forward strand.
ACGCCACTCCAATCTATGCCACTCTACTCTAAGCCTCTACGTTACACGCCACTCTACGCCACTCCACTGTTCACTACTCCACTCTACGCTATTCCACTCTATGCCACTCCACTCTACCCCATTTCACTCTATGCCACTCCACTGTATGCCACTCCACTCTACAACGCCCCACTCTAGGACACTCTATTGTATGACAGTCCACTGTATAACACTCTCCTCCAATCTACTCTACCCCACAGTGGCACCAGAGATGAAGGAGGTGAAAATCTCCCTGCAGTCTAGTCCAAGTCCAAGCATGGAGCATAAGGAAGCAGCTATGATTAGTGCAGCAGGTACTGTGGCACTGGGCAGAGGCAGGGTGAAGAGCCAACAAAAGCCTGATCTTGACATTAAGAATTAGGGTGCTGCTACTGTATTGTATTGTACAATGATTCATGAGGGGTGCTGAAGCACATTTTTGGACAGGTAGCATGCTACCCCATGAGGGAGTGTGGGGCTGGCAGAGGATGTATTTATTATCATTCTATGTGGGAAGTGTTTTGATTTCATGGATGAGTGACCATAGAGGTGCTCTTTTCTTGTCTTGGGGCACAGTGCGTATGAACGGTGCAGGATCCGTGAGAGATCGGCACTCAAATTATAATATAGCTAGAACTAAAATACGTAGGCAGCACTCGCCTAGTCAGATGGACAGCAGGGTGATGTGTGCAAATACATTCTAGGGATAAACAGAGAAGGCCTAGTAATCCTTTTGGGAACGTCTGCAAGACAGAGATCCTGTCAAGTGTGTAAAATGATAGCGTGTACACAATTTGCTTAGTTTGTTTTTGTTTAATTATGCAAAAGTTCAGGAAAATTATGCGAAATCACATAAAATTACACAAATGCAAATACATTATTTAGTGCTATATTTGAGCACAAAATGAGTTTTGCAGTTTTGCAGTAAAAACATAGCACGAAAAAACATAAGTGGCATAAGGAAAAGGCTCTCATGTTCTGGACATTGCATTAGTCCCATGCATTTGCAATAACTATGTGGCATTTGTGGCAAACGTTTATGTGAGGTGGCACTGGAATTGTATAACAAGCATAGCATGAAATTCTAGAAATTACATGACTCAAGCAGCTTAATTTCAATTTCAACCGGGTCTCAATATTATGCCAAATGGTAATGATGGTAGTTGGTGCTATGAGAAGTAGCCATGCACCTTTTTTTTTAAAGGCAGAGATACTGCCTACTAATGTACAATTATATGTCATTGACGATAGAGAAGAACACCATGAGATGTGAAAAAAACAGTCCACTGAAAAAGACTTTTAACTAAAGGAAATGCTGCTGACGGGGGGATCTTACGTCGGGTATGTTAAGAAAAAGAAGACAATTCGATTTTAAGGATCTGCTTATAAAAACACACAAACATTAGCAGGCAGTCGATATTTTAAGTGAAAGCTATAGGTCTTCCTTCTGCTTCTGTAAAAAAGTTATGACATCAAAGTGCAACATAAATGTGTTTTTTTAGCCATGTGCCTATTCACATAAGTTGCAGAATGCTAATAATCGACTAAAGACTTCATGAGCCCACTTCGGCACTATTAGTGGGGCTTCCACACATTTGAGCGGCCGGATTGTAACTCTTAAAAATAATATTATAGCCATTGTACTCTGTCGTGCAGTATGTGTAACAGTAATGTGGGACTATTTTTCAAAACAGCTGCTGATTTATATGTGTTTTATTGATAAATAAGGATAAAAAACTGTTAAACGGTTGCAGCTTTGAAAATGTTCATTTTTCACTGCAAAATCTACAATGCCTTTAAGCTTGTGTGCTGTGGGAATGTAAGAGTTTGATAAGTCAGTGCAGTTCATAGAAATCTAGAGACACAGGTGCCAGGGGGTCAAAGCAGCTCGGCTGGAGCTGGGAGTGTCAAGGTTAGGCCCTTTGTCTTTCAGGGCAGCCTGGGTGAGCGCTTATTTGCACCTCTTCCTCAGCCGCTGTAATGACAATGGAAGCCCTCACCTGCATATCAACAGGAGGGGGAAGGGACTGTCTCAGAGGATGGGACAGGGAATATCGCTTTCTTTTCTCTTTGAAAGTGTAATGTTCTTGGGTATGGAGTAACAGGAAAGGGGCTCCTATTCTTAAGCTAGGGCGAAGGTGCATTTCAGCACATTGAAAGATTTATGTGGAAATTGCTTTTAAAGATGTCTGTAAGCCAATTTTGATGAGAACAATTAAGAGTGCATCTCTAGCAAAACAAAAGATGTCATTTTAAATCTGAAAATATTTTATACACTCTACTCACATTACTTCGAGAAGGTATGTCTGAAAAACACACACTTTGAACAGTTTTGGATGTGCTTGCGCTTTTAATATTATTGAGCCACATTATGTGTAATTGTTTGCCTATCATCCCATCATTTGGTCAAGTTGGTTTCTGTTTAGAAATATCGATTTACATGGGGTCTAAATCTTGGGCTATTATGTCACATACAAATATGTGCAATATACTTAGCCCAAGAACTAACACTGCACAATATGTGCAATATATATAGCCCGTAAGCATATATGTACCTTTTCTCAGTGTGAAATTCTGACAGCTATTGCCTCATTTTCAGGGCCCCTGTAGTTTTCATTAAGTCTCAAACAGGTGTTTGCTCTTGAATCAGCATTATAAATTGAATGTACAGTTCACACTTACTATTGACTTTTCTCTGTACATATTTCACTGGCTTAAACATGGTGAAAGTGTTGCAGCCCAGAATTAGAGAAAACGTGTTATAACCATGCTATTCTCTTTTCCAACCCGCGGTAATACTACACTGTGAACCCAGTGTTGTCTTTATTTGCCCGGATATTATTTGCTACTAGATTTACTGCAGCCCTCAAAATGAGGGCCTAATGGACATAGTAAAAGAAGCATTGACAAAGCCAATATGATCAGAGTTACTTTTACAGAAATTAATGTGCTTAATTGGCAAGTTAAGTTTGTGCATGAGTATGAAGCTACTACTAAGTACTGCGGGGGGTGCATACTCTTGTTGCAATTCTAACAGGGGGTGGATGATGCGGGTGTACAGACTCAAAAGAAAGAGATGCAGGCTTGGAACAGAATTTCTAAGAATTGTTCATGACCTTCTGTGTGTAGCCGGCTGACTGTTCTTTGTAAAGTGACCACGAAAGATACAAGTTAAGCACAGACAAAGCCGATAGTTTTGACTTTTCTAAAGGAACGTCTATTGAGTTGCTCATACTATGGGGCACGTAAGCGAGGAAAACAACATGCATGCTGGGTCATTAATATATTGGCACAGTTACTTAGGCTTGTAACCAACAGTCTATAGAGATTCCTTATACATTCGGTAAGCGAAGGTTACCTAAAAATTTGCTTGCAAGCTGTACAGAGACCCACAATGTGTGCAGTCCATCAGCACAGGCCACAGACCCCACGGTGAGTACGGATCACTGAAAATTACAACTGTGAGACCCCTGATATGTACACCTCAACTGCAAAGTCACGAAGAAAGAGAGGCACCACAGCAATGTATAATTTATAGCAGCGCTTCTTTACGCTCTGGTGGTATATAAAAAGGCATTACCTATAGAAGTGGCTGTATTATGGTTCCTATATTATGAGCTTATTATACAGAGAAATATAAACATTCCTATTGTGTCTGTTTCTTTTAAAAGGGCTGTCAAACTGCCAACTGTTTTTACTGATCATATATGACTCTCTAAAATATCAAAAGAGGTGGCAACATAATGGGAGTAAGAGAAGCAAGAGGCACATGGTGTTATTGAGAGTTCAGTTTGTTGCCTGTCTTGTATTTGAGGGCACTTATTTATAGTGTGGCTGATATGACAGATGCAGCGCAGCATATGGGTGTGAAGAGCCCAATGCAACCTCCTTCCAGGACTCAGAAGGCTAAGGATCAAAGTGCAAACTGGTTAGGACCGAGCACAGGGGCACATCTATTGTTATTGCAGCAGGCACAGTAGCACCAGGGCTGAAGGAGGTAAAGAGCAGAGTGAAACCTGCTCGATGACCATGCACGGAGCATAAACAGGGCCATTGGAATTATGTGGCAGGGTTGAGTAAATTATGTGGCAAGAAAAGACAACTTATGCGGCAATATGTGTCACATTTTGGGATAGTATTACTTCATTATTTTGTCATTCTTAAACTTGTTAAGACTGTATGGGCATTAGTTGCAATCCACTGCCCGGCAACATGTGTCACTGCGTTTTTAGTAACTTTTGAACCGTTTGAGGCGGAAACAATTTTTGTTTGTTAAAATCTGCAGATTATGCAACAGATGATGGATTATGTGGCAAATGCAGCAAATTTATAATTGTACAAAAATCGCAGCAGCAAAACAATTGCATAGTTCCAGTGGGTCTGAGCATATGGGCCTAGCTATCATTACTGTAGCAGGTGCAGTGGAACTGGGAAAAGGTGGGGTGAAGAGCCAACAGCAGCCAGTTCCCGACATTAAGGATTGAGGTGCTGCTATTGTATTGCATTGCACAGTGCTTCATGTGTGGTGCCAAAGTACATTTAAGGTAGTATGTGTGGCTGGCAGAGTGTTGTATTTATCTTCCTTAGTGGAAAATGTTTTGATTTCATAGATGTGCGTCCACAGAGGTGCTCTTAATAGATCTTGGGACAGAGTGCCTATGAATGTAAGCATTTGCTTTAGCGGCAAGGTAGGGGCTCGTTTTTTGATTAAAGTTGCCTCTTCCACTGTTTGTTCTACCTATATTATCATGTCTGCTAGTGCCTTTTAAAAATATAGCTTTTGCCTGCATTCCCCGGTATGTTGGCTAATATTGTTGTTTAATTACTCTGTTTTTAATTTTGCTTGCTTTGTTTTTTAAAATCATTGCTTGCTGTGGGAACAAAGGGTGTTTCGGGGGGACTTGGGGCTTGTGTGTTATTCTTTTTAGACTGCAGGAAAAGCACGTGTTCATGTGCTGTTTCCTCGCCCGATGGCTGTTTTTGTTGTGCCAGAACTTCTCTGCCGCCTGCGGTCTAGCTCCAAGTGACACAGCCCTATTTAAGATGGCCGGGGAGCAGATGCGCAGCGGCTAGGTAGGGGGCTTATTTCTTGGTTAAAGCTGCCTCTACTACTGCTCGTTCTGCCTATATTATTATGTCTGCTAGTGCCTTTCAATAATATATCTTTTCCCCATGTTCCTCCGTATGTTAGCTAATACTGTTTTTTAATTACTCTGTTTTTAATTTTGCTTGCTATGTTTTTTAAAATCCTTGCTTGCTGTGGGAACAAAGGGTGTTTCACGGGGACATGGGGCTTGTGTGTTATTCTTTTGGGCTGCAGGAAAAACACGTGTTCAAGTGCTGTTTCCTCGCCAGACAGCCATTTTTGTTGTGCCATAACTTCTCTGCCACCTCCGGTCTAGCTCTAAGTTACACAGCCCTATTTAAAATGGCCGGGGAGTGGATGTGCCACAGATGTGTGCAGCAGGTGTGCCACTGGTGCACCAAAGGCATGCCAAAGGTAAGCCCGTCTGCGTCCGTCTGTGTCTCGCCGGGGCCAGGTGCCACTAACCCTGGTCCCCGTCTACTGGAGAGGTTAACTTACACTCCGAACCAATTAACGGCTTTACAGCCTGTCCACCCCACTTATTGTCAGATTATTGTGCCTGGGGTGAGTCCTTTAGCCTGTAGCAACTGTAATTATGTATGTTATTTATTTATTTATTTATTTGTTTAGTGTTTATATAGCGTGGACATGACCCTGAGTGGGGTTTCAGAGCGCTTCACATTAGTATATCTATCCACAATTTTGTTACCAAGTCATCAGTAATTGAACACTATTTGCAAAAACTATTATGCTTAAAAATGTTTTTAAAAAATAAAAAACACATATATACAGTACCCCAAAGAAGTTAATGTTCGGTGAGAGGTAGCATGCATATGATCATGGTGGATCCATGATAATGACGAGTCTGTTGCGATTATGGTAGGTATTTACTCATGTAAAAAGATTTGGCTTCCTTTTTGAAAGCAGAGATTGATGAAATTCTTCTAATGTTGGGGGGAGAGCATTCCAAATTCTATGCGCTGCACCAGAGAAAGCTCGGTCATAAGTTCTTTTCTTACGGAATCGGGCCGGTTTCAGTAGTAGATCTCGCTGACTCCGGGATACGTGGCATCCTCCTGATAGTGTTATTTTCTGGGCTAGGTATGCTGGTGTTTTGCAATGAATCGCTTTATGGGTAATACATGCCATTTTCAGTTGTATTCTCGCTTTGTAAGGCAACCAGTTAAGCGTTTTCAGATGAGGGGTAATGTGGTCGAATTTCCTGGAGCCCGTTATAAGTCTTGTGGCCGCATTGAGACAGGTTTTCAGCGGGGCTGTTGAAATCTTGGGGAGACCAGCTAGGGTTGTGCAACCGTACTCGATCCTTGATATTACTAGTGCCTGGACTGCAGTTTGAAGGTCTGTCTTATTTAGGAAGGGTTTCAGTTTTCTGAGGTAGCTTAGGTGGTACCGTGCATTTTTTGCCATTGTGTTGATGTGTGATAGCATATTCAGGTTTTTGTCTAGAATAATTCCCAAGGATTTGGTAGAATCAACAATCCTCGGCGCACAGTTTAGTGCTGTGATCAGGTTGGTCCGCTCTAGGACGTTCGTAGTGCTTTTCTGGGGGTGAATCATCAGGAATTCGGTTTTAAGAGGGTTAAGCTTTAAGTGATTACTGGTTAGCCAATGGATGGTACTCTTTAGAGCTTGGTTCATGATATCTATCTCTTCTGTCGATGTAATCTTGATGTACAGCTGTGTGTCATCTGTGTACATGTGGAAAGAGACGGTAGCTTGGTGTAAGGTTTCTGTGAGTGGCTCTATGTACAAATTGAATAGTGCCGGGGATAGTGTTGAGCCCTGAGGCACTCCGATCGCATTTCTGGACGAAGTTGATAGTGTTTGGTTGACTGTAAATTTTTGCGTTCTATTATCTAAGAAAGATCTAAACCATTTTAGGACTGTACCCTCTAATCCCATCCTATTTTTCATGCGATCAAGTATTTTGGCGTGATTCACCGTGTCGAATGCCGAAGAGAGGTCGAGCAGGATTAAGAGACAGGTTTCGTTGCGGTCAAGGGCAAGTAGAGCGTCATCCACGATGTGCAGAATCGCTGTTTCAGTACTATGGATTTGTCTAAATCATGAATGGCAGTCATTCAGCAGATTGAATTCCGAGATATGATGGCTCAAATGTTGTTGTACGCATTTTTCCAGGACTTTGGCTAGCATGGGGATGTTTGTTACTGGTCTGAAATTGTTGGGGTCCGAAGGGTTCTCTGTTGGTTTTTTTAAGATTGGGGTGACTTGCCCTGTTTTTAGGCAGCCCAGTATTGAGCCTTGTGCCAGTGACGCGTTGATGATCTTTGTCCATGAGGGGATGAGCAATGTTCTATCTATGTGAACAGCAATGATAGTAATGCCTGGCACTCATCTGCAGCCAATGGCTTTGAGGTTTCCCCCACTATGATTGACCATATCTCTGAGTCTTCTGGAGGATCTAGTCAAACCAGGGAATTTCAATTCTTCAGTTTTTACGGTCGGTCTCTCCCTAAACACCAACAACATCTATTCAACTTTTTATGGGCTTCTCAGCCTGATTCTCTGCTTCTTACTGAGACATGGCTTCGCGAGGGCTCCGCACTGGATGTAATTAAGGCCCTCCCCCTAACTATTCTATAGTTAGGAAAGATAGACAAGACAGGACTGGCAGGGGGATTGCCATTATTTTTAAAAACGACTTCCAGTGTAGAACTGAAAAATTCTCTGTTCCTGACTAGATATTTCTGTATTGCGCTCTCACTTATGCCAAAATTCATGTTCTCAGGAGCCCTGTTGTATCGTCTACCTGGTTACACAGGAAATTGGTGCACCTCCGTGCCATTCTTGGTAGCTCCACACATTTCACCCTACTTGCTGATATTAATCTTCATTTAGAAGATCCCATGTGCAACCTGAGTTCCACTCTCATAGTGGATCTTGGTGTCCTCAGCCTGACTTTGTGCAACACTGGCCCTACTCATCTGGCCAGCCATTTGTAGGATCCATTTTTTTCCAATGTCTCCGACTTGGTGACTGCTCCCCCTATGCTACTATTGTTGTCTGACCAGTTTGCTGTGCCTTTAACTATTAGAATCCCACCATGTCTTTTAACATCACCATGATTAATGTTGATGTAACACCTAAACTAAGGACTTGGTCCTTGTTGGACACTATGACTTTGAATACCATTTTGCAATCTATTTAAATCTATTAAATTAGGCTCTCCTTTGGACCCTCTACCCCCTAACATGATCAGGCAACTTGACTCTAACTTGTTATCTATGTTAAGAGATCTTCTTAATATCTCTCTTGGCGATGAGCTGTTTCCCAAGAAATAGAAACATGCTATGGTCCTTCCCCTCCTGGAAAAAAACAACTTGGACCCGACCAATATGTCCAACTTTCATCTCATTTCCCTTCTTCCTATCTCTTCCAAAGTTTTGGAAAAACATATTAATAGCCAGCTTACCTCGTTTGTGGAGGCTCAGAATTTGCATCATCATTCTCAGTCTGGATTTAGGGCTGAACACAGTACGGAATTCGCCCTCTTGGGCATTACCGAGTGCTAGAGGCAGAGCCTTTATGGCAGTAAGGCTGTGTTCTTTTTGTCAACCTTAGCGTAACCTTCGATTCTGTGTCTTATTCCATTTTGGAGGAGAGACTGATTGCCCTGGGCCTTGAGGGCTCAGCCTTGGCCTGGCTTAGATCATTTTTGACAGATTGTACATTTCAAGTTTTTCCCCCAATGCCAGATCTGAGACTCATGCTCTGAGTTCAGTACTGAGCACTTTATTGTTTGACATCTACGTCCGCCCTTTGGTTGATGAAGTGAAGAGGTGTGGTCTGACACTTTTCTCCTACGCAGATGACACAGAGAACATCTTTATGTTGTCATCTAAACAGAAAAATGGACCCATGGATTTAAGCTTGAGCTTGAGTAGCATCTCCTTATGGATGAACAAAAACTCTCTCAGGTTTAATGGCGATAAGACTGAGGTCATGATTCTGGGGAAAAACTCCTCCATCTGGGGTCCTCATCACTGTACCGACTCTATAGGGACTCTGCCTATTCCATCTCAGAAAGTAAAAAATCTGGGATTCCTTCTGGATGACAAATTGTCTATGAAGCATCAAGTGGCTAAGGTGAACGCCACTTGTTTTGTGGTCCCAAATGGCTAAAAAAATATCATTTGGATGATCCCTACTCCCGCTCAAAGGACTGTGATCCAGACTTTGATTTTAGCCAGACTGAACTACAGCAATGTGTTCTATTTGGGAGCCGATAAAGCTACAACCTGCCGGCTACAATTAGTTCAGAATGCAGTTGTAAGGTTGTTTTACCAACTTCCAAAAACTTCCTCAGTTTCCAACCTTCTTCGCAAGCTTCATTGGTTGACAATTCCTAACTGTATCATGTTCAAAGCCTTATGCTACATGTTCAAGGCTAAAGCAGGAACTGGACCAAGGTTATTTTTAAGACTTGATGTCACTTTATCATCCTTCTCGATCCTTGCGATCTATGAATCACTCCCTATTCAGTGTGCCTAGGTTCCACTTGACTCCTATAACAGGTCATTCCTTTTCATATTTGGGCCCGAAACTCTGGAATTCTCTCACATAGTCATTGAGAAGCTGTACATCTATCCTCAGTTTTCGCAAAGGTTTGAAGACTTAGCTCTTTTAATTCAGGAATCTCTTCCCTTCTTTGAGCCGGGAAACCCCTTGGGGTAGCTGTTCGCATTACAAATTCAAATAATAATAATTAGCCATGAGAGATAGACACACAAATTATAATATAGTTAGGACTAAAACATATAGGAAACAACACAGCAGTAGCCTAGTTAGAGGGACAACAAGGTGATATGTGCATGTACACCAAAAAAAGGGGGTAATCAGAGAAGGCCTAGTAATCAATTTGGCAAGATCTGGAAGGCAGAGATCCTGTCAAATGTGTAAAATGATACGGTGTGTGATAGTCTCATAATTTGTTTTCACATAATTATGCGAATTTTCAGGAAAATTATGCAAAATCACATGCAATTACCCAAAATGAGAATCCATCATTGAGTGCGATATTGGAGCACAAAATACGTGCTCTGGTAAAAACATAGCAAGAAAAAACACAGGCAGCGCAAGCAACAGCCGTTCATGTTCAGACCGTTCGCATTATTCTCATGTACTTGCAGTAAAATGTTGCTGCAAATGACACAATAGTATGTGAAGTGGTGCAATTTTGGAAATGTTGCTTAGCAAGTGTAGAGCAAAGTTCCAAAAATTATGTGACTTTCGCTGCTTTATTTAAATTTCTTGTGGTCTAAAAATTATGGAAAACCGTAATAATGGGAGTTGGTGAAATGAGACGTAGCAATGAACCTTTTTTAAAGGCAGGTACACTGCCTAGTACTGTATGATTATATGTCGTTGACTTGGGGAAGAACACCATGATGAGGAAAGACTGATGCTCTGAAAGATTTTTAACTAAAAGAAGTGCTGCTCATGCGATGAACTTATAAAGAGTAGGGCATGTTATGAGAAAAAGAAGGCAATTGCACTATAAAGGACCTGCTTCTAAATATAAAAAAAACACACAAACATTGGCATGCAGTCAACATTTGTACCTAAATGTAAATATAAGTTAAAGCTATAGGCTTTCTTAATGTTTTTGGAAAAAAGGTTATGACATCAAATTACAATAGAAACGTGTTTTTGAGTGATATGGGCTTTTTAGGGTTTAGGGTGTGTACGGGTTTTTGGGTGGCAAGGAAATTTCTAGGGTTTAGGGTGGGTATGGGTTTTTGGGTGGTAAGGTATTTTTTAGGGTTTAGGGTGAGTATAGGTTTTTAGGTGATAATAGCTTTTTAAGGGTTTAGGGTGGTTATGGGTTTTTGGGAGGCAAGGGTTTAGGGTGGGTATAGGTTTTTGGGTGACAAGGGAATTTTTAAGGTTCTTGGTGGTATGGATTTTTGGGTGGTAAAGGTATTTTTCATGGTTTAGGGTGGGTATGGGTTTTTGGGTGGCAAGTGATTTTTTTAGATTTAGGGTGGGTATGGGTATTTGGATGGAAAGGGATTTTTTAGGGTTTAGAGTGGATATAGGTTTTTGGGTGGTAAGAGCTATTTTAGGGTTTAGGATGGGTAGGATTTGTGGGTAACAAGTGAATTTTTAGGGTTTAGGGTGGGTGTAGGTCTTTGGGTGGTACATATTTTTTTAGGGTTTAGGGTGGGTATGGGTTTTATGGGTGGCAAGGGAATTTTTATCATTTAAGATGGGTGTGTGATTTTTGGTGGCAAGGGATTTTGTAGGATTTACGGAGGGTATGGGTTTTTGGATGGCAAGGGAATTTTTATGGTTTTGGGTGTGTGGTTTTTTTTGAGGCAAGGTAAATTTTATGGTTTAGGGTGGGTATGGGTTTTTGGGTGATAAGGAATTTTTAGGGTTTAGGTTGGGTATGGGTTTTTGGGTGATAATGATTTTATTAGGGTTTAGCATTTGTATGATTTTTGGGTGGAAAGGGATTTTTTAGGGTTTAGCATTTGTATGGGTCTTTTGGGTAGAAGAGAATTTTAAGGGTTTCGAGTGGGTATGGGTTTTTGAGTGGAAAGGGATTTTTTAGGGTTTAGGGTGGGTATGGGTTTTTGGGTGGCAAGGGAACTCTAAGGGATTTGGGTGGGTATGGATTTTTACGTGGTAAGGGAATTTTTTAGCGTTTAGGGTGATGATAGGTTTCTTGGGTGGTAAGGGATTTTTTAGGGTTTAAGGTGTGTATGGGTTATTATTGGGTGGTAAGGGATTTTTTAGGGTTTAGGGTGGACATAGGTTTTGGGTGGCAAGGGGACCTTTAGGATTTAGGATGGGTATGGGTTTTTGAGTGGTAATTAATCTTGCAGGGTTTAGTGTTTGTGTGGGTTTTTGAGTGGCAAGAATTTTTTTTAGGGTGGGTGTGGGTTTTTGGTTGCTATTGAATTTGTAGGGTTTAGGATGGGTAGGTTTTTGAGTGTTAAGTGATTTTTTAGGGTTTAGGATAGGTATAGGTTTTTTGGGTGGCAGGGGTCTTTTTATCGTCTAGGATGTGTGTGGGATTTTTGGTGGCAAGGAATTTTGTAGGTTTTACGGTGTCTATTGGTTTTTGGGTGGCAAGAGAATTTTTAAGGTTTAGGTGGGTGTGGGTTTTTGAGGGGCAAGGAAAATTTAATGGTTTAGAGTGTGTATGGGTTTTTCGGTGATAAGGAATTTTTAGGATTTAGGGTGGTTATGGGTTTTTGGTTGTAAGGTTTGTCTTAGGGTAGGTATGTGTTTTTCGGTGGCAAGGGAATTTCTAGGGTTTAGGGTGGGTATGGGTTTTGGTGGCAAGGTATTTTTTAGGGTTTAGGGTGATTATAGGTTTTTAGATGCTAAGGGCTCTTTTAGGGTTAAGGATGGGTATGGGTTTTTGGGCAGCACAGGCATTTTTAGGGTTTAGGGTTGGCATGGGTTTTTGGGTGGCAGGGGAATTTGTAGGGATTAGGGTGGGCATGGGTTGTTGGGTGGTAAGGGATTTTTTAGGTTTTAGGGTAGGTATGGGTTTTTAGGTGATATGGCCTTTTTTGGGTTTTAGGGTGCAAATGGGATTTTTGGATGGCAAGGGAATTTCTAGGGTTTACGGTGGATATGGGTTTTTGGGTGGTAAGGGATTTTTTAGGGTTTAGGGTGAGTATAGGTTTGTAGGTGATAAGGGCTTTTTTAGGGTTTAGGGTGGGTATGGGTTTTTCGGTGGCAAGGGCACCTGGGGAGGCGCAGGGTTTTGATGCATTCCAAGATTTATGCTTTGTTGTAAATCTGTGAATGTGTCAAAAACCATGGGCATTGAGTGGGGACACCTACAGCAACACCCATGGCACGCCTCCCCGGGGCAGTGTGAGGCAACGCCATATCTAAGAGGCCATGAAAAGCCATGCAGGGTAGCTTTCCTTGGCCTTGTAGATGTGATTCAGAGGCCTGTGCCACCGGAGCATCATTAAAAGTGACGCCGCGGCGGCGCAGCCCTCTTGTAAATGAGATCTTTGGTCTTATGCAACCAGGCAGCCTGCTCTGTCTGGTAGCTTCCATCTAAAATTGCTTGCTCACAACAAGAAAAACTAAAGTATACAACAAAGTGAAGGATGGAAAGCTCTAACTAATCTCAGCAGCTGGTAAATACTCTAGGTCCCATCCTGGTTTATTTTTATTTTGTACACCATCCCACCTACGTTTGGACCCAGCTATTGCAAATCAGTCTGGACCCTGTTCCAATGGGAACAGTCCAGCATGAACGGCCAGAACATGTCCTCCTTGAACTCAAACACGAGTAACCCAGGATGGGTTTTGCCCTATTAGGACTCCTCACCTGCGTATAACTTGGTTCCAGCGGCTCAGTGGGCACAGGACCCACGTCTGAGCATATCCATTCCATTTATGACATCACACTGAGGTATGCAAAAAAAAATGATGGATGGAATGCTTGAACTAATCCCAACCACTGGAAATTACTCACCCACATCCTAGCCCATTATTTTGCATACCATGCTACCTCAATTTGGACCCAGCCATTTGCAAATTACTCTTGACCCTGCTCCAATGGGAACAATCTAGTCTGAACTGCCAGACCAGGTCCTCCTTGACCGGAATACAAGGAACCCAAGACTGGCGTTAAAGGTTTCAAAGCTCTTCAGCCTGGCATAGCTTGGTTCCAGTGGAACTAGGGAGGACCTACCTTCACAGTTCAGACTGGACTTTTCACATTGGAGCTGGGTCGAGTTTTCACTCAAGGTAATCCTACCTCACCTTTGTGCTATTGCATGAAGTTTAGCCTCTGGCTAAAATTACTTTGTAGCACAAATGTGTGTGAGGACGTCAGCATCCGACTCCTTCTACATATGGTAATGCACAATTTTTTGTAATTCATTCAATGCATGCAGTACTGCTGATTATTACACAGCTTTGGCTCTGCATGGAATTTTGTGAATCTGATCCATACTTCGCTTCTTAAGAAATAAGGCAGTGCCCTTCCTTATTTTGTTGAAATATTACAGGAAAAAGAAAAACTCGACCTAAACAAAATAGTCAGCCTGGGTGCCCTAGCTTCACTCTGGTTGCTGAGAACATCTTAAGCCAGTCAGACACATTATTTTTCCTCTCTATACGTGGGGCCACTTGAATTATGTAATTTTGCAGCCATGGCATTTTCAGTATAGTTATGCATTTGCCACATAATCCATCATGTGCTGCATAACCTACAGATTTTAACAAAAAAATAGGTTTCTACCTCAAATGGACAAAAACGACTAAACCCGAAGTGACACACTTTGCCCAGCAGTGGAATGCCCTTTGCAAAGGTTCTCTGGTCTCCTTTCTGTTGCATATTGCTGCATTTGGGGTTTAAACTGGTACTAATGAGATGAAACATTTGTCCAAACAGTGTTAGCCTGTTTGAAAAGCATGACAAAATAGGGAAGTATACGATCACAAATGTGCCGCATTATGCCGCTTAATTTGCCTTTTCTCGTCAACCCTCCCACATTATATGATACAATATGATATAAATGATTTTGAAATGTTCAAATAAAAATAAAATGGAGACGCCCAAAATGTAAAAGTTTTTGTTTTATTTATTAAAATTAGGAAATGTTGCTACTAAACTTTCTACATTTGTGCAGGTGAACCTGGTGTTCTGTTAGAATAGATAACTATGATTAGAGTGCGGCGCACCCATTAAACTATGCGGATGCCCTGGCCTTTCTCTTTTTTTCTTTACAATATTTATCAGTAATAGATAGGAATAAATGTCCCACTGCATGGGCTTTGCTTAAAAAATTGCACTTTATTACGTTTTTTTGTTTTCATTATCGGAAGCGCAAAAGCAGGTTAACAGTCTCAGAAGTTCAACCTCATTCTGAGTGCTGCTGAAGTTTCAGGCCAAGCAAACCTAGTGCTGTTTGCTGATGTCTGTCTGCTCGCCTAACAAGGTGTTGGTAATCCATTGCAGCTGCGCCCATCCCCCAGTCTGCAACAGTCACTGACATGAGGTGTTCTCAGCTCCGCTAGGTAACTGGCCCTTTGTTATGCATGAAGGTGCATTTGCACATCTTTGGCTGACCTTGGCAACGCCCTGGCTGCCTTTACTTCTCTGCATGCAAACACTGCGGAAAACTCTGGCATTCTTTTAACAAGACGCTAAAGAAACAGTTAATTTTAAATCAAACCGTCTTCACATCTAAGAAATGAAATAATAAATGTTTTAGGAAAAGTACGATAAGATGCAATTAGATTGTTTACAATTCGGAGGTCTGGCGTTAGATATGTGTAGCATTTCTTTTTTAAATATAAAATGGAATATTATGCTTAAGGTTTAGCTTTTCTGAGTCGGGTGCAAACTAGACTGGGTCAGTAAATATTTTTTCGAATTAAAAAAAAGGATCCATTCACAATATATATGTCTAATATTTGCTATTTCTATGCTTTGCAGTCGAAGTAATTATCTGGTGGTACAGGTTTCAGAGATTTACTTTTTATTTCTATACAATAGGAAGGAATCATGAATGTGTGTATAATGCAACATTTCCAGAACTGTACGAATTCGCCAGTGTAATTTAAATTTCACCCAGGCCTACCGGAAAGTTTGGAGAATGAAGCCATATGCAATTTGCTTTAGGAAAGAAATAGTCCACATAATTCACCTACCAGCTACAGTGTTTCCTGATGGTATTTCTTGATGAAGGCCTTTTGTACGAAGGAGGTGTAAGAAACACTAGGCATCTATAATGGGCAGTAAACGGCCTACTAACAGGTTAAGGAATGCAAGAAAATAACCCCAAGAGTTTCAGTTTGGAAGGCCTCGATTTCTGTCATTGAGCTCAAACTCCGATAATCTGCAGACTGCATACAAAGAATACATTGCATAATTATAAAGTAACTTTGAGGATGGTGCTATATCATCTTGATGAACACGAAAATTATGCATTTTGCATTTTAATAGCATGCGTGAAATCAGCGGCAGCTTTTGCTCGGGCACCTGACTCCCTTCTTGGCTGCTGCCAGTCCCATGCTGAACTACCTCTCTGTTGAAAGGTATGCTGGCTGCAGCGCCCACCCCCACTCAGAGAGACTAATCAACTCCAAGGGCTTTCAGCACCCTGATCTGCCGTCCTGTGTTTTTGTCACGCACAAGTGTGCATTTACTTGTCTGCGGCTGCCCATTCTAAAGCACTGTCTTGAGTTTCCTCTCAAGGCAAATTCCAACATCTCCAACTGATGTACTGCGACAAGGGATTTTCTTTCCTTGTAGCAAAACACATCGCAGCAAATTCAAAGTTGATTCCAACAGGGTGCTGCGTGACTTCATATTTTGGTGAAAAATTGATTTATCTTTCTGTGCTTGTTTATGTCACATACACTACCTGCAAAGCAGGGGCTGTTTAAAATACACTGTTGTAAACGCAGTTATTATTTCAATAGGGTGCTCATAATTAGATGAATCCTAACGTCTCACATATACTTTTAAGAACTGATGAGTTCAATGCCAAAGTATATATTAAAGGGGAATACTGGTTAAGGATTAAAGAGAATGAGCATACTATACCACTTTCTTGGACATTGATATGACTTTTCTTAAATATTTGTATTGTTGCCACATCCATGAGTACTGATAAGACGATGAAGTGTGTCATTTCTTAAATAGGGATTCAGTCATGTGTTGGAAATGTAAAACAATAGCATTCAATTGAATGTGCATTTCTTAGCTTTTCAAAGAAAATAGCTACAAAAAATAAAAGTGCAAAGTCAGTAGCCTCATTTGATTGATGTTTTTCTTCTTAAAAAAGGTTACATAAAATTAAAAAGGACATTGCATTCAGGTATTATGTTTTCTGATGGGTTTGCTCCTTCAAAATCACTATCATCTGTTGCTAGATGGGATTCAATTACTGAAGTGTGTTTAATATGTTAAGTGTGTTTAAGGCTGCAGTACCACCGCCTGTCTACAGGGGCAGAGCTGAGCAAAAAAAATAAACACACATGGTGAAACACAGGTCCCCACAAGACAATTTTTTAAAAAGTTGTAAAAATTGGCACATACATTTCTGATCATTTAGAAGACTTTACCTTGTGGGGACTTGGGATCAGGTCAATCAAGTCCCCACAGCATGAGTGTGTTATCATACACAAGTCCCCACAAGGATAGTAACACACACACACATTTTTCTTACCAGGTAGACCCACCTCCAACTTACCTCTGCTGTGCCATCATCCATCACCTGGTGCCTATCCCAGGATTTGAACCTTGGTTGACTGGAAGTCAGGAACTTACCCACTGGACCACGCTGGCTTCCCTTTTAGTATCTTGTCAAATCGTCCCTATATCATGGTCATCCTTTTCATGTGTAATGGAATCCACAGGCAATGGCACCAGGGCCTGTATGTTGCTTATAGTAACTACTGCAAGGATCTAGAACACCAAGGAGCTATAGCTCAATGGTAAGTCTTGTACCTCTGATGGCACAGGCTTACACAGAACAAGGGTCTGAATCCTGCCAATGTTTTCAAAGTATCCCAATGTGGTAAATGTTCATACAGTGCTCTTATTTTCATTTGCTAAGTTTATTTCCACTTGGAAAAACAGAGGAGAAAAGTGGCCCCTCTTTTTGGCACGTGCGCCCCAAAAAGACAAATCTTTTCCCTCATGACCTCCTACCAACCCCACTTTTTCTCAAGTAGGTGCAATAGAGACAAAGCCTTATCTGCCTTTATCAATGTATTCATTCTTTGCCCTTAAATTCCGGTGTATTGTAGCGCGCAAATGAGGCCTCGGGGCTTATAACTGAGCACAAGAATGTAAGGAAGGTGTCACACTGATAGTAAATTAGGTTGGATGGTGGTGATTTTTCATTTTGGTGTGAGCCGATCTCTGAAATCAGGGGTTTGGTGCATGTGAGGTTGGCTATGAATAAAGCTGAAGTATGAGCTATGGCTAATGAAATGATGGGTAAAATTTGAGGCAAGTGAAACTCCCTTTATTAGGTGCAATAAGAAGCTAGAAAGGTTTTTTTTTTCAAGAGGCAGAAAAGGGCAGAGTCAGGCCTTTGCTTCAGTAGGTCTGAATCATGCCTACTGCAGCAGGTGAAGGGATGGAGCATCACAGTACAACATGGGGCGGGGCGGGGCTTGGCTGGGGCTTTAACCACCCCCTTCCATCCTTTGAAGGACACCCTCGAACGCCCTTGTTCTGTATAAAGGATGACTGCAGGCAATTTGGGACCCTGCTAAATGAGGGTGATGTCCCCATGTGCAACCTCTGAGTGGCAAACTCCTTAGCCTAAGATAGGCTGCTTTTGAAATTGGCTGAAGAGAATATGTTGTAGGATGTATCACAGGGCAAGCCGTCCACCATCTCAGAAGAAAGTAAGCATGGGAGGACATTATTTGCATAGGACAACCCTCTTCTCAGTCCAATTATTATGCTGCAATTGCTGTGTAGTGTTACTAGAGGGCAGCAGTACGAACATAAGAGCACACTGAGGCTTTTCTTCTGCTTGCTGACATACCTCTTGTTCATGTTGGTCTTGCAGGGCATATGGAGTGAAAGACTGAGATGACTGAGTGAATGAGTAATGAGGAGTGTCTGGCCTGTATTTGTGGAGTAGGGGGTATGTTTGGAAGGAACCCCAAAATTACCCAGAAGGCATGTCATTCTGTGTCCCCATCACCTTTCATAATGTACCCCCAATCCCCTTTTAATACTGCTCCCCCAAATTCAGCTGCCACCCCCAAATAAGATAGTGTAGTGGGGGTGCAGTAAAAAAAAATAGGGTTCCCCACCCTATTTAATCACCCCTAATGTGGGCTAGGGAACCACTGCATGAGTGACCACATCTGGCCCCACTCTGCTCTGACATCTCTTCTCTGTCCCAGGCTCCTCCTCCCTCTATGAGCCCCCCTTCTTTGTCCCTGGTATCCCACCCAGCTACCTGCTTACTGCACTCCCCCTACACCTACCCCCTGAGTCCACCCACCCTACACTGCAACTCACTTAACACCTGTTCCCCTTCTTTCACCTGTCACTGATCCCGCCCCCTGCTCTCACCAGCCCCATGCTATTTACTGTTAGATTTGGGGGTCTCTAGTTGGCAGAGGTAGGTACCTTTGACCAAATAGGGACCCTTGCGTCTAGTCAGGGTAAGGGGCTACACTCCTAAAATAACCCCTGCTCACCCCCTTGGTAGCTTGGCACGAGCAGGCAGGCTTATCTCAGAGGCAGTGTGTAAAGCATTTGTGAACACATACAGTAATACAGTGACAACACTACAGATGGACACCACACAGGTTGTATTTATAAAAATAAGTATTTTTATATAGACTTAACACAAGACCAAACGACAAAAATCCACAATACTGTACTCAAAAATAGACTTTAAAATGTTATAAAATAGCTCAGTTCTCTCAAGTTGTAAATGCGACACTTTACTCTCAATGTACCTTGAATGCGTAACGCAAAGAAAACAAAAGGGTCGCAGGGAAGGTGATACGTTGGTTCCTTACACGCAGGGGAGTGGATGCGTCGGTTCCTTACTGCTGCGCAGGGGAGTTGATGCTCGCTTCCTTACTGTGTGGGGAGTTGATGCGTCGGTTTCTTACTGCTCTCCGGTGATGCGACGATGACCTCTGTGGCAGCGTCCCGCTTCTCCGGCGATGCAACGCGCTTCGGCGATGCGATGATGACAGCGGCAGCCGCATCTCGCTTCCTCGGCGATGCGATGACAGCGGCTGCGGCGGCGACACGCTTCTCGTCGTTGCATCGCGCTTCCAACTCCCAGCGACACGCAGTCTCTCAGAAGGCCCAGCACAACGGCAGGCACTTCAATTCCCAGCAAGGGAAATCAGGGGTGAGCTGGTTGGTGAAGTCTTGTATCCCTGAGACTTCAGCCAGGGGGCAAGCTCTAGTTCAAGCCCTTGGAGATTCTTCTTCAAGTTGATAGAAAGCACACTCAGTCCTTTTCTCCTCTCTTTGGTAATGAAGAAACTACTGCAGACCAACCCCCAAACACACAGCACAGGGGTAGTCTCCTCCTTCAGCTTCCTGGTTCTTCTCCTCAGCAAAGGTTTGTCTTGATTCCCAGAAGTGATCTGAAGTTCTTGAGTCTGGGTCCCAATATTTATACTAATTTTCTCTTTGTTCTCTGAAGGCAGAGAGGCCTTTTCTTAGTCCAAACCAGTTCTGGTCAGTCCTGGAGCACTTTGTTTACAGGACTCCTTCTCTTCCTTTGACAGTGCAGGCCAGGGACATCAGACACACCACAGGAGGTGGAGCCAGCATTGTGGAGGAAAGGCACAGCCCTATTCAGGTCCCAGGTGCAACTCCTCCCTCCTATCTGCATGCAGATCTCTCTATTCAGCCCTGTGCTGACTCACCCTGTCTCCTGGAATCCCCCAGCCCCTGTCACTCAAACTCCAGACAAGGAATACACAACCTAGCAGAGGCAGGCTTGGATAGTTAGGCAAGAAAATACCTACTTTCTAAAAGTGGTATTTTCAAACACAGAATGTTAAAACCAACTTCACTAAAAGATGTATTTTATCATTCTGAGTTCAGGCATACTAAACTCGAATTTCTACCTGGTTCCCTGAGTCAGTTAGGATTATAAGATGTAATAATCTAACTGACCATTCTGGCCTATGGGGAACAGGTAGCCTTGCAATAGTGAAAAATGAAAATGTCTGTAATTCACTATTAGGACATGCCACACACATCAGGGCATGTCCTACCTTTTACCTACAATGCACCCTGCCCTTGGGCCTACCATAGGGGTGACTAATATGTATAAAAGGGAAGGTTTAGGGACTGGCAAGTGGGTGCACTTGCCCAGTCAACATGGCAGTATCAGACTGCACACAGGCCCTGCAATGGCAGGCCTGAGACACACTTTACAAGCTGCTCCGGTGGGTGGCACAACCAGTGCTGCAAGCCCACCAGCAGTATTGGATTTACAAGCCCTGTGCACACGCAGTGCACTGTACTAGGGTCTGACAAGTAAACCAATCAAGCCAATCATGGAGTCACTAATCCATACATCAATTTACCATAGAGAGCATATGCACTTTAGCACTGATCAGCAGTGAAAAAGTGCCCAGAGTCATAAATCCACCAACACCATGTCAGAAAAAAGGATAGGAGGAAGGCAAAAAGTTCAGGGATGACCCTGCAAAAAGGGCCAAGTCCAACACTTACCAACCACTCTGCAATCACCATTTGCCAGGCATGACTCCACTCTTACACAGCACACACACACACACACACTTTTCTTACCAGGCAGGCCCACCTCCAACTTACCTCTGCTGCGCCATCATCCGTCACCTGGTAGCGATCCCGGGATTTGAAAGCTGGTTGTTTGGGTGGAAGTCAGGAACTTACCCACTGGACCACGCTGGGTTCCCTTTTAGTAACTTATCAAATCGTCCCTATATCATGGTCATCCTTTTCATGTGCAATGGAATCCACAGGCAATGATACCAGGGCCTGCACGTTGCTTATAGTCACTACTGCAAGGTTCTAGAACACCAAGGAGCTATATCTCAATGGTAAGGCTTGTACCTCTGATTGCACAGGCTTAAACAGGACAAGGGTTCAAATCCTGCCAATGCTTTCAAAGTTTCCCAAGGTGGTAAATGCTCATACAGTGGTATTATTTTCATTTGCTAAGTTTACTTCCACTTGGAAAAACAGAGGAGAAAAGTGGCCCCTCTTTTTGGCACATGCACCCCAAAATGACAAATCTTTTCCCTCATGACCTCCTACCAACCCCACTTTTTCTCAAGTAGGTGCAATAGAGACAAAGCCTTATCTTCCTTTATCAATGTATTCATTCTTTGCCCTTGAAATTCGGTGTATTTTAGCGTGCAAATGAGGCCTCGGGGCTTATAACTGAGCACAAGAATGCAAGGAAGGTGTCACACTGATAGTAAATTAGGTGCAGTAAAAACAAAAAATAGGGTTCCCCACCCTATTTAATCACCCGTGTGGGCTAGGGAACCACTGCATGAGTGACCACATCTGGCCCCACTCTGGTCTGACATCTCTTCTCTGTCCCATACTCCTCCTCCCTTTATGAGCCCCCCTACTTCGTCCCTGGTATTCCTCCCAGCTACCTACCTACCTACCAACCCTTGCACTCCCCCTACACCTACCCCCCCTACACTGCAACTCACTTAACACCTGTTCCCCTTCTTTCACCTGTCACTGATCCCACCCCTTGCTCTCACCAGACCCATGCTACTTACCATCCACTCTGCAATCACCATTTGCCAGGCATGACATCACTCTTACACAGCACATGCACGTACACACACACACTTTTCTTACCCGGTAGGACCACCTCCAACTTACCTCTGCTGCGCCATCATCTGTCACCTGGTGGCGATTCTGGGATTTGAACCCTGGTTGTCTGGGTGGACGTCAGGAACTTACCCACTGGACCACGCTGGCTTTAGTATCTTATCAAATCATCCCTATATCATGGTCATCCTTTTCATGTGTAATGGAATCCACAGGCAATGACATCAGCGCCTGTATGATGCTTATAATTACTACTGCAAGGTTCTAGAACACCAAGGAGCTGTAGCTCAATGGTAAGTCTTGTGCCTCTAATGGCACAGGCTTACACAGAACAAGGGTTCGAATGCTTTCAAAGTGTCACAAGGTGGTAAATGTTCATACAATGCTCTTATTTTCATTTGCTAAGTTTATTTCCACTTGGAAAAACAGAGGAGAAAAGTGGCCCCTCTTTTTGGCACATGCGCCCCAAAATGACAAGTCTTTTCCCTCATGACCTCCTACCAACCCCACTTTTTCTCAAGTAGGTGCAATAGAGACAAAGCCTTTTCTTCCTTTATCAATGTATTCATTCTTTGCCCTTGAAATTCGGTGTATTGTAGCGTGCAAATGAGGCCTCGGGGCTTATAACTGAGCACAAGAATGCAAGGAAGGTGTCACACTGATAGTAAATTAGGTTGGATGGTGGTGATTTTTCTTTTTGGTGGTAGTCGATCTCTGAAGTCAGGGGTTTGGTGCCTGTGAGGTTGGCTATGAATAAAGCTGAAGTATGAGCTATGGCTAATGAAATGATGGGTAAAGTTTGAGGCAAGTGAAACTCCCTTTATTAGGTGCAATAAGAAGCTAGAAAGGTTGTTTTCTTCAAGAGGCAGAAAAGGGCAGAGTCAGGCCTTTGCTTCAGCAGGTCTGAATCATGCCTACTGCAGCAGGTGAAGGGATGGAACATCACAGTACAACATGGGGCGGGGCTTGGTTGGGGCTTTAAACACCCCCTTCCATCCTTTGAAGGACACCCTAAAACGCCCTTGTTCTGTATAAAGGAAGACTGCATGCAATTTGGGACCCTGCTAAATGAGGGTGATGTCCCCATGTGCAACCTCCGAGTGGCAAAATCCTTAGCCTAAGATAGGCTGCTTTTGAAATTGGCTGAAGAGGATATGTTGTAGGATGTATCACAGGGCATGCCGTCCACCATCTCAGAAGAAAGTAAGCATGGGTGGACATTGTTTGCATAGGACTGCCCTCTTCTCAGTCCAATTATTATGCTGCAATTGCCGTGTAGTGATACTAGAGGGCGGCAGTACGAACATAAGAGCACACTGAGGCTTTTCTTCTGCTTGCTGACATACCTCTTGTTCATGTTGGTCTTGCAGGGCATATGGAGTGAAGGACTGAGATGACTGAGTGAATGAGTAATGAGGAGTGGCTGGCCTGTATTTGTGGAGTAGGGGGTATGTTTGTAAGGTACCCCAAAATTGGGTGGACGTCAGGAACTTACCCACTGGACCACGCTGGCTTTAGTATCTTATCAATCATCCCTATATCATGGTCATCCTTTTCATGTGTAATGCAATCCACAGGCAATGACATCAGCGCCTGTATGATGCTTATAATTACTACTGCAAGTTTCTAGAACACCAAGGAGCTGTAGCTCAATGGTAAGTCTTGTGCCTCTGATGGCACAGGCTTACACAGAACAAGGGTTCGAATCCTGTCAATGCTTTCAAAGTATCACAAGGTGGTAAATGTTCATACAATGCTCTTATTTTCATTTGCCAAGTTTATTTCCACTTGGAAAAACAGAGGAGAAAAGTGGCCCCTCTTTTTGGCACATGCGCCCCAAAATGACAAGTCTTTTCCCTCATGACCTCCTACCAACCCCACTTTTTCTCAAGTAGGTTCAATAGAGACAAAGCCTTTTCTTCCTTTATCAATGTATTCATTCTTTGCCCTTGAAATTCGGTGTATTGTAGCGTGCAAATGAGGCCTCGGGGCTTATAACTGAGCACAAGAATGCAAGGAAGGTGTCACACTGATAGTAAATTAGGTTGGATGGTGGTGATTTTTCTTTTTGGTGGTAGTCGATCTCTGAAATCAGGGGTTTGGTGCCTGTGAGGTTGGCTATGAATAAAGCTGAAGTATGAGCTATGGCTAATGAAATGATGGGTAAAGTTTGAGGCAAGTGAAACTCCCTTTATTAGGTGCAATAAGAAGCTAGAAAGGTTGTTTTCTTCAAGAGGCAGAAAAGGGCAGAGTCAGGCCTTTGCTTCAGCAGGTCTGAATCATGCCTACTGCAGCAGGTGAAGGGATGGAACATCACAGTACAACATGGGGCGGGGCTTGGTTGGGGCTTTAAACACCCCCTTCCATCCTTTGAAGGACACCCTCAAACGCCCTTGTTCTGTATAAAGGAAGACTGCATGCAATTTGTGACCCTGCTAAATGAGGGTGATGTCCCCATGTGCAACCTCCGAGTGGCAAAATCCTTAGCCTAAGATAGGCTGCTTTTGAAATTGGCTGAAGAGGATATGTTGTAGGATGTATCACAGGGCATGCCGTCCACCATCTCAGAAGAAAGTAAGCATGGGTGGACATTGTTTGCATAGGACTGCCCTCTTCTCAGTCCAATTATTATGCTGCATTGCCGTGTAGTGATACTAGAGGGCGGCAGTACGAACATAAGAGCACACTGAGGCTTTTCTTCTGCTTGCTGACATACCTCTTGTTCATGTTGGTCTTGCAGGGCATATGGAGTGAAGGACTGAGATGACTGAGTGAATGAGTAATGAGGAATGGCTGGCCTGTATTTGTGGAGTAGGGGGTATGTTTGGAAGGTACCCCAAAATTACCCAGAAGGCATGTCATTCTGTGTCCCCATCACCTTTCATAATGCACCCCAAACCCCTTTTAATACTGCTACCCCAAATTCAGCTGCCACCCCCCAAATCAAATAGTGTAGTGGGGGTGCAGTAAAAAAAAAAAAAAGGGTTCCCCACCCTATTTAATCACTCCTAATGTGGGCTAGGGAACCACTGCATGAGTGACCACATCTGGCACCACTC
Source organism: Calotriton arnoldi (assembly GCA_963921515.1). Classification (NCBI taxonomy): domain Eukaryota; kingdom Metazoa; phylum Chordata; class Amphibia; order Caudata; family Salamandridae; genus Calotriton; species Calotriton arnoldi. The sequence goes on from CAWUFW010013498.1 coordinate 239,457, forward strand.
GGCTCTGACATCTCTTCTCTGTCCCAGACTCCTCCTCCCTCTATGAGCCCCCCTTCTTTGTCCCTGGTATCCCACCCAGCTACCTACCTACCAACCCTTGCACTCTCCCTACACCTACCCCCTGAGTCCACCCACCCTACACAGCAACTCACTTAACACCTGTTCCCCTTCTTTCACCTGTCACTGATCCCGCCCCCTGCTCTCACCAAACCCATGCTACTTACCAACCACTCTGCTGTTGTATTCCACTTTAGGGGTCCGTATATATTGGTTTTCCTGAATCCTTCCTTATATAGGCACAGTTCGCCTTGCCCTTATATAGGCATAGAATCCCAGTCCTTATTTAGGCATTAACCGTGCACTCCAAATACAGGCATGGTCACCGACATCCGTCCACCCTAACGTCACAACGAGTTCTTAGAAACCAGACCCTTAAGCTTCGGGAGTTCCCCTAGCACAGGACTATTGATTTCTCCAAGAACTCATCTATTATGTATGAACCGTTATACCTTAAGGGTTCATTCCTGATGTCTTCCTCTGTCCGACTTCACGTCAATGCTAACAATCCACGACACCTATCGGGTATAAATATACCTTCCCTTGCCCAAGCAAGTTAGAGGAGACCTCGACTTCAGAGGAACCCGTATCCCGGCCTGACGCACTGAGAAGACGCTGTCATTCCTGCACGCAGACGAATCCAGCTTCCAGTGTTCTGACTCCCTTCGCGGGGTGTTAGACTTCCAAGATCCGGCAGGAGATTCCCACCTCTCTCATTCTCAAGGTATGGAGCTGACTAGATCCTAGAGGGACTCTTGGCATACTAGACTTAACATACTCTTAGTCTACCATACGAGAGAATACTCCACATACTTCTACCTTTCCCTACACCTAGACTAGGTTAGGTACACTGGGATAGAACTAGCTTAGAGACGCATCGAATGAGTATTCGCATTCTTAGCTCATGTTATTTATGTACGTGAATATATGCTAAAAGATAATTCTAGCGCAGTATTATTTATTTCTACTGCTTACGCTGTACATTATTTATCTTGCATACTGTCTTGTAATCATAACAGCACATATCTCTTACACGAGAAACAAGACTGTTCAATAAAACCTTTTTATTGAAATGCCCGTCTTTCCTTTCTGTGTAACTCTGTAGAAACTAAGCATGCACGATTGAATGAGTGAAACTGTTATCTATTGTTTCCACGATTCTGAGACATGTTCCGCTTCTAAAGGGAAACAAAGTTGTCATGTTTTTCGGTTGCCAGAAACTACTCCCTTCTTGTTCTCAAGGAGTTTCTAGTGGCCTCTGAGCTAGCTGGCACAGGTAATTAAGTTTAATATAATCGATAGGGACATACCGACCTTAGTCCTATGTCAAACCTATAGGTTATATTATTCCAATGCGCAGAGCCTATTAGGGAAATAGGAACTACACTACATGGCGCCCAACGGTTTGGTAAGGCAGTAATTTAACGCCAGATACTGAGTAATTCATTCGTGCTTTTCTCAGAGACCCCTACTCACATACTCCATAAGACGTCCGGAGTGGGTAGGGTTAAATATCCGCCATAACTAAATAGGGAAGCACCCTATATATTAGTTGTTTGGTTTATTCAACGTTGAAGGATACAGTGTTCCAAAATATTGCGCACCTTATCTTTTGTTTCCTTGAAACTTGTTCTACATTTTTCAAAAAACTAAATGTCCATAAACGGGGACAATAACACCGGAAACGGTGGAGCTGCGGCTGACCCAGTCGTACCAGCTTTTAACATTACAGGTTTAAATGAAACCGAGGAGGGTGTTATAGACATCCATCCAAACTTAAGAAGAGCCATCACTCTAAAATTTATAAAACATGGCCTACCACCAAGAGGCGGTAGAGCAGTTTTCGTGATAGAGGCACACGAATCCTTTCAGACAGAGGTATCTATTCATGGGTAATATTTCCTGAATCAAATTCAGTAACAAAACTGTTTCACTTCTACAAAGAAGATGAACCACCAGAGGAATACATTCCTTTCGAGGATATTGAAATTCCACTAACATACCAGGAGCATCAGCTCTGGTTTAAAGGTGCCCTAAAACATCACAAAAACATTACCAGGCTCGGTCCACTAGGTAGACCAGGAGCAACATGGCCGATTCTAGCCGGCTACACACCTCATTCTGACATCGAAATAATGTCAGACGAGGAATTACTTACTCAACTTACAGAGTTAATAAAAATCTACAGACAATTAGTCCAATATGTCATGCGGACTTTCACAGTCCAACCACCATTGACACTTCCAAATCAAACTCCTCAACAGGGGAATACACTAAAAATTACACCACAGATTCTATACGCAGTCATGGGAATAATGCCCACAAAATGTGAGCAAATTCCATTCTGGATAGCTCAAAAAATTACTCAAATCGAAGCAGTATTTCCAAATACTAGCCCGTATGAGAAACACAGGATCCTAACTATCAGTTTACCGATGGGGATCACACCACAACTGGAAGACTGCACCACTTGGGGCTCAGTCTTTGCTGCCATCTATACTAAAACACATGGTGTTCCGTCTATTGCGGTAATACCAGATGTCCTAAAACAAATTCAAAACGAATACAGGGCAGAGCCTGCTCTAAATGTAGGTATGAAATTACTGAAAAATTTTGACCAGGTCTCAACAATAATATTAGCAGTGGCGATCCACCAACGATTAAGGGAATTCGATGTTACAGAACATCAAACTGAGCTACCCAGAATAATAGAACAATCTTATGCAGAATTAGGCAGAGATAGTTTGGGTGGAAGACCAGTGAAGCCAAAACTATCTGAAAGTCCTGAGAAGGACTCTATTAAACAAACTCCTACATCTTCTAAAAAGAAGTGGGAAACTAATAAAAATAATTCAGAGAAACGTTCTCATCCCGAGGTAGGTCTCCTCAAAAGGAGCCCTCTGAAAGGAGGTCTAACCTCAGGACTAGGGATAATTTGAAAAGCCTGACAGGTATCAAGATAGCTGATACACGTTCCTCTCGTACCTTTCAGATCTCGTCACAGACATCGGAAAGAAGAGGACGGTCAGAACATAGAGAAGAACGCGTGAAATCGAAAGACGACAAACACGTTCCGAAAAATAAATCAAAACCTCAATTCTCGAAGAAGAAGGTAGCAGGCCTGAAGGTCAGACATGCCGAGGATACTGAGAACACAACTCAAGAACGGAGAATGGGCTCAGACAATGCTGGACAGTGCAGCCGAAGTCACAATAGCTCGCCAGAACCTGAAGGAACTTCTGGAGATAGTGGACTTGAATGAGTACATTACAGTTGAGACTGTAGACACCAGGGTTAGTACTCCACAAAAGTTATATGAAATAACACTCCGGATAGAGGGAGACAGGTGAAAGCACTCTTTTGGGAAAAAATTTCAAGGGGCTATGACATACTTCTAGCAGAAAAAGACTGGCCACCACAATTTGTCAGGGAGTGCCCACATGGCGAGGACATTATTATGCCTGCCTTCTCCAACCACATTCCAATTCATCTAAAATATACTTATGCCAGGAAATGGGCAGTTGCCCAGGCCCCAGCATTATACAAAAATCATGTAGGATGGGATGAGGATTCACCTCACCATAAAATACATCTAAAAAATGAACCTACTGCACAGAGGCAGCACCCAATAAAGCAAGAAGCTAAAAAACAGGTCAGGGAGATCTTAGATCAACTTGAATACCAAGGGGTGATTGAAACATGCACCTCTTCAATGAACAATCCTTTGTTTCCTGTCTCCAAACCAGACAATACCTATTGTCTAGTTTTGGACACTTAAATACTTGTTCTAAAACATTTGCAGTGCAAAATGCACATAGTACAGCATTAATGAATAACATTGTGCGTAAGAAATACAAAACCACATTAGATATCTCAAATGGTTTCTGTTGTCAAAACATAGCACCTGGTAGCAGGTACTTAACAGCTTTCTCAATAATGGGGACCCAGCGTCAATTTTGTCGACTCCCACAAGGGTTCAAGAACAGCCCGGGGTTATTCTCAGCGAGAGTAACGGAGTTACTACAAATTTATGATAATGAGGCATTGTCATATTTCGATGACATCTATCTGACAGACGATGACCTGGACAAACACTTGAACAGGGTGAGCACCATTATACTGGGCTTCGCCTCTGAGGGCTACAAATTCAACTTCAAAAAGTCCAGAATTGCCCATCTCAATGTCCTGTTTCTAGGATATGAGCTTTCAAGTGAAGGCAAGAGCTTGGCAGCCAACTTTTTAGAAAGGTGTGCGCTGCCCCAACCTCCAAAGACGCTGAAAAATTTACAATCCATCCTGGGTTTCCTAAATTTTGGAAGAACTTACATTTTAAATTACGCAGAAAGGGTTAAACCTCTCTACGCATTAATCAAACCTGATTTTTCAATCAAAAATTGGACACAAGAACACACAGAAATCCTGCGTTCACTCCAGGCTAACATGTTAGCAACAAATCACTTACAAACACGCGTAAGTCAACGCAACTTAGTGATCCGAATAATTTCGGGTCAATGCGGATTCACCTACTTAACATTTAATGAGGGTAAAAAAGTACCAATTGCATACAAATCTCATTTGTATACACAAGCAGAAATGCGCTTCACTTCAACTGAAAAAATTCTGACAGCAGTTCAAACCGCTGTAGCAAAAGAAAGAGCTCTAGCCCAAGGGAAACGCATTATTGTCGTAACCCCTGTTCCGGCCTTAGAGGCGGTAACAAAAGCGAGCATTTCAAATGCTAAAGCATTACATCCTAGATGGATACAATGGGTTAATTCTCTTGCTGCAACAGATGTTGAATATGTTTTTGATCCCGATCTAAAAACACAAGCGTTCCTGCAATATGAACATGAATGTCCTCTGCCTACTGAGATTCTACCTCTCGATCAATACGAATTCATAATTTACACTGACGGATCCGCACAACCCGCAACAGGGAGTAAGCAAGCTTACAGTGCAGTGTGTGCAATCGTTAAAGGTTGCATGCGCAATGGCAACTTCAGACCTATGGTCACAAAAACCCAATCTCTAGGAGATTGCACAGCTCAGCGAGCTGAACTACAAGCATTCAAACTGGCACTTGAAAGTCCAATCGCAAATTCCCCACACTAATAGTGTGCGATTCTTTCTACTGTGTGCAGTCGTATAATGAATATATACAAACTTGGCTTGAAAACGGGTTCAAAGATGCAAAAGGTGGCACAATAAAGCATAAAACGCTTTGGGAACAACATTTCAGTTAAAAAGCGAACTACCAAAGGCTCACGTGATCCATACACTGAGTTATCAACGTGATGGCGTTCACGTTGCAGGGAATTCATTGGCTGATGAAGCCGCAAAGGGGGCTGTTCAGACGGCTTCCGTAGCTGCGATTACTCGTTCAAAAACGAAAATAGACAGTGAGATAATGTTGGCTGTCAAGGCTACGAGCAAAGGCAGTGGTTCAGCGTTACCAAAAAAGTTTCCACTCAAGTACTCTTATGTAATTGATGCGAACAACGTTCCTTTTGCTCGAATCTCTGGAGTGGGGGATAGGGTAATTCCAAACATGGAACGTAGAGCAGCTTTGATTTATGAAACACATCTGGGGGAGGGTCTTTCACATCAAGGGATCTCTAAAACAATATTGACATTAAAAGAGATGTACTGGTGGCCTGGGATGAATACAGAAATACACATATTCATCAATAACTGCATAGACTGTAAATTACAGCGAGAAAGCCACCAGACACCATGCTACGAATGCAGCTGCCCAGTACAGACACCATTGTTAGACAGCATTAGACTATCTATGCACAGGCGTCCTCATGGACAAGTGCAATCCCACAAATAGTAAATCAAGGTTCCTATGGATATGGCCTCAGCGCTCGGCTGACGCTCGAACTGTTATAAAAGATTTGCGAGTCTTTATCGGCACATACGCAATAGGCATGCTACATTCTGACCGGGGCCTTGCGTTTAGCTCTCGGGCTTACAAAGACGCCATGGCCAGTCTGGGCGTTGCATTGCGGTACTCCTCTCCGTTTCATCCTGAGGGAAATTCTGTTGTGGAAAGGAAAAACCGGGACATAAAGCAGTCTATAACAGCTAGGGTATTAGGTTCGGGTGATGGGTGGGTCAAACATCTATATGGGGTCCAACGCTCATTAAACAACTTGCCAAGAAGTTCTCTAGGGGGGTCACTCCATATGAGGTCCTGTTTGGGACAAGAATGTGGGTGCCAGATCTGGAATGCAGTGGCACAGTGGTGGAAAATAAACCCTTTGATATCAAAGATCGTTTGGCTGTTTTACAGGACTTAAACGAACTAAGAACGAAACAAGGCAAGGTATTCCTGCAGCCAACCACCACTGGGGAAAAACCGGCGGTCCCAGCAATGCCTGTCTGGATTCCAAAAGTTGGGGATCTAGTCAGAGAGAAAATTGCGGACAAGAAGGAATTTGGACCTTCTTACAGACAACCAGTACCTGTCCTAGCCGTACACGGAACAAGAGCAGTACTTCTGCCGCCCCTTGCTGGAAGAAAGGAGAAAAGATTTGTGTCCATCGACCTCATCAAACCACAGTATGTGGCCAATACTAAATAGTAGGCCTCGTGGACTCCGACCTAGTAGCAGACACACTCCTCTCGCTACTATCCAAGAGGTTCAGACTGAAAGACTGATAACCATCGAGAATTCAGCAGTAACAGATGATGGACTGAGCAACAATGCTATAGAACTCATCCCTCTTGAAACACAAATAACAGTTCGTCCAAATACACCTGTCTACACCAATGTAACAAGTGATCAACTGGTTCCAGCGATTTCAACAAATCCTGATGCAATTCCAACAATTGACAGAACTGCTTCTGGCTACTTCATTAACTTTTCTGAGGATCCGAGTGAGCCCGAGACGTCGCCAGCATCAAAAACTTTTAAACAGCAAGTACAAGACTTTTTACATTTTTTGAAAAAGACTTATCTAGTTTCACCATGGATTGAACTTTGGGTTATTTCTGGAATATTTTTCTTCCTGCTTTGGCTAGCTTTGGTTATGACTATGAGCGTGCTTATAAATGGGAGATACATCCATTTGGACATTGAAAGAAAAGAAGTGAACTTACTTTTGAAACCTCACAAATCATCCCATCGTGAAACAAGAGACTTGTCTGCAGTGAACATCACGGCCGTTCCTATACAGGATGGTATAGTGTGGGACAACACAGATTTTGATATTTTTGGCCCGACAGAACATTTGAACATTCCACATTTATTTAAGATCTCACTAAGTGATTTTGTTTCATCCAGTACCTTTTCTGATGATTGGGACTTTGAAACTGTAAATAATATGATGTTTGACCTAGAAAAATCTGCTGCATTTTCTAATAATGAATATTTAGAGGGTTTATCAGACTATGAACTGCTGTATTGCTATAACCACTATGGTCATCATTTCTTGCATAAATCTGCAACACCTAGAAATGTGTTTATGTTTAACCAATGGGAGCATTGTCCTACACCACCAAAAGGTAGTTCAAAAACATTTGCTAAAAAGTTTCCATATTTTTCAGGATACAATACATCTGATCCAGAAACATTTTACTATAGAAATGTAAACAAAACAGGACTGAAAATGATGTTAACAAATACAAAACAGATTTACTCTGCAGCATTTATTGCCCAACTGTCTAGATAGGGTTTCGACTTATGGAATGAAACAATAGACACAAAATCTGTCTAGGGTACTAAAGATTGGCAAGTGCAGGGGATAGAAGCTTTATTTAGAGGCTGTATGATCCCTCAACAAATAATGTTTTTGAATGACACAGTCCAACAAACGTCTTGCCTTGGGTTAGCCAAGATTAAAGACATGAAAGCACCTTCTGTACCAACACCTGCAAGTGATAACAATACACAGGCAGCGGTTACAGTTGACACCATACTACAACTCAACAGAACAAATCCTGATTGGAGAAAATGGTTGATCTGGCCCACAGACACAAACAAGAGAGATTCCTGAATAAAACACAGGGGTTTACTATTCATAGGCCAGACCCACGATACGTCCAAAGACAGCATCCGGGGGTAGTAACAAAATACAGTGTAGGAAAATTGTGCCTCGATTGGCTGCATAAATCTACACTTAAGGATGTGAAACAACACTTATCTTTACTTAAAGAAGACGCAGACCTTAGGGAATTCTTGCTTGGACCAAGAAAACCACGTCAAAAATGTTTCATATATGCTGGCATTTATGCTGCTTATAATGAAGCATGGAAGGTGTCACAGATGGAGGCCGCAGAACGAATACGTGAACTTGATCGTATTAACTTAGAGAAAACTCTCTCTGTGGTCGACAATGGGTTAACAACTTTGTCCTCCAGAATTTATTCATTGGACAGTATTGTATCCTCTGCTATTGACATACTGGAACAAGTTACGTTCTATTATGTTATTAAGCTGGACGCTCCAATCTTTGCATGCAGGCTATGTGCCTTGGCGTTTTATCAACACGTCGGCTCTGTTTGCAGAATACAATCTAACTGATAAACAGATCGAATTGGCACAAAGGGGAGCAAAGTATACAGTACTGAGCATTGAAAAACTTGAAAAATTACCATTCACAGTGGCAGAAAAACCGGCTACAGAATGGCTTATTCATGGCAAAATTAGTCTACCTGTGACTGCTTTCCAGTTTAAGTATTGCCTTAAACAGATGCAAGCAGGCAAATATGAAAGGTTGGGTAAAGAATACATTAAGACATCCTGGAATTTACCTTACACCTATAGATGTTGGAGTGGGGATCGTGAAGTGTTTCTAAGCGGTACACACTGTGAAAGTGCACTAAGCGGTTCACTGATTTGTCAGGACATTTCTTTACACGGGGCTTGTAATGGTTCTGTGGCAAACTTGTCCTGCCACCAGCAGGGTACTCCAGCTGCTGTGATTAATCCAGCATTTGGACAACTTTCTAATGGGAGTTACCTCATGTTGAATGATCAGAGTTGCTGTGGCATGTTGCCAGGCATCCCATATCTAGTAACGGTCAACTCCAGGGTCACTTGCTGTATGCAAGTATTGTTTGCCCCAATACACACAGTCAGGGAGTCGCCTCTATGTCCTTCGTTGAATGTCTCTTTTATTCGATTTGATACTTTAAGCAGAATGAAAGCCATGCTTATACAACAATCAGTGCCTTTGACCTCGGCCAAAGAAACCTATGATCTACAAGTTGCAATGACTTCGGCTGAGATACAAGTTTTAATTCGTTCAAACTGCCCTATACATTTCGTAGAAATGATAGGACGTATCTTTAATATGGTAGATACAAGCAGAATTGTACATGTATTTAAGACCATCTGTTCCGGACTATTAGCACCTTTCCAGGCTGTCCTCGGAATCATCCCAAACTTCGCACATTCTGTGTTTGGTGGTGTGCCATTAATTCTAGCACTTGTTGCAGGAATTCTGTTTCTATTCCTCCTTCTACGCTATGGCAAGCCTCTTCGCCAACATCACTCCGAGCGATGTGGAGAGAGCCCTCCTTGAACGGATATGCCGTGAGCCAATAGTACAGCTTTTGGGCATGCCTCGTCTAAGGGAACTTAATACAACGTGGTTCCTGTCATTCAGACCAATCTGGCAAGATTGCATCTTACCTGTTCTACGCTGCCTGTTTTGCGGTGAAGAATTCGTGCTAGACATCTGTCTAACACTCCCATCAGTCATGCCAACGGATATCGATACTCTGCTGGACCCGATAACGGCCCATGCTGTGTGTTGTCCCCAGAGGCTTCCAATCCTGATGGCGGCATTCATTGAGATCTCACAGACGCTTCCGGCTGCTGCTGAGGTACGAGATGGATCAACGGGCACACAGGTAACAACGGACGCAAACATTGCATCTTCTGCTGAGGGCGATGTTTCTCATCTCTGTGCAATTAACCTTCTGAACGAGGTGTTCCAAATGTCACCAACTTCGGTGGATGATATTTTGGCTACGGAAATAGATGATCTAGGGCCATATGTATCAAAGTTTGTGTTTGCGATTCTCAAATAGCGAATTTTTGAGAATCGCTATTTGAGAATCGCAAACGAGATGTATGTAGGATTCGCAAGAAAATTTGCGAATCCTACATATTCTTAATTGCGATTCGCAAATTGCGAATCGCAGTTAAGGAAATCCTTCCCCATTCATTCCTATGGGCCTAGAGGCCCATAGGAATGAATGGGAGGACATTCTCAATTTGCGATTAGCAATTAGAGAATCGCAAATTGAGAATGCAATTTCAAGGTTGCAAGGGTGTCCAAAGGACACCCTGTTGCACCCTGAAATGAGCATGGGTGCACATGTGGCGCACATACATGCCCTGAGGGCATGTATGTGCGCCACATGCCACTTTGAAAAATGAAAAAAATGCATTTCTCAAAGAAATCGCAAGTTACCACCAACCTGTAGTTGGTGGTAATTTGCGATTCCTTAAGCCATAATCGCACAACTTAGGTGCTTCATACATTTCATTTAAGGAATCGCACTTTGCGATTCCTTAAATGTATTCGCAGAAATAGAGAATCGCAATTTTTGCGATTCTCTATTTTGCGAATGCCTTTTGGATGATACATCCCAGAAGGCTTAGTTCACGTTGCAGAACGGGCCGATTCTGAGAATCGGCCCGTTTGCGAACGGGAAATGGGCTTGATACATATGGCCCCTAATGTTTACGCCAGACCCATACACTGACTTTGATTCGGCTCACAGTGTACCAGGGCAACAATGAAATTTGGCCTTCATCTTTTCAAACTTGGAACTTTTCCCAGAATTGAACTTTTTCTATTTAAATTTTTGAGAAGACATGGCAAGTGAACAATCTGCTTACAGTAGAACTAGTCTTATAAAACGGACTTCTTTGAATACTTCCAGGGACACATTGTCACCTTACTTGTCTACCATTTCATTTACTTCCATGATATGCAAATGGCTTTGATTGTAAGAACTTATCGACCATTTCATCATATGTATATATTACTGTTTCATTCACGTTGCATTCCACTTCCGTTATATGCTTAGAATGAAAACAATGCTTTAAACAGTTTTTAAGATTCTTTTAAAAATGCTTTTAGAAATGTTTTTAGTAATATGTGGTACTCAATTTTATGCTAGCATTTAGTATTATCGTTCAATCGAAGATGGAGTGGGTGTTGTATTCCACGTTAGGGGTCCGTATATAGGTTTTCCTGAATCCTGTCCTTATATAGGCACAGTTTGCCTTGCCCTTATATAGGCATAGAATCCCAGTACTTATTTAGGCATTAACCGTGCACTCCAAATGCAGGCATGGTCACCGACATCCGTCCACCCTAACGTCACAACGAGTTCTTAGAAACCAGACCCTTAAGCTTTGGGAGTTCCCCTAGCACAGTACTATTGATTTCTCCAAGAACTCATCTATTATGTATGAACCGTTATACCTTAAGGGTTCATTCCTGACGTCTTCCTCTGTCCGACTTCACGTCAATGCTAACATTCCACAACACCTACCAGGTATAAATATACCTTCCCTTGCCCAAGCAAGTTAGAGGAGACCTCGACTTCAGAGGAGCCCGTATCCCGGCCTGACGCACTGAGAAGACGCTGTCATTCCTTCACGCAGACGAATCCAGCTTCCAGTGTTCTGACTCCCTTCGCGGGGTGTTAGAGTTCCAAGATCCGGCAGGAGATTCCCACCTCTCTCATTCTCAAGGTATGGAGCTGACTAGATCCTAGAGGGACTCTTGGCATACTAGACTTAACATACTCTTAGTCTACCATACTAGAGAATACTCCACCTACTTCTACCTTTCCCTACACCTAGACTAGGTTAGGTACACTGAGGTAGAACTAGCTTAGAGACGCATCGAATGAGTACTCGCATTCTTAGCTCATGTTATTTATGTACGTGAATATATGCTAAAAGATAATGCTAGCCAGTATTATTTATCTCTACTGCTTACGCTGTACATTATTTATCTTGCATACTGTCTTGTGATCATAACAGCACATATCTCTTACACGAGAAACAAGATTGTTGAATAAAACCTTTTTATTGAAACGCCCGTCTTTCCTTTCTGTGTAACTCTGTAGAAACTAAGCATGCACGATTGAATGAGTGAAACTGTTATCTATTGTTTCCACGATTCTGAGACATGTTCCGCTTCTAAAGGGAAACAAAGTTGTCATGTTTTTCGGTTGCCAGAAACTACTCCCTTCTTGTTCTCAAGGAGTTTCTAGTGGCCTCTGAGCTAGCTGGCACAGGTAATTAAGTTTAATATAATCGATAGGGACATACTGACCTTAGTCCTATGTCAAACCTATAGGTTATATTATTCCAATGCGCAGAGCCTATTAGGGAAATAGGAACTACACTACACTGCACTGCAATCACCATTAGCCAGGCATGACACTACCCTTCCACAGCACATGCACACACACACACATTCTTCTTCTTACCAGGAAGGCCCACCTCCAACTTACCTCTGCTGTGCCATCATCTGTCACCTGGTGGCGATCCCAGGATTTGAACCCTGGTTGTCTGGGTTGAAGTCAGGAACTTACCCACTGGACCACGCTGGCTTCCCTTTTAGTATCTTATCGAATTGTCCCTATATCATGGTCATCCTTTTCATGTGTAATGGAATCCACAGGCAATGACACCAGTGCCTGTATGTTGCTTATAGTTACTACAGCAAGGATCTAGAACACCAAGGAGCTATAGCTCAATTGGAATTCTTGTGCCTCTGATGGCACAGGGTTACACAGGACAAGGGTTCAAATCCTGACAATGCTTTCCAAGTATCCCAAGGTGGTAAATGTTCATATAGTACTCTCATTTTCATTTGCTAAGTTTATTTCCACTTGGAAAAACAGAGGAGAAAAGTGGGCCCTCTTTTTGGCACGTGCGCCCCAAAATGATAAATCTTTTCCCTCATGACCTCCTACCAACCCCACTTTTCTCAAGTAGGTGCAATAGAGACAAAGCCTTATCTGCCTTTATCAATGTATTCATTCTTTGCCCTTGAAATTCGGTGTATTGTAGCGCGCAAATGAGGCCTAGGGGCTTATAACTGAGCACAAGAATGCAAGGAAGGTGTCACACTGATAGTAAATTAGGTTGGATTGTGGTGATTTTTCATTTTGGTGTGAGCCGATCTCGGAAATCAGGGGTTTGGTGCCTGTGAGGTTGGCTATGAATAAAGCTGAAGTATGAGCTATGGCTAATGAAATGATGGGTAAAGTTTGAGGCAAGTAAAACTCCCTTTATTAGGTGCAATAAGAAGCTAGAAAGGTTGTTTTCTTCAAGAGGCAGAAAAGGGCAGAGTCAGGCCTTTGCTTCAGCAGGTCTGAATAATGCCTACTGCAGCAGGTGAAAGGATGGAGCAACACAGTACATGCTCCATGGCTAGAAATGCTCCTCCAGCACACCTAATTTCTGCACCCCTGTACTTTAAGTACAAAGGTAAAGAACAAGCTCTGTGAGTGCACCTCTTCCCTCACCGGAATCACTCCCTGCAAGTTCAGAATTCTGAAGGCCCCTCACAGCTCCTCCAGTGCACCTCTATCCTGTCCTGCGGCATCCCCCGCAGCTTCAGTACTAAGAATCACACACAGCTCCTCCTGTGCACCTCTATCCTGTCCTGCGGCATCCCCCGCAGCTTCAGTACTAAGAATCACACACAGCTCCTCCAGTGCACCTCTATCATGTCCTGCGGCATCCCCCGCAGCTTCAGTACTAAGAATCACACACAGCTCCTCCAGTGCACCTCTATCCTGTCCTGTGGCATTACCTGCAGCTTCCGTACTAAGAATCACACACAGCTCCTCCAGTGCACCTCTATTTTGTCCTGCGGCATCACCCACAGCTCTGCACATTTTTGATATAATAACATTTCATAATCTGAATGTTCGCTCCTAAATTAATCTATTAAGGTTTAAGTAAGTCCTGAATTTTCCAAGGTACTTATTACTATACACCAAACAAGAGAAATGTTCAAAACGTTCTTAAATATATTTGTATTTAACAATGGCAAGTTAAAAAACACAGCTTTGGAACCTAACTTTGGGAGCTCCCTTTCCAGAATAACTCGGATGGTGACCTAATTCGTTCACTGCACTGACTTCAGGATGAGTCTAAAAACGTCCACCATACTCTTCCCCTGTTTTCGGGAAACAGGACAATCCAGTGGGAGTTGTCAGAGTCAGGGAAGAGGTGCGGTGGCTGCGCATCCGTCTATTCCCCGGCTCTTCAAGATGCTGATGCCCGCATGACAACACCTCTCTGTCAGCAAGAGATGCCCGTGAACAGCCCCCACTCAACCCCCCCCAGCTGCCGCATCCTCCATCTAGGTGGTTCCTTTTGTTCTGCCCCTCCTAGGGCAGGTAGGTCCCTAGTGTACTCCTGAGAGGAGGTGTTACCATGGAAGCAAAAACATGTCAACACTAGACTCCCCACCAACCCCCCGGAGTGTGAGAGAGGGCATGGCCCGGAATTTCTCAGCGTCCTTTGAAAAGGATATAGAATGCCTCCCTGGGTGCCACAACTGCACCTGTGCAGAGAGCGCGAGCCTTGGAGACAGAAGAAGCACAGAAGAGAGCAGCTGGGTAAGTTGGGGCAACCTATCCCAATCATGTGCTATGCACCCTAGTCTTAGAGTCCTGGGGGCAACAAGAAGCTCGGACAGTGCACCTCTGCCCTGCCATCCCCTCTGATGGTGCAAAGTCGTGGCCCACAAACACCACTACCAATGCACTAAAGCCCTGCCCTGCAATCAGGGCCACTGGAATTATGCGGCAGAGTTGAGTAAATTATGCGGCAAGAAAAGGTCAATCATGTGGCGTAATGCGTCACTTTCATGAGAGCATTACTTCATTATTTTGTTCAATACTCGGCCTGGTGCTACCTTCATTAAAAGGAGTAATCTTGTATCTCATATATAATAGAAGCACTCCAAAATTGCCAAGCAGCTATAGCCTTTTTGCCTTGCTGGATGCAGAGGGGAAATTATTTGCCATGCATTTATCTTCTCATCTACAGCTACAGGTAGAAAAATGTTTGAGGACGGGAGACGCCATTAAAAGTAACAAGACTATAAATGCACCATAACCGGGCTCTCGAGCATTTTCCCACGTTGCAAACAAGTATTGACAAAATCTAATTGTTAAATTCTGTCTAGAGTATGCACGGACATATCCACACACATTAAATTATTCATGTGGTATGTAAGCGGGTGTTAATAATGCGCGCTACAATACACCGAATTTCAAGGGCAAAGAA
Source organism: Calotriton arnoldi (assembly GCA_963921515.1). NCBI lineage: Eukaryota > Metazoa > Chordata > Amphibia > Caudata > Salamandridae > Calotriton > Calotriton arnoldi. Next base: position 254,803 of record CAWUFW010013498.1, read on the forward strand.
TGAATACATTGATAAAGGAAGATAAGGCTTTGTCTCTATTGCACCTACTTGAGAAAAAGTGGGGTTGGTAGGAGGTCATGAGGGAAAAGATTTGTCATTTTGGGGAGCACGTGCCAAAAAGAGGGCCACTTTTCTCCTCTGTTTTTCCAAGTGGAAATAAACTTAGCAAATGAAAATAAGAGCACTATATGAACATTTACCACCTTGGGATACTTTGAAAGCATTGGCAGGATTCGAACCCTTGTCCTGTGTTAGCCTGTGCCATCAGATGCACAAGACTTACCATTGAGCTATAGCTCCTTTGTGTTCTAGATCCTTGCAGTAGTAACTATGAGTAACATACAGGCCCTGGTGTCATTGCCTGTGGATTCCATTACACATGAAAAGGACAACCATGATATAGGGACGATTTGATAAGATACTAAAAGGGAAGCCAGCGTGTTCCAGTGGGTAAGTTCCTGACTTCCGCCCAGACAACCAGGGTTAAAATCCCGGGATCGCCACCAGGTGACGGATGATGGCGCAGCAGAGGTAAGTTGGAGGTGGGCCTGCCTGGTAAGAAAAATGTGTGTGTGTGTGTGTGTGTGTGTGTACGTGCATGTGCTGTGTAAGGGTGGAGTCATGCCTAGTGTATGGTGATTGCAGAGTGGTTGGTAAGTAGCATGGGTCTGGTGAGAGCAGGGGGCGGGATCAGTGACAGGTGAAAGAAGGGAAACAGGTGTTAAGTGAGTTGCAGTGTAGGGTGGGTGGACTCAGGGGGTAGGTGTAGGGGGGTGCAAGGGTTGGTAGGTAGCGGGGTGGGATACCAGGGATGAAGAAGGGCGGCAATAGAGGGAGGAGGAGCCTGGGACAGAGAAGAGATGTCATAGCAGAGTGGGGCCAGATTTCAGGCAGGAAAATTACTCTTAACACACTTATTTTAGTTCCAAAAGTGATAATTCATATGCAATAGTTATTTACAGTTAAAAGACTAAATATTAAAAATCACCATTCTTGACCATCTGGAGAAAGTACTACAGGTCCTGGGTAATCGTTTTTCATCAGAAAATTGATTTTTTGGACTGTACAACAAATTATTCAAAATGTCAATTGGATCGTGCCTCATGTTGAATAACCACTTCATAAGGCCTCACAGTGACCAAAATTGCCATTTTTACATACTTTTCCTCCTTCTCAGAAACTTCTATTTTGACCGATTTCGGGCAGGAAAATGGCTCTAAACACACTTATTTTAGTTCCAAAAGTGATAATTCACACGCAATAGTTATTTACAGTCAGAAGACTAAACATTAAAAAATCACCATGCTTGACCGTCTGTAGAAAGTTCGACAGGCCCGGGGTCATCGTTTTCATCAGAAAATTAATTTTTTGGACTGTACAAAAAATGACTCAAAATGTCAATTTAATGGTGCCTCATGTTGAATAACCACTTTTAAAGCCTCACAGTGACCAAAATTCCCAGTTTTACATACTTTTCCTCCTTCTCAGAAACTTCTATTTTGACTGATTTCGGGCAGGAAAATGGCTCTAAACACACTTATTTTAGTTCCAAAAGTGATAATTCACATGCAATAGTTATTTACAATCAAAAAGATTAAACATTAAAAAATTACCATTACTGACCATCTGGAGAAAGTTCAATAGGTCAGGGGTCATATTTTGGACTCTACAAAAAATGCTTCAAAATGTCAATTGGATCGTGCCTCATGTTGAATAACCACTTTTTAAAGCCTCACAGTAACCAAAATTGCCATTTACAGATCTTTCCTCCTACTCAAGAGCTTCTATTTTGACCGATTTCAGGCAGGAAAATTACTCTAAACACACTTATTTTAGTTCCGAAAGTGATAATTCACATGCAATGGATATGTACAGTCAAAACATTAAACATTAAAAATGACTATTACTGATCATCTGGAGAAAGTTCGACAGGTCCGGGTCATCGTTTTTCATTAGAAAATGGATTTTTTGGACTCTACAAAAAATGATTCAAAATGTCAATTGGATCGTGCCTCATGTTGAATAACCACTTTTAAAGCCTCACAGTAACCAAAATTGCCATTTACAGATCTTTCCTCCTACTCAAGAGCTTCTATTTTGACCGATTTCAGGCAGGAAAATTACTCTAAACACACTTATTTTAGTTCCAAAAGTGATAATTCACATGCAATAGTTATTTACAGTCAAAAGACTAAATATTAAAAAATCACCATTCTTGACCATCTGGAGAAAGTTCGACAGGTCCGGGGTCATCGTTTTTCATCAGAAAATGGATTTTTTGGACTCTACAAAAAATAATTCAAAATGTCAATTGGATCGTCCCTCATGTTGAAAAACCACTCTTTAAAGCCTCACAGTGACCAAAATTGCCATTTTTGCGTACTTTTCTTCCTACTCAGAAGCTTCTATTTTGACCGATTTCGGGCAGGAAAGTGACTCTAAACACACTTAGTTTAGTTCCAAAAGTGATATTTCACATGCAATAGTTATCCACAGTGAAAAGATTAAAACTTAAAAAATCACCATTACTAATTATCTGGAGAGGGTTCGACAGGTCCAGGGTCATCGTTTTCATCAGAAAATGGATTTTTGGACTCCAGATAAAATGTTTCAAAATGTCAATTGGATCGTGCCTCATGTTGAATAACCAATTTATAACGCCTCACAGTGACCAAAATTGCCATTTTTACAGACTTTTCCTCCTACTCAGAAAATTCTATTTTGACATATTTCGGGCTGGAAAATGACACTAAACACACTTATTTTGGTTGCAAAAGTTATAATTCACATGCAATAGTTATTTACAGTCAAAAGATTAAACATTAAAAAATCACCATTACTGACCATCTGGAGAAAGCTCGACAGGTCCGGGGTCATCGTTTTTCATTAGAAAATCGATTTTTTGGACAGTACAAAAAATGGATCAAAATGTCAATTGGATCGTGCCTCATGTTGAATAACCACTTTTTAAAGCCTCACAGTGACCGAAATTGCCATTTACCGACCTTTCCTCCTACTCAGAAGCTTCTATTTTGACCGATTTCGGGCAGGAAAATAACTCTAAACACACTTATTTTAGTTCCAAAGGTGATAATTCACATGCAATAGTTATTTACAGTCAAAAGACTAAACACTAAAAATTTGCCATTTTGACCATCTGGAGAAAGTTCGACAGGTCCGGGGTCATCTTTTTTCATCAGAAAATTTATTTTTTTGTACTGTACATAAAATGATTCATAATGTCAATTGGATCGTGCCTCATGTTGAATAACCACTTTTAAGGCCTCACAGAGACCAAAATTGCCATTATTACAGACTTTTCCTACTACTCACAAACTTCTATTTTGACTGATTTCGGGCAGGAAAATCTCTAAACCCACTTATTTTAGTTCCAAAAGTGATAATGCACATGCAAAATTTATTTACAGTCAAAAGATTAAACATTAAAAAATCACCATTACTGACCATCTGTAGAAAGTTCGACAGGTCCGGGTCATCGTTTTTCATCAGAAAATTGATTTTTGGACTGTATAATAAATGATTCAAAATGTCAATTGGATCGTGCCTCATGTTGAAAAACCACTTTTTAAAGCCTCGCAGTGACCAAAATTGCCATTTTTACATACAATTCTCCCCTACTCAGAAGCTTCTATTTTGACCTATTTCGGGCAGGAAAATGGCTCTAAACACACTTATTTTAGTTCCAAAAGTGATAATTCACACGCAATAGTTATTTCCAGTCAAAAGACTAAACATTAAAAAATCACCATTCTTGACCGTCTGTAGAAAGTTTGACAGGCCCGGGTCATCGTTTTTCATAAGAAAATTGATTTTTTTGGACTGCACAAAAAATGACTAAAAATGTCAATTTAATGGTGCCTCATGTTGAATAACCACTTTTTAAAGCCTCACAGTGACCAAAATTCCCAGTTTTACATACAATTCCTCGTACTCAGAAGCTCCTATTTTGAACGATTTCAGGCAGGAAAATGAATCTAAACACACTATTTTAGTTCCAAAAGTGATAATTCACATGCAATAGTTATTTACAATTAAAAGATTAAACATTAAAAAATTACCATTACTGACCATCTGGAGAAAGTTCAATAGGTCAGGGGTCATATTTTGGACTCTACAAAAAATGCTTCAAAATGTCAATTGGATCGTGCCTCATGTTGAATAACCACTTTTTAAAGCCTCACAGTAACCAAAATTGCCATTTACAGATCTTTCCTCCTACTCAAGAGCTTCTATTTTGACCGATTTCAGGCAGGAAAATTACTCTAAACACACTTATTTTAGTTCCGAAAGTGATAATTCACATGCAATGGATATGTACAGTCAAAACATTAAACATTAAAAATGACTATTACTGATCATCTGGAGAAAGTTCGACAGGTCCGGGTCATCGTTTTTCATTAGAAAATGGATTTTTTGGACTCTACAAAAAATGATTCAAAATGTCAATTGGATCGTGCCTCATGTTGAATAACCACTTTTTAAAGCCTCACAGTAACCAAAATTGCCATTTACAGATCTTTCCTCCTACTCAAGAGCTTCTATTTTGACCGATTTCAGGCAGGAAAATTACTCTAAACACACTTATTTTAGTTCCAAAAGTGATAATTCACATGCAATAGTTATTTACAGTCAAAAGACTAAACATTAAAAAATCACCATTCTTGACCATCTGGAGAAAGTTCGACAGGTCCGGGGTCATCGTTTTTCATCAGAAAATGGATTTTTTGGACTCTACAAAAAATAATTCAAAATGTCAATTGGATCGTCCCTCATGTTGAAAAACCACTCTTTAAAGCCTCACAGTGACCAAAATTGCCATTTTTGCGTACTTTTCTTCCTACTCAGAAGCTTCTATTTTGACCGATTTCGGGCAGGAAAGTGACTCTAAACACACTTAGTTTAGTTCCAAAAGTGATATTTCACATGCAATAGTTATCCACAGTGAAAAGATTAAAACTTAAAAATCACCATTACTAATTATCTGGAGAGGGTTCGACAGGTCCAGGGTCATCGTTTTCATCAGAAAATGGATTTTTTGGACTCCAGATAAAATGTTTCAAAATGTCAATTGGATCGTGCCTCATGTTGAATAACCAATTTATAACGCCTCACAGTGACCAAAATTGCCATTTTTACAGACTTTTCCTCCTACTCAGAAAATTCTATTTTGACATATTTCGGGCTGGAAAATGACACTAAACACACTTATTTTGGTTGCAAAAGTTATAATTCACATGCAATAGTTATTTACAGTCAAAAGATTAAACATTAAAAAATCACCATTACTGACCATCTGGAGAAAGCTCGACAGGTCCGGGGTCATCGTTTTTCATTAGAAAATCGATTTTTGGACAGTACAAAAAATGGATCAAAATGTCAATTGGATCGTGCCTCATGTTGAATAACCACTTTTTAAAGCCTCACAGTGACCGAAATTGCCATTTACCGACCTTTCCTCCTACTCAGAAGCTTCTATTTTGACCGATTTCGGGCAGGAAAATAACTCTAAACACACTTATTTTAGTTCCAAAGGTGATAATTCACATGCAATAGTTATTTACAGTCAAAAGACTAAACACTAAAAATTTGCCATTTTGACCATCTGGAGAAAGTTCGACAGGTCCGGGGTCATCTTTTTCATCAGAAAATTTATTTTTTTGTACTGTACATAAAATGATTCATAATGTCAATTGGATCGTGCCTCATGTTGAATAACCACTTTTAAGGCCTCACAGAGACCAAAATTGCCATTATTACAGACTTTTCCTACTACTCACAAACTTCTATTTTGACTGATTTCGGGCAGGAAAATCTCTAAACCCACTTATTTTAGTTCCAAAAGTGATAATGCACATGCAAAATTTATTTACAGTCAAAAGATTAAACATTAAAAAATCACCATTACTGACCATCTGTAGAAAGTTCGACAGGTCCGGGTCATCGTTTTTCATCAGAAAATTGATTTTTTGGACTGTATAATAAATGATTCAAAATGTCAATTGGATCGTGCCTCATGTTGAAAAACCACTTTTTAAAGCCTCACAGTGACCAAAATTGCCATTTTTACATACAATTCTCCCCTACTCAGAAGCTTCTATTTTGACCTATTTCGGGCAGGAAAATGGCTCTAAACACACTTATTTTAGTTCCAAAAGTGATAATTCACACGCAATAGTTATTTCCAGTCAAAAGACTAAACATTAAAAAATCACCATTCTTGACCGTCTGTAGAAAGTTTGACAGGCCCGGGGTCATCGTTTTTCATAAGAAAATTGATTTTTTTGGACTGCACAAAAAATGACTAAAAATGTCAATTTAATGGTGCCTCATGTTGAATAACCACTTTTTAAAGCCTCACAGTGACCAAAATTCCCAGTTTTACATACAATTCCTCGTACTCAGAAGCTCCTATTTTGAACGATTTCAGGCAGGAAAATGAATCTAAACACACTATTTTAGTTCCAAAAGTGATAATTCACATGCAATAGTTATTTACAATTAAAAGATTAAACATTAAAAAATTACCATTACTGACCATCTGGAGAAAGTTCAATAGGTCAGGGGTCATCGTTTTTCATCAGAAAATTGATTTTTTGGACTCTACAAAAAATTATTCAAAATGTCAATTGGATCGTGCCTCATGTTGAATAACCACTTTTTAAAGCCTCACATTGACCAAAATGCCATTTTTACATACGTTTCCTCCTACTCAGAAGCTTCTAATTTGACCGATTTCGGGCAGGAAAATGACTCTAAACACACTTATTTTAGTTCCAAAAGTGATAATTCACATACAATGGATATTTACAGTCAAAACATTAAACATTAAAAATGACCATTACTGACTATCTGGAGAACATTTGACAGGTCCGGGTTCATCGTTTTTCATTAGAAAATTGATTTTTTGGACTCTACAAAAAATTATTCAAAATGTCATTTGGATTGTGCCTCATGTTTAATAACCACTTTTTAAAGCCTCACAGTAACCAAAATTGCCATTTACACATCTTTTCTCCTACTCAAGAGCTTCTATTTTGACCGATTTCAGGCAGGAAAAGGACTCTAAACACACTTATTTTAGTTCCAAAAGTGATATTTCACATGCAATAGTTATCCACAGTGAAAAGATTAAAACTTAAAAAATCACCATTACTAATTATCTGGAGAAGGTTCGACAGGTCCAGGGTCATCGTTTTCATCAGAAAATTGATTTTTTAGAATGTACAAAAAATGGTTCAAAATGTAAATTGGATCGTGCCTCATGTTGAATAACCACTTTTTAAAGCCTCACAGTGACCAAAATTGCCATTTACAGACCTTTCCTCCTACTCAGAAGTTTCTATTTTGACCGATTTCGGGCAGGAAAATGACTTTAAACACACTTATTTTAGTTCCAAAAGTGATAATTCACATGCAATAGTTATTTACAGTCAAAAGACTAAACATTAAAAAATCACTATTCTTGACCATCTGGAGAAAGTTTGACAGGTCCGAGGTCATTGTTTTTCATTAGAAAATGGATTTTTTGGACAGTACAAAAAATGATTCAAAATGTCAATTGGATCGTGCCTCATGTTGAAAATCCATTTTTTAAAGCCTCACAGTGACCAAAATTCCCATTTTTACATACAATTCTCCCCTACTCAGAAGCTTCTATTTTGACCGATTTCAGGCAGGAAAATGAATCTAAACACACTATTTTAGTACCTAAAGTGATAATTCACAGGCAATAGTTATTTACAGTCAAAAGATTAAACATTAAATAATGACCTTTACTGACCATCTGGAGAAAGTTCGACAGGTCCGAGGTCATCATTTTCATCAGAAAATTGATTTTTGGACTGTACAAAAAATGATTCAAAATGTAAATTGTATCGTGCCTCTTGTTGAATAACCACTTTTTAAAGCCTCACAGGGACCAAAATTGCCATTTACAGACCTTTCCTCCTTCTCAGAAGCTTCTATGTTGACCGATTTTGGGCAGGAAAATTACTCTAAACACACTTATTTTAGTTCGAAAAGTGATAATTAACATGCAATAGTTATTTACAGTCAAAAGACTAAACATTAAAAAATCACCATTCTTGACCATCTGGAGAAAGTTCGACAGGTCCGGGTCATCGTTTTTCATCAGAAAATTGATTTTTTTGGACTGTACAACTAATGATTCAAAATGTCAATTGGATCGTGCTCATGTTGAATAAGCACTTTTTAAGGCCTCATAGTGACCAAAATTGCCATTTTGAAGACTTTTCCTCCTACTCAGTAGCTGCTATTTTGACTGATGTCGGGTAGAAAATGACTCTAAACACACTTATTTTAGTTCCAAAAGTGATAATTCACATGCAATAGTTATTTACAGTCAAAAGACTAAACATTAAAAAATCACCATTACTGACCATCTGGAGAAAGTTCGACAGGTCCGGGTCATCGTTTTTCATCAGAAAATTGATTTTTTGGACTCCAGAAAAAATGTTTCAAAATGTCAATTGGATCGTACCTCATGTTGAATAACCAATTTATAACGCCTCACAGTGACCAAAATTGCCATTTTAACAGACTTTTCCTCCTACTCAGAAACTTCTATTTTGACTGATTTCAGGCAAGAAATTTCTCTAAACACACTTATTTTAGTTCCAAAAGTGATAATTCACATGCAATAGTTATTTACAGTCAAAAGATTAAACATTAAAAAATCACCCTTACTGACCGTCTGGAGAAAGTTTAACAGGTCCGGGGTCATCGTTTTTTCACCCGAAAATTGATTTTTTGGACTGTACAAAAAATGGTTCAAAATGTCAATTGGATCGTGACTCATGTTGAATACCCACTTTTTAAAGCCTCACAGTGACCAAAATTGCCATTTACAGACCTTTCCTCCTACTCAGCAGCTTCTCTTTTGACCGATTTCTGGCAGGAAAATGACTCTAAACACACTTATTTTAGTTCCAAAAGTGATAATTCACATGCAATAGTTATTTACAGTCAAAAGATTAAACATTATAAAATCACCATTACTGACCATCTGGAGTAAGTTCGACAGGTCCGGGGTCATCGTTTTTCATCAGAAAATTGATTTATTGGACTATACAAAAAATGATTCAAAATGTCAATTGGATCATGCCTCATGTTAAATAACCACTGTTTAAGGCCTCACAGAGACCAAAATTGCCAATTTTACTGACTTTTCCTACTACTCAGAAACTTCTATTTTGACTGATTTCGGGCAGAAATATGTCTCTAAACACACTTATTTTAGTTCCAAAAGTGATAATTCACATGCAATAGTTATTTACAGTCAAAAGATTAAACATTAAAAAATCACCCTTACTGACCATCTAGAGAAAGTTTAACAGGTCCGGGGTCATCGTTTTTCACCCGAAAATTGATTTTTTGGACTGTACAAAAAATGGTTCAAAATGTCAATTGGATCGTGACTCATGTTGAATAACCACTTTTTAAAGCCTCACAGTGACCAAAATTGCCATTTACAGACCTTTTCTCCTACTCAGAAGCTTCAATTTTGACCGATTTCGGGCAGGAAAATGACTCTAAACACACTTATTTTAGTTCCAAAACTGATAATTCATATGCAATAGTTATTTACAGTCAAAAGATTAAACATTAAAAAATTACCATTACTGACCATCTGGAGTAAGTTCGACAGGTCCGGGGTCATCGTTTTTCATCAGAAAATTGATTTATTGGACTGTACAAAAAATGATTTAAAATTTCAATTGGATCGTGCCTCATGTTGAATAACCACTTCATAAGGCCTCACAGTGACCAAAATTGCCATTTTGACATACTTTTCCTCCTTCTCAGAAACTTCTATTTTGACCGATTTCGGGCAGGAAAATGGCTCTAAACACACTTATTTAAGCTCCAAAAGTGATAATTTACAAGCAATAGTTATTTACAGTCAAAAGAGTAAACATGAAAAAATCACCATACTTGACCGTCTGTAGAAAGTTCGACAGGCCCGGGGTCATCGTTTTTCATCAGAAAATTGATTTTTTTGGACTGTACAAAAAATGACTCAAAATGTCAATTTAATGGTGCCTCATGTTGAATAACCACTTTTTAAAGCCTCACAGTGACCAAAATTCCCAGTTTTACATACAATTCCTCGTACTCAAGAGCTTCTATTTTGACCGATTTCAGGCAGGAAAATTACTCTAAACACACTTATTTTAGTTCCAAAAGTGATAATTCACATGCAATAGTTATTTACAGTCAAAAGACTAAACATTAAAAAATCACCATTCTTGACCATCTGGAGAAAGTTCAACAGTCATCGTTTTCATCAGAAAATTGATTTTTGGACTCTACAAAAAATGATTCAAAATGTCAATTGGATCGTGCCTCATGTTGAAAAACCACTCTTTAAAGCCTCACAGTGACCAAAATTGCCGTTTTTGCGTACATTTCTTCCTACTCAGAAGCTTCTATTTTGACCGATTTCGGGCAGGAAAATGACTCTAAACACACTTAGTTTAGTTCCAAAAGTGATATTTCACATGCAATAGTTATCCACAGTGAAAAGATTAAAACTTAAAAAATCACCATTACTAATTATCTGGAGAAGGTTCGACAGGTCCAGGGTCATCGTTTTCATCAGAAAATGGATTTTTGGACTCCAGAAAAAATGTTTCAAAATGTCAATTCTATCGTGCCGCATGTTGAATAACCAATTTATAACGCCTCACAGTGACCAAAATTGCCATTTTTACAGACTTTTCCTCCTACTCAGAAAATTCTATTTTGACCTGTTTCGGGCTGGAAAATGACACTAAACACACTTATTTTATTTGCAAAAGTTATAATTCACATGCAATAGTTATTTACAGTCAAAAGATTAAACATTAATAAATCACCATTACTGACCATCTGGAGAAAGTTCGACAGGTCCGGGATCATCGTTTTTCATCAGAAAATTGAATTTTTTAGAATGTACAAAAAATGGTTCAAAATGTCAATTAAATCGTGCCTCATGTTGAATAACCACTTTTTAAAGCCTCACCGTGACCAAAATTTCCATTTTTCATCGTTTTTCAATAGAAAATTGATTTATTTTTTAGACTGTACAAAAAATGGTTCAAAATGTCAATTGGAATGTGCCTCATGTTGAATAACCACTTTTTAAAGCCTCACAGTGACCGAAATTGCCATTTTACAGACTTTTCCTCCTACTCAGAAGCTTCTATTTTGACCGATTTCGGGCAGGGAAAAAAACTCTAAACACACTTATTTTAGTTCCAAGGGTGATAATTCACATGCAATAGTTATTTACAGTCAAAAGACTAAACACTAAAAAATCGCCATTCTTGACCATCTGGAGAAAGTTCAACAGGTCCGGGGTCATCTTTTTTCATCAGAAAATTTATTTTTTTGTACTATACAAAAAATGATTCATAATGTCAATTGGATCGTGCCTCATGTTGAATACCCACGTTTTAAAGCCTCACAGTGACCAAAATTGCCATTTACAGACCTTTCCTCCTACTCAGAAGCTTCTATTTTGACCGATTTCTGGCAGGAAAATTGCTCTAAATACACTTATTTTAGTTCCAAAAGTGATAATTCACATGCAAAAGTTATTTACAGTCAAAAGATTAAACATTAAAAAATAACTATTCCTGACCATCTAAAGAAAGTTTGACAGGTCCGGGCTCATCGTTTTTCATCAGAAAATTGATTTTTTGAACTGTATAATAAATGATTCAAAATGTCAATTAGATCATGTCTCATCTTGAAAAACCACTTTTTAAAGCCTCACAGTGACCAAAATTCCCATTTTTACATACAATTCTCCCCTACTCAGAAGCTTCTATTTTGACCGATTTCAGGCAGGAAAATGAATCTAAACACACTATTTTAGTTCCAAAAGTGATAATTCACAAGCAATAGTTATTTACGGTCAAAAGATTAAACATTAAATAATGACCTTTACTGACCATCTGGAGAAAGTTCGACAGGTCCGAGGTCATCGTTTTCATCAGAAAATTGATTTTTGGACTGTACAAAAAATGATTCAAAATGTAAATTGTTTCGTGCCTCTTGTTGAATAACCACTTTTTAAAGCCTCACAGTGACCAAAATTGCCATTTACAGACCTTTCCTCCTACTCAGAAGCTTCTATTTTGACCGATTTTGGGCAGGAAAATGATTCTAAACACACTTATTTTAGTTTCAAAAGTGATAATTCACATGTAATAGTTATCCACAGTCAAAAGATTAAACATTTTATAAATCACCATTACTGACCATCTGGAGAAAGTTCGACAGGTCCAGGGTCATCGTTTTCATCAGAAAATTGATTTTTTAGAATGTACAAAAAATGGTTCAAAATGTAAATTGGATCATGCCTCATGTTGAATACCCACTTTTTAAAGCCTCACAGTGACCAAAATTGCCATTTACAGACCTTTCCTCCTACTCAGAAGTTTCTATTTTGACCGATTTCGGGCAGGAAAATGACTGTAAACACACTTATTTTAGTACCAAAAGTGATAATTCACATGCAATAGTTATTTACAGTCAAAAGACTAAACATTAAAAAATCACTATTCTTGACCATCTGGAGAAAGTTTGACAGGTCCAAGGTCATTGTTTTTCATTAGAAAATGGATTTTTTGGACAGTACAAAAAATGATTCAAAATGTCAATTGGATCGTGCCTCATGTTGAAAAACCATTTTTTAAAGCCTCACAGTGACCAAAATTCCCATTTTTACATACAATTCTCCCCTACTCAGAAGCTTCTGTTTTGACCGATTTCAGGCAGGAAAATGAATCTAAACACACTATTTTAGTTCCTAAAGTGATAATTCACAGGCAATAGTTATTTACAGTCAAAAGATTAAACATTAAATAATGACCTTTACTGACCATCTGGAGAAAGTTCGACAGGTCCGAGGTCATTGTTTTCATCAGAAAATTGATTTTTTGGACTGTACAAAAAATGATTCAAAATGTAAATTGTATCGTGCCTCTTGTTGAATAACCACTTTTTAAAGCCTCACAGGGACCAAAATTGCCATTTACAGACCTTTCCTCCTACTCAGAAGCTTCTATGTTGACCGATTTTGGGCAGGAAAATTACTCTAAACACACTTATTTTAGTTCGAAAAGTGATAATTAACATGCAATAGTTATTTACAGTCAAAAGACTAAGCATTAAAAATCACCATTCTTGACCATCTGGAGAAAGTTCGACAGGTCCGGGTCATCGTTTTTAATCAGAAAATTGATTTTTTTGGACTGTACAACTAATGATTCAAAATGTCAATTGGATCGTGCTCATGTTGAATAAGCACTTTTAAGGCCTCATAGTGACCAAAATTGCCATTTTGAAGACTTTTCCTCCTACTCAGTAGCTGCTATTTTGACTGATGTCGGGTAGAAAATGACTCTAAACACACTTATTTTAGTTCCAAAAGTGATAATTCACATGCAATATTTATTTACAGTCAAAAGATTAAACATTAAAAAATCACCATTACTGACCATCTGGATAAAGTTCGACAGGTCCGGGTCATCGTTTTTCATCAGAAAATTGATTTTTGGACTCCAGAAAAATGTTTCAAAATGTCAATTGGATCGTACCTCATGTTGAATAACCAATTTCTAACGCCTCACAGTGACCAAAATTGCCATTTTGACATACTTTTCCTCCTTCTCAGAAACTTCTATTTTGACCGAGTTCGGGCAGGAAAATGGCTCTAAACACACTTATTTTAGCTCCAAAAGTGATAATTTACACGCAATAGTTATTTACAGTCAAAAGAGTAAACATTAAAAAATCACCATGCTTGACCGTCTGTAGAAAGTTCGACAGGCCCGGGGTCATCGTTTTTCATCAGAAAATAGATTTTTTTGGACTGTACAAAAAATGACTCAAAATGTCAATTTAATGGTGCCTCATGTTGAATAACCACTTTTTAAAGCCTCACAGTGACCAAAATTCCCAGTTTTACATACAATTCCTCGTACTCAAGAGCTTCTATTTTGACCGATTTCAGGCAGGAAAATGACTCTAAACACACTTATTTTAGTTCCAAAAGTGATAATTCACATGCAATAGTTATTTACAGTCAAAAGACTAAACATTAAAAAATCACCATTCTTGACCCTCTGGAGAAAGTTCAACAGTCATCGTTTTCATCAGAAAATGGATTTTTGGGACTCTACAAAAAAAGATTCAAAATGTCAATTGGATCGTGCCTCATGTTGAAAAACCACTCTTTAAAGCCTCACAGTGACCAAAATTGCCGTTTTTGCGTACATTTCTTCCTACTCAGAAGCTTCTATTTTGACTGATTTCGGGCAGGAAAATTACTCTAAACACACTTAGGGGCCCATTACGATACCCGGCGTAAATAAATCCGCCAGGCATGGAAGCGGCAAAAATCCGCCCGCACACACCGCCTGAACACCGACCACGCCATTACGATTACACAAACCGAAAACCGCCATCGGCGGAAAAATCACACAAAATACCGCCCGCCATCGTCCGAGTCTGAGTCAAACCGCCCGCCACGGACGGAAACACGCACGACAACACAAAACCGCCCGCCCACACGGCCGACACACCGCACGTGAAATTACGATCGCACCGCCATGAGCGCGGAAAACCACAAATATACCGCCCGCCAGCGCAAACAACGCCGATGAGAATCGACACGGCAGAAGCCATGGCGCCAACGTACCTGCACAGAAACCATCCGCACACAAAACCAATAGCACACAACATGGCCAACAAGTCCACACAGCAAGGCACGCACAAATACACAAGCACAGTACACATCCCGAAAACACACCCCCGGACAAACAAAAAATACAAAGGCCAGAACCCCAGACACAACACACCTGAAAACAACAGACCATGAGGACACACCCACATAGGTGAGTACAAAAGCAGCACTCCCACAGACTACAACCCCTTGCTACATTGCAAACCAGAGAGGAGAGGAGAGGACACAGTGACACAGCAAGGACAGCAGCACACCACAGAAACGCACACATCACTACCACCACCACCACCACCACCACACCCCGGCACCACAAACCCCCTGCACATTACACAACACACACCGCACCAGCACCACAAACACCATGGCACCACAAAGGATGCCCAAGTTCACGCCCATGGAGCTGACGGTCATGGTCGACGAGATCATCAAGGTGTACCCACAAATCTATGGGAACATGGTCCAGCACACACCACTAGCCACCAGAAACAGAATGTGGAACCGGATCGTAGACCAGGTCAATGCAGTCGGGACCCTGCCCAGAAACAGAGTCGAGATTAACAAACGTTGGAATGACGTAAAGAGCCTGGTCAAGAAGAAGGAGGGCAAAAACAGAGAGCTGGCTGCCGTCACTGGCGGAGGGAATCCCGCGCTCTTTAAGACCTTCAAAGCGTGGGAGGAGAAGGTGCGAGTCGTAATCCATCCGGAGATCCTCGCCGGATTAGCAGGGGGAGTGGAGGCTGGTAAGTACAAACTAATGTATACCAGCACACCGCTATGTACTCACATGCGCAACTACCATGCCACAGCTCCCAGGGACAAACACCCCCATGTCCAGCACACAATACACAACACATCACACACACATGCAACAGACACTACCACACACATCCCAAACCGAACAACTGTAAGATGCGTGGGGACATGTGTACACTAAGCCAGCCACGTAACCACCAACAGGTCCCCAAATATGCCAGAAGCGCCACAACGAGCACCCACCACACCCATGTGTCCGCCACAGCTGCACTAACCGACAAGTAACAGGTAAGTGGCAGGAACACAAAGTGCAGTGGGTGGGACGGTGGACAGCCCAAGTACAACACACACCAGGCCCCAGTCCCACAGCACAGCAAGGAGGAGCATCCCCCACAGCCACGTGTCAGCCCCCGCAGTGCACAACGACAGCCGAAAGGCAGACATCACGGTCCACAGCAATCGGTGTCAGTGGGTGTACAGCCACCCCCACGACCCACAACACCCCCCCACCCCCACAGACCTGCAACATGGAGCACCCCCGCTTAGAGCCATGTGGCATCCAGTACAGTGCACGCACGAACAACTTGCAGGTGGGAAACTGGACAGGGCTGGATTACTGGAGGCATGAGGACCATAACACGACCAACACATGGGACATGTCACATAGCAGACGAACACGCAGCACCGCCCACCGTCACGAACAAGTGAACAATGTGCACACGGACATGAACAACAGACTCACACCCCACATGACCCATCACAGACATAGCAACATCCAAGGAGCCACGTCTGCATGCACAAGCCACACTGAATATAGTCCCACACGGCAGCCACTGTGCAACTCATCACACACAACCGAAACACCATTGAAGTCCTGTCCATGTAGCCCCTACTGCCTGTCAACCACACACCCCACAACTACGCCTATGTAAGACAAACAACACTAGACGCAACAGAGCGGAACAACAGAAATGCACACGAACACCACTGAACCCATCAAACACACAGACACACCATGCACAAACAACATACCATCCATCCCATCCGTCAGCCCCAGTCTCATGAAAGGCATGTCATCCGCACAGCTGCCACACATACAGCAGTCACGCTGAGATACATGCCCATGACCAACCATGTGCCAGAAGTCAATGAAGTGCACAACACACTGTGAGCAACAACACACAACATGGGCCACACCCCCCGAGCACTGCAGTGATGCACATGGCACAGGGCAGCACGCACACCAAGGAGATGGGACAACTGCAATACGTTGGCTGGCACACAACCATCACTCACTCATAACGATGCGTCCAATGCCATGTCCAGTAATCACAACAGACAGCAAATATGCAGGCCATGTCAAGCATGCACACACCTCAAACCATGCACTGTCATGCTGCCACAACACATGTCACGTTCGGCACCCATGGCTCACAGCATGTACCCCAAAAGCCTATACCCTCCCAAATGCGAATCAGGGGCATGGCCCCCATGTTGCCATATGCGTTCCTAAGCGTTCCATTTGAACCCCAAAAGCATATTCCCTCCCAAATGCGAATCTGGGGCATGGCCCCCATGTTGCCATATGCGTTCCTAAGCGTTCCATTTGAACCCCAAAAGCATATTCCCTCCCAAATGCGAATCTGGGGCATGGCCCCCATGTTGCCATATGCGTTCCTAAGCGTTCCATTTGAACCCCAAAAGCATATTCCCTCCCAAATGCGAATCTGGGGCATGGCCCCCATGTTGCCATATGCGTTCCTAAGCGTTCCATCTGAACCCCAAAAGCATATTCCCTCCCAAATGCGAATCTGGGGCATGGCCCCCATGTTGCCATATGCGTTCCTAAGCGTTCCATTTGAACCCCAAAAGCATATTCCCTCCCAAATGCGAATCTGGGGCATGGCCCCCATGTTGCCATATGCGTTCCTAAGCGTTCCATATGAACTCCAAAAGCAAAGTACAAACCAGACCCAGGATGGGCCAGGAGCCCGCATACACCAGAGTCACAATGAGTAGGGGCACAGCAACACACCCATCGGCATGGCCAATCCGTCCCATGCCACATGTGCACAGCACACAGTCCCATTGCCTAGCACACACAACTACAGATGCCACAGCCACACACTCGCCTCCGGGATACCCATGTACGAGATTGCACGAACTGCCAATGTCAGACGACTAATACATACTTCGCCAGGTGCAACACAAAAACAAATCTCATTCTCTCCACAGGTGACGAACTGCTGGATGCTGGGGATGGAGACAGCAGCCAGCACAGCCAGCCCACAAGCCCCCAACGAGGACACACGGATCTGGAGGATCTGTCCTCCTCTTCGGACACGGACCACCAAGCTGGCCCATCTGGCGTGGCAGGGCCCAGCCGCTCCCCAGGACCCCTCCTACCCACCAACCCATCATCCAGGGATGCTGAACAGTCCCAGTCCCCTGCTGCCACTGTCGTTGCGGCCACACCCACGGTCATTGCGGCCACTACCACTGCCGCAACCGCCACCATCGCCGCACCGACCACCACCGCCTCCACCACCACCACGTCTTCGCTGGCACCAGCCCCAGCGCAGGTGGTGGCCCGGCCGACTGGATCCACCCTGGGAGCCACAGCGAGGACCGTGGTGTGCAATGTGGCTAGTGGGCAGGCCGGTGGCAGCAGGACTGGTAGGAGGAGCAGGGTCAGGGAAACGCCAGCCTCCCCTGGGAGCCATGCCCTGCCTCAAATGGCCAGAGTCCTTGGGGCCTATGAAGAGGCCCAAGGACAATGGGCCAGGTCTGCTACTGACACGCGGGAGGTGCTGGGGGTGCTGAGGTCCATGGACGCCCATATGGGCCAATTCGTGTCCCGTATGGACCAACTCGTGGACCTCATGGGCCAGCTGGTGGTGGCGGTGGGGTCACAGGCAAGGCCAGCAACACCACCTCCGCCACCACCTGCTAGGGCGCAGGGTCGGCCAGCAGTGTCCACTTCCCCTGCGTCCACAGCCAGTGAGCAGACCTCACCCACCACCAGCAGGTCGCCACCACACACCCCCCTCCCAAACGTGGAAGGGGCCGTCCGAAGAGGAAACAGATCTCCCGGGAGGACTTCGCACGCTCCAGTCGCAAGTGAGGCAGCCAGCCAGCCTACCGCCAGCCTTCCTTGACCAGCCACTGCATTGACTTGCTCTACGATCCCACTCCACACAGCCAGCTGGATGGCATGTGTGTGTTGGACTATGGACATAGAACCAGTGGGTACACCCTGATCATCACGCAGCCATGACCGACAGCTCATTGTCACTGCACGCACCACTTTTGTCATCACCTTACACACAATCACATGTCACAGTTTGTAATAAATGCACCTTTTTCACTAACTGCTGTTTGTGCCCTGTGTTTTATTTGTACGGAATACAACGGCCACCTTGGGCGGAAAGGCACCTGATGCGTGGCATGGCAATGGAATCCGGAGGGCCTGTAGGGACCTAGGGGTGGGAGACAGAACAGGAGCACATTCAATGAGTGTGTCACACACCCATCACACAGTACATGTCAACAACTACAAGCAATGTACACACATCGCACAGAGCAATAGGGCACAATGCCACAGTCACCAACAGTGGCATACTACCCTGGCCATGGAGCGTTGACACACTGCACACAGTGAACATACGGCCACCCTGACACAGCACACACACCCTGCACAGATACAGACACATCATCCGTCGTACATGGACACTCACCGTCAAGTGAAGTAGCGGGCGATGAGCTGCTGGCGCACATTCCCAGCTTCCTCCTCTCCGCTGTCCTCCTCACTCGAGCTGTCCTGGTCTGCGGGCTGGGGCCCTGGTTGATCTCCGTCATCCACAATGAGGGGGATCTGCTTCCGAATGGCTAGATTGTGCAGCATGCAGCACGCCACCACTATCTGGCACACCTTCTGTGGGGAGTACGCCAGTGCACCCCCGGTGCGGTCCAGGCACCTGAACCTGGACTTGAGGAGGCCAAAGGTACGCTCGACCACACGTCTGGTCCTCCCATGTGCCTCATTGTATCGATCGTCTGCTGGGGTGCGAGGATTCCTCAATGGACTGAGCAGCCATGCCCCATTCGGATACGCAGAGTCACCTGGGTGTGAGGGACACAGAGAACCGTTGCTATTCCAACTGGACAGGGGACAGCATCGCACAACCAGCACGCTACACCACTCCACATACTCACCGACAATACAGCCACGATCCTGTTGCAGATTGGCCATCAGTCGTGGCAAGATGCTGTTGCGCATTATGTGTGCGTCATGTGCCGAGCCTGGAAACTTGGCACACACGTGGGTGATCACCATGTCCGCAAGGCACACCACTTGCACATTCAGGGAGTGCGTGTGCTTCCTGTTGCGGTACAGGTGCTCAGTGGCCTGTGGTGGAACAAGGCCAACATGTGTGCAGTCAATGGCTCCCACGACGTGTGGGATTCTGCCAAGGGCATAGAATGCACCCTTCACTGCCGCCAATTCACGAGCCCTGGGGAATCTGATGTACCTGTTTCGGTACAGCATCATGGCTGCCAGTACATCCCTCAGCACCTTGCTGAACATGGGCTGGGACATCCCTCCTCCACTGCCCACTGTGTGCTGGAATGACCCAGTGGCGAAGAAATGCATGGCGGCCATCACCTTAGCCGTGGGGGTGACAGCAGTCGGATACACCCTGCGGGGACGGAGATGGGGCTCTAACATGGCACACAGTCGATGCAGAGTTGGCCTGTCCAGCCGAAACTTCCTGATTACCTCTGTATCGTCCATGTCCGCCAGCAATTGGTATGGGCGGTCAATGTTCGGTCTCCGCCTGGGTTAAATGGCAGAGGACACATGTCAAAGCAACACGGCACATAGCAATTTCGCATACACATCACTGACATGACTGAGCAAGCACATGAGCCACAGCCCAGCTGTCAAGCTGGGACGGCACGGCCACAATACACTTACACAGGTCTCCCAACAATGGCAATGGCAAGTGAGACATACCACTGCCATGTGCATGCACATGGGGATCTAGGCCCCAATGACTTGCGGGGCGTGCTGATGGGGACTGACTGCATATTCGTCAAGCGGCAACGCCACGGCAACATGAGTGTCTGCTGAGCATGGAACTGCTTCCAAGGCTGGATGAGTATGGCACACGACGACGACGATGTGGGCACGGGCTGAGCGACCAATACAAGTGGGACCTGTGGCACGAGGGGATATGAGACAGTAGTAGGTGTCAGCACTGCACCCTATGTACAGCACTGTACGGATCACAGCTCCTGAAACATTGACTGGTGTCCACTTTGACAGCCCCATGCCAAGACGGCTGTGTGCTTGCAGTCACACGTCACAGGTGAGAGGTTACATTGCACGTGCCAGGTGGCAGACGTACATAGTGGGAGCTGGCATGTGTGTGCATGTGTCTCCTGTTCAGGATCCACCAGATGGGCGCTGACTCTGTACTGAGCATTGGACACAGCATGTTCCGTGGAAGGCTTGTGTGTGTGGGATGGTGGCACTGGATGTGCCTCCGTTGGGTGGGGGGCCATGCACAGGGCGGGTACGTCGATGATTGCGCATTGTTGGTCACGGTGGGTGCACCAACTAAGATGTGTTGCCCTGTGTTCAATTCCTATGTCCGCATGATGATGGACTGTGGATGTGAGCAGACTACACATTGGTCGATGTGCTGTCTATATGCATGTGCCTTCACACCAGGCACAGCTGCCCCTGCACATGTGACCCCTGCTGGACTCGCTGCTGGGTCTGTGGAGCTGATGCACCTTCTGCGCGTGGGGCGGACAGCTCTCCTCACTTCCCTCATTGCGCATGTCATGTCTTTGCCGCAGGTGACATGGATCATGGAGGGCCCACATGTACGCGTGGGTAGGCTACACATGATTGTTCACTGGTCGCCACCCCCAGTCAGTGTTTCGAATGGGAAGGTTGTCGTGCTGGTGGTATGTTCGATGTGGCGGATGGGCGGGCCTAGGTGCGGGCTTACATTCCGGACATGGGGGTAGTTGGATTGGCGACTAGTTGCAGTACACACGGGACACGTCTCTTCCTTTCCACATCTGGGTCATCCCTTGTACTAACTGACAGTGATACAGTCATCTTCGCCCCAGCCCTCATGTCCTCCCCTCGCCCCCCAATATGCATGCTCACCTGAGAGGCTAGCGCTTGCACAGGCAGCCCCATGCTCGCACCAGAGAGGGCAAGGAGTGTATGTGTGGGTCCAGTTGCACGAGTGGGCTGTCTCAGGGTATGATGTGTGGCGGGACGCCGTCCACCTGCGTGGTGCCCCAAATGGAGACCCGGCCTGCATGGACTATGCATCACAGTCTTCGCCTTCCGGATCCGCCACCTGCGACACCCAGTGGCTGTGGCTGCCCTTGCGGCCAGGCCGCGTCCGTCTGTGGCTGTTGGCCCACACATTCACTCTTTGGCCTCTCTGGGGAGGGCTCGGGGGTGGTGGCGCACGCGCTTGCACTTAGTCGCAATGGCATGTGTCGTGGTTGGTATGATGGGCAATGGATGGGATGGTGCGAGCCACCTCCCGTGACGTCAGTGCTGCTCGTGCTGTGGTGCGTCCCCCTACACTTCCATCTGACTTGTGCCATGCTAGACGTTGAGGTTCTATTGCCTGCGTGATATGACCAGGAGGAGCGCGAGGAGACCTCACACACACCATGCTCCACTGCCATCCCGTGCCCTGTATCGCCTGTGCGGATTGACTATGTTGGGGTTACACCTGGTCGACTGGGGCTGTGTGTGCCTTGTCAAGGGGCATGGCGGGCGCACAACAGGATCCAGCTTGTCCACAGAGGGTGGGCTGAGGTGCGCCTGGTACCGCTTTGTACGTGTGCCCGGCTGCTGTGCACACACGTGTTCACTCCCCCCGACAGGTGTCCTCTCACAATGCCCAGGGAAGCGGTGGTGTACTGTTCATGACCCCTCCCAACACGGCGTGCTCCAACTTGGCATGTGCGCATCTACCCGTCGCACCCACCCACCTGAGCACTGCGTCCATACGACTTCACACGACACATGTGTGTCTTCCACAGTAGTGCTACTCATTTGCGTTGACATCCAATACCAGTGGACTACATGGTCATGTCACGACTGCCGTGTACTTCACATACTCTCATCCTCTCTCATTCGTACTTGTGAAATGAGTCAGCGGAGACAGTTTTGGTTTCAAACATTATATTGAGTCTTCTGTCCTCTGTGATGCAGTATAGTGGACACTACTGGCAGCGGGATACATGTTGAGGATATACTGAGCATGATTACAAATGGGATAAGGTGTGGGGTTACATCTGCTTGGCCAAGGCTGTGCTAATGTACATTTACGTATAGCTGCGGAGCTGCGGACTTTGACACAGACGGTATACATGTAGCCTACCAGACCGCTCGGCATCATGGGCACAGTCCATCTCAGTTCCATGTGACAGGTTTGCTGCGGTTGTTCCTCATGCACGCGTGCATGTGAGATGACATCAGGGCATGTGCTTGCGTGCATGCAGCGGCGTGCCACTTGTTGTTGCACTGTGGTGGTTACTGGACATGTCACAGTCACTGGGGTCGTGTTGTTGTTGTATGCACTTGTCGTCCATGCAAAGGTCCTGGTATGGGATTCCCGGGGCGGGGGTGGGAGGGGTGCAGCACCCACAGACTCCAGGCGACCTATTCATGTCCACTGAGCGGTGTGTGTGTCCATGTGCGCTGGATCCATGTCGTGTCCTGGTTGTTCGTGCAGTTCCGTCCATGTGGGTGCGATACACAGAGCCCATGCCACTGCCTCCCACGATGCATGCGGTGTTCCTGGATGTGATGGGGAACAGTGTGCATGTCCCGGTCATATCCGATGTCATGGCGATGTCGTTGATGGTGTGGTTACAGTTGCCGGTCGTTTGGTATGGCTGTTGTGGTGGTGACTGGCCAGTCCGTGCGGAAGCTGAGCATGGGTGCGGGGTTGGACTTCATAGGTCACTCGGGGAACCTGCGTTGTGGTCCGACGTATTTACAGGTTGTCAGGTATGCGATGCAGTCCAGCAGGGCTTCCATGTCATTGGTGGTGTACATGTTTGCCAGCCAATGAAGCGGATGGTGGCTGTCAAGGTGTTGTTCGTAGGTTGTCCCTTGGAGGACCATGATGGGGCATGCTGGGTGACATTCGATGTAGCTGTTCTCGATGATCCGTCGTGTGGAGGCACAGTGGTTCCATTTCAGTGCGGGTGCGATGTTGGCCACATACGCCATGCCCCCATAGGCAGAGCAGGCCCTGTCGTGTGCGTCCAGAGGGAGGAGTAGTGGTAGCAGGTCCGCCTTCAGACATGCCGGGTTGGAGAGGCATATCTCGACGGGATGCTGGTAGGGACACCTCCGACAGTAGAAGACGGGCATGACGCAGCTGAACAATGTGATGCGGTAAGTCAGTCGGTAACTTACGTTCAGCAGGGACAGGAGATCGCATCCCAATGTATGTATCGTGTTGGTTTTGTACAGCTTGAGCTGTTCGGCGTAGTTGGGTAGGTGTGTTGCGGTTGCCATTTCGCAGCGGTTCGTTGAGGTGGCGTGCTCCGGCTGTGTGTGCAGTCTGCAATGTGCACGCTCCGGGGTTGCTGTGAGCTCTGTGTAGTCGTAGGGAGACAGGACTTGTGTTCTGTTGGCTTGTTTGGAGGACACGGGCCCTCTTCCCACATGCTTCTCAGACAGTTCAAGGTCAGTGCTGTGTGACTCCTTCCAATTAACTTGCATGTGGCCGACATGGGGGAGTGTTTTCTTCTTTCTTCCCCGTCCGTTGTGTGCTTCTGTGATATGCGCTATCTGCCCTGTGGTCGGTCTCCTCTGCATGCCTGTGTTGGTCTATTCTTGGACAATGGCTGTATTCACCGGCTTCTGTCGTAGGGCTGTGGTTTCGGAGTTGGAATGGAAGGTCATTCAGTGCTGTCTGCTCTCCCTTGTGTGGGCGGCAGGCTGCCTTTCCGCTCTGCGTTGGGCCTTGTGTGTGGATGTTATTCTTGGGCCACCTGTTGTCGGTCCCCGGGCTCTTTGGTGTTCCGTTTCATGTGTCTTGTTCATATGTGCAGGGTGGTATGGGTTTTTCAGTGTGGTACTGGCGTTCCTCTTCCCGAAGGGGCCCTGCTTCTCCTAGTTGGTGTTGCCGCCGCTGTGTGCTTCGCCATGTTTGTTACACTGGGGTGTGTCCTGCTGTTGCGTGACTTCACTGACATGTGTGCGTCGGTTGTGTGGCGTTGGGTGTTGTCCGTGAATTGGGCGTTGGGGACATGTCTGTGGCAGGCCTGTCACGTGTCATGTGCGTTCGGGGTGGGGCTGATGTGTGTGCTGCTTGGTTGTGTCCCTGTCCCTGTGTGCGACGCATGCATGGCGCTGCGGTTGGCCTCTGCGTTGTGCGCATGTGTGGCGGCGTCATCGGCGCTTTGGGGCCGTGACGGGGTGGTTGGTTCCTAGTCCCAGGTGGTGTGTACACATGTGTTCCGCGATGTTAGGATTTGGCCTGTGTGTCATATGTGGATGCAATGGTGGATGTGTAGTGTGCACGCGCTGGTGGGGGGTTGTCCGCTTTTTCCGCCCTTGCACTGTGTGCGCTGTTTGCGTGCACTTGTTGTGTGTGTGCCTACCTGCGTCTCCGCGGTACGTTGCGTCCTTGGTGGTGCATCAGCAGAAGCATGGGAAGGGCCTGCAGTGCTGGATTCATGCCCGGGGTGCCGCTTCTTCGTTGTCCGTGCTCTGCGTCCGTGTTTCCGCCTCTCTTTCACGTGCGGTGTCTCTTTGCCGTGGGAGCCGTTTGTTTGCGGCATCGTAATTTATGCGCCGGGCGGGACGTGTTTCGTCGGACGGTGTGTGTCAGTTGTGCTGCGCCGCTACGTGTGCGGGCGCACTTTGATGGCGGACGGTGTTGCTGGCTTGCCGGCGGTGTTTGGCCTGCTTTTCGCATCGTAATTGGGCGGGCGTGTGGACTGCTGCGTGCCGGCGGTTACTGGTTGTTTTTGCATCCGCCAGCACGGCGGTTGTGCTTCCGCCCGCCATCGTAATGGGCCCCTTAGTTTTGTTCCAAAAGTGATATTTCACATGCAATAGTTATCCACAGTGGAAAGATTAAAACTTAAAAAATCACCATTACTAATTATCTGGAGAAGGTTCGACATGTCCGTGGTCATCGTTTTTCATCAGAAAATTGATTTTTTGGACTCTACAAAAATGATTCAAAATGTCAATTGGATCATGCCTCATGTTAAATAACAATTTTTAAGGCCTCACAGTGACCAAAATTGCCATTTTTACAGACTTTTCCTCCTACTCAGAAAATTCTATTTTGACCTGTTTCGGGCAGGAAAATGACTCTAAAGACACTTATTTTAGTTCCAAAAGTGATAATTCACATGCAATAGTTATTTACAGTCAAAAGATTAAACATTAAAAAATCACCCTTACTGACTCCTGGAGAAAGTTTAACAGGTCCGGGGTCATCGTTTTTCACCCGAAAATTGATTTTTTGGACTGTACAAAAAATGGTTCAAAATGTCAATTGGATCGTGACTCATGTTGAATACCCACTTTTTAAAGCCTCACAGTGACCAAAATTGCCATTTACAGACCTTTCCTCCTACTCAGAAGCTTCTATTTTGACCGATTTCTGGCAGGAAAATGACTCTAAACACACTTATTTTAGTTCCAAAAGTGATAATTCACATGCAATAGTTATTTACAGTCAAAAGATTAAACATTAAAAAATGACCATTACTGACCATCTGGAGTAAGTTCGAATAGGTCCGGGGTCATCGTTTTTCATCAGAAAATTGATTTATTGGACTGTACAAAAAATGATTTAAAATTTCAATTGGATCGTGCCTCATGTTGAATAACCACTTCATAAGGCCTCACAGTGACCAAAATTGCCATTTTGACATGCTTTTCCTCCTTCTCAGAAACTTCTATTTTGACCGAGTTCGGGCAGGAAAATGGCTCTAAACACACTTATTTTAGCTCCAAAAGTGATAATTTACACGCAATAGTTATTTACAGTCAAAAGAGTAAACATTAAAAAATCACCATGCTTGACCGTCTGTAGAAAGTTCGACAGGCCCGGGGTCATCGTTTTTCATCAGAAAATAGATTTTTTGGACTGTACAAAAATGACTCAAAATGTCAATTTAATGGTGCTTCATGTTGAATAACCACTTTTTAAAGCCTCACAGTGACCAACATTCCCAGTTTTACATACAATTCCTCGTACTCAAGAGCTTCTATTTTGACCGATTTCAGGCAGGAAAATGACTCTAAACACACTTATTTTAGTTCCAAAAGTGATAATTCACATGCAATAGTTATTTACAGTCAAAAGACTAAACATTAAAAAATCACCATTCTTGACCATCTGCAGAAAGTTCAACACTCATCGTTTTCATCAGAAAATGGATTTTTTGGACTCTACAAAAAAAGATTCAAAATGTCAGTTGGATCGTGCCTCATGTTGAAAAACCACTCTTTAAAGCCTCACAGTGACCAAAATTGCCGTTTTTGCGTACATTTCTTCCTACTCAGAAGCTTCTATTTTGACCGATTTCGGGCAGGAAAATGACTCTAAACACACTTAGTTTAGTTCCAAAAGTGATATTTCACATGCAATAGTTATCCACAGTGGAAAGATTAAAACTTAAAAAATCACCATTACTAATTATCTGGAGAAGGTTCGACAGGTCCAGGGTCATCGTTTTCATCAGAAAATGGATTTTTGGGACTGTACAAAAAATGGTTCAAAATGTCAATTGGATCGTGCCTCATGTTGAATAACCACTTTTTAAAGCCTCACATTGACCAAAATTTGTATTTTTACATACTTTTCCTCCTACTCAGAAGCTACTATTTTGACCGATTTCGGGCAGGAAAATGACTCGAAACACACTTATTTTAGTTCCAAAAGTGATAATTCATATGCAATAGTTATTTACAGTCAAAAGATTAAACATTAAAAAACACCTTTACTGACCATCTGGAAAAAATTCGACAGGTCACGGGTGATCGTTTTTTATTCAGAAAATTGATTTTTTGGACTGTACAAAAAATTATTCAAAATGTCAATTGGATCATGACTCATGTTGAAAAACCACTTTTTAAAGCCTCACAGTAACCAAAATTGCCATTTTTACATACTTTTTCTACTACTCAGAAACTGCTATTTTGACTGATTTCGGGCAGGAAAATGACTCTAAACACACTTATTTTAGTTCCAAAAGTGATAATTCACATGTAATAGTTATCCACAGTCAAAAGATGAAACATTTTATAAATAACCATTACTGATCATCTGGAGAAGGTTCGACAGGTCCGGGGTCATCGTTTTTTTAATCAGAAAATTGATTTTTGGACTGTACAAAAAATTATTCAAAATGTCAATTGGATCATGACTCATGTTGAATAACCACTTTTTAAGGCCTCACAGTGACCAAAATTGCCATTTTGCAGACTTTACAGACTTTGCCTCCTACTCAGAAACTTCTATTTTGACCTATTTCGGGCAGGAAAATGACTCTAAACACACTTATTTTAGTTGCAAAAGTTATAATTCACATGCAGTAGTTATTTACAGTCAAAAGATTAAACATTAAAAATCACCATTACTGACGATCTGGAGAAAGTTCGACAGGTCATCGTTTTTCATCACAAAATTGATTTTTGGACTGTACAAAAATGATTCAAAATGTCAATTGGATTGTGCCTCATGTTGAAAAACCACTTTTTAAAGCCTCACTGTGACCAAAATTGCCATTTTTACATACTTTTCCTACTACTCAGAAAGTTCTATTTTGACTGATTTCGGGCAGGAAAATGACTCTTAACACACGTATTTTAGTTCCAAAAGTTACAATTCACATGCAATATTTATTCACAGTCAAAAGATTAAACATTAAAAATCACCATTCCTGACCATCTGGAGAAGGTTCGACAGGTCCGGGGTCATCGTTTTTCATCAGAAAATTGATTTTTTTGGACTGTACAAAAAATGATTCAAAATGTCAATTGGATCGTGCCTCATGTTGAATAACCACTTTTTAAAGCCTCACATTGACCAACATTTGTATTTTTAGATACTTTTCCTCCTACTCAGAAGCTTCTATTTTGACCGATTTCGGGCAGGAAAATGACTCGAAACACACTTATTTTAGTTCCAAAAGTGATAATTCATATACAATAGTTATTTACATTCAAAAGATTAAACACTAAAAAAATCACCATTACTAACCATCTGGAGAAAGTTTGACAGGTCCGGGGTCATCGTTTTTCATCAGAAAATTGATTTTTGGGACTGTACAAAAAATGATTCAAAATGTCAATTGGATCGTGCCTCATGTTGAATAACCACTTTTTAAGGCCTCACAGTGACCAAAATTGCCATTTTTACAGACTTTTCCTCCTACTCAGAAGCTTCGGTTTTGACCGATTTCGGGCAGGAAAACGACTCTAAACTCACTTATTTTAGTTCCAAAAGTGATAATTCACATGCAATCGTTATTTACAGTCAAAAGACTAAACATTAAAAAATCACCATAACTGACCATCTGGAGAAAGTTCGACAGGTCCGGGGTCATTGGTTTTCATCAGAAAATGGTTTTTTTGGACACTACAAAAAATGATTCAAAATGTCAATTGGATCGTATCTCATGTTGAATAACGACTTTTTAAAGCCTCACATTGACCTAAATGCCATTTTTACATACTTTTACTCCTACTCAGAAGCTTCTATTTTGACCGATTTCGGGCAGGAAAATGACTCTAAACACACTTATTTTAGTTCCAAAAGTGATAATTGATATGCAATAGTTATTTACAGTCAAAAGACTAAACATTAAAAAATCACCATTCTTTACAATCTGGAGAAAGTACAACGGGTCCGAGGTCATCGTTTTTCATTAGAAAATTGATTTTTGGACTCTACAAAAAATGATTCAAAATGTCAATTGGATCGTATCTCATGTTGAATAACGACTTTTTAAAGCCTCACATTGACCTAAATGCCATTTTTACATACTTTTCCTCCTACTCAGAAGCTACTATTTTGACCGATTTCGGGCAGGAAAATGACTCGAAACACACTTATTTTAGTTCCAAAAGTGATAATTCATATGCAATAGTTATTTACAGTCAAAAGATTAAACATTAAAAAAACACCTTTACTGACCATCTGGAAAAAATTCGACAGGTCACGGGTGATCGTTTTTTATTCAGAAAATTGATTTTTTGGACTGTACAAAAAATTATTCAAAATGTCAATTGGATCATGACTCATGTTGAAAAACCACTTTTTAAAGCCTCACAGTAACCAAAATTGCCATTTTTACATACTTTTTCTACTACTCAGAAACTGCTATTTTGACTGATTTCGGGCAGGAAAATGACTCTAAACACACTTATTTTAGTTCCAAAAGTGATAATTCACATGTAATAGTTATCCACAGTCAAAAGATGAAACATTTTATAAATAACCATTACTGATCATCTGGAGAAGGTTCGACAGGTCCGGGGTCATCGTTTTTTATCAGAAAATTGATTTTTTGGACTGTACAAAAAATTATTCAAAATGTCAATTGGATCATGACTCATGTTGAATAACCACTTTTTAAGGCCTCACAGTGACCAAAATTGCCATTTTGCAGACTTTACAGACTTTGCCTCCTACTCAGAAACTTCTATTTTGACCTATTTCGGGCAGGAAAATGACTCTAAACACACTTATTTTAGTTGCAAAAGTTATAATTCACATGCAGTAGTTATTTACAGTCAAAAGATTAAACATTAAAAAATCACCATTACTGACGATCTGGAGAAAGTTCGACAGGTCATCGTTTTTCATCACAAAATTGATTTTTTGGACTGTACAAAAAATGATTCAAAATGTCAATTGGATTGTGCCTCATGTTGAAAAACCACTTTTTAAAGCCTCACTGTGACCAAAATTGCCATTTTTACATACTTTTCCTACTACTCAGAAAGTTCTATTTTGACTGATTTCGGGCAGGAAAATGACTCTTAACACACTTATTTTAGTTCCAAAAGTTACAATTCACATGCAATATTTATTCACAGTCAAAAGATTAAACATTAAAAATCACCATTCCTGACCATCTGGAGAAGGTTCGACAGGTCCGGGGTCATCGTTTTTCATCAGAAAATTGATTTTTGGGACTGTACAAAAAATGGTTCAAAATGTCAATTGGATCGTGCCTCATGTTGAATAACCACTTTTTAAAGCCTCACATTGACCAACATTTGTATTTTTAGATACTTTTCCTCCTACTCAGAAGCTTCTATTTTGACCGATTTCGGGCAGGAAAATGACTCGAAACACACTTATTTTAGTTCCAAAAGTGATAATTCATATACAATAGTTATTTACATTCAAAAGATTAAACACTAAAAAATCACCATTACTAACCATCTGGAGAAAGTTTGACAGGTCCGGGGTCATCGTTTTTCATCAGAAAATTGATTTTTTGGACTGTACAAAAAATGATTCAAAATGTCAATTGGATCGTGCCTCATGTTGAATAACCACTTTTAAGGCCTCACAGTGACCAAAATTGCCATTTTTACAGACTTTTCCTCCTACTCAGAAGCTTCGGTTTTGACCGATTTCGGGCAGGAAAACGACTCTAAACTCACTTATTTTAGTTCCAAAAGTGATAATTCACATGCAATCGTTATTTACAGTCAAAAGACTAAACATTAAAAAATCACCATAACTGACCATCTGGAGAAAGTTCGACAGGTCCGGGGTCATTGGTTTTCATCAGAAAATGGTTTTTTTGGACACTACAAAAAATGATTCAAAATGTCAATTGGATCGTTTCTCATGTTGAATAACGACTTTTTAAAGCCTCACATTGACCTAAATGCCATTTTTACATACTTTTACTCCTACTCAGAAGCTTCTATTTTGACCGATTTCGGGCAGGAAAATGACTCTAAACACACTTATTTTAGTTCCAAAAGTGATAATTGATATGCAATAGTTATTTACAGTCAAAAGACTAAACATTAAAAAATCACCATTCTTGACAATCTGGAGAAAGTACAACGGGTCCGAGGTCATCGTTTTTCATTAGAAAATTGATTTTTTGGACTCTATAAAAATGATTCAAAATGTCAATTGGATCATGCCTCTTGTTGAATAACCAGTTTTTAAGGCCTCACAGTGTCCAAAAGTGCCATTTTTACCTTCTTTTCCTCCCACTCAGAAGCTTCTATTTTGACTGATTTCGGGCAGGAAAATGACTCTAAATACACTTATTTTAGTTGCAAAAGTGATAATTACATGCAATAGTTATTTACACTCAAAAGATTAAACATTAAAAAATCACCATTACTGACCATCTGGAGAAAGTTCGACAGGTCCGGGGTCATCGTTTTTCATCAGAAAATTGATGTTTTTGACTGTACAAAAAATGATTCAAAATTTCAATTGGATCGTGCCTCATGTTGAATAACCACTTTTTAAGGCCTCACAGTGACCAAAATTGCCATTTTTATAGACTTTTCCTCCTACTCAGAAATGTTCATTTTGAACGATTTCGGGCTGTGAAATGACTCTAAATACACTTATTTTAGTTCCAAAAGTGATAATTCACATACAATCGTTATTTACAGTCAAAAGACTAAACATTAAAAAATCACCATTCCTGACCATCTGGATAAAGTTCGACTGGTCCCGGGTCATCGTTTTTCATCAGATAATTGATTTTTTGGACTGGACAAAAAACGATTCAAAATGTCAATTGATTGTGCCTCATGTTGAATAACCAATTTTTAAAGCCTCACAGTGACCAAAATTGCCATTTACAGACCTTTCCTCCTACTCAGAAGCTTCTATTTTGACCGATTTCTGGCAGGAAAATGACTAAACACTTATTTTAGTTCCAAAAGTGATAATTCACATGCAATAGTCTTTTACAGTCAAAAGACTAAACATTAAAAAATCACCATTCTTGACCATCTGGAGAAAGTTCGACAGGTCCGGGGTCATCGTTTTTCATCAGAAAATTGTTTTTTTGGACTGTACAAAAAATGATTAAAAATGTCAATTGCATCGTGCCTCATGTTGAATAACCACTTTTTAAAGCCTCACAGTGACCAAAATTGCCATTTTTCGGACCTTTCCTCCTACTCAGAAGCTTCTATTTTGATCGATTTTGGGTAGGAATATGACTCTAAACACACTTATTTTAGTTCCAAAAGTGATAATTCACATGCAATAGTTATTTACAGTCAAAAGATTAAACATTAAAAAATCACCATTCCTGACCATCTGGAGAAAGTTCAACAGGTCCGGGGTCATCGTTTTTCATCAGAAAATTGATTTTTTGGACTGTACAATTTTTTTTTTAAATTGTCAATTGGAACGTGCCTCATATTGAATAACCACTTTTTAAAGCCTCACATTGACCAAAAATGCCATTTTTACATACTTTTCCTCCTACTCTGAAGCTTCTATTTTGACCGATTTCGGGCAGGAAAATGACTCTAAACACACTTATTTTAGTTCCAAAAGTGATAATTCACATGCAATAGTTATTTACAGTAAAAAGATTAAACATTAAAAAATCACCATTCCTGACAATCTGGAGAAGGTTTGACAGGTCCGGGTCATCGTTTTTCATTAGAAAATTGATTTTTTGGACTGTACACAAAATGATTCAAAATGTCAATTGGATAGTGTCTCATGTTGAATAACCGCTTTTTAAAGCCTCACATTGACCAAAATGCAATTTTTACATACATTTCCTCCTACTCAGAAACTTCTATTTTGACTGATTTGGGGCAGGAAAATGCCTCTAACACACTTATTTTAGTTCCAAAAGTGATAATTCACATGCAATAGTTATTTACAGTCAAAAGACTAAACATTAAAAAATCACTATTCTTGACCATCTGGAGAAAGTACGACAGGTCCGGTGTTATATGTGGATATGTGGCCCTAAGACACATTGTCGATATTGCTAAGTTAGGATGAGTTTTGCTTGCCCTATGCTGCTGCTTTTGCGCACGCCTCTGCCAAGAGTTTGTTTTCGCGACACTTTGCCTCTGCCCTGTACATGATAACAGATTGTTTTTCACTTTCTCAGCCTTCCCTTCAATTTTGTCTGAACATAATGTGCAAGGTCGGTCAACAATGTGTCTCTTGTTATTCTGTTCTGGTCAGCCCCTATCACCTAGACAAAACATGTTACCAACAGCTGCAATGTGGAAGAATAGTGCTTTGATATAACGTTGTTGCATGTTTTTGAAACACACTCGAAGAAAGCCTTTCCATGGAGCTGAGCTCTGCTGTTCCTATGATGTAAACCTTTGCGGTTAAGCTTTGAGGTAGGGGTCTGCTAATAACGCCTAGAGATCTTCTGTTATATAAAATAACTTCTTAGTGCCGTGGGGAGGGTGATTAGGCCTAGTTATTTTGCCTTTTTCACAGTCTTTATAAAATGACGACTCCTTTTATATTCTATGGTATTGTAACAATGCTAATGGTTCTTGCCTTATGCATTTTGCTGCTAGTTGTGGTTCGCATACTGTTTTATGAATCACTATAGTCAAAATAAACATTTTGAACTAATTTAGTGACTCTGATTATTTTTATTGTGGACAAGTACGTGAGAGCGAAAGAGTGTCTTGTTCCCGCGACTCTGAGGTGACTTGGGAGTGCTCGTGTTCTGGGTTGTCTAAACATTCGTAGCTTCTTGATATTTGTAGGAGACCGAATGAGACACTATTGCTAGTCGGTTGGGATTTTGGGTACTAAGGTGATAGGAGGTACACCCCTATTTACTGAGGTCCTGTTTTCTTGTGCATAGTTCTATGTATGAGCAGAATCCCCGCAACATGGCGCCGCCAATGTTTGGTCTGGTTCTTATCTGCGAGACGCTTGAGTAGTAATCGTGCTGGTCCACGATACCCTCACTTCTGTTTCCGGAGACAGCTGTGATGGAGTAACCTCCTATATTGACATTTTTATAGGTTTATTCAAGCTTGAAGTTTTAAAAGGTCTTTCTTTTCTTATAACCCGTGTTTGCGCTGCCACTCTTTAAGTTGTTCTACTGTTTTCTCTATAATGGCTGTAGTTGATATTACGGCTCATAGCAGAGCCGTGCTGAGGACACACTTGACTCGTTATGCAGTCCCTGATGCTGGGGCCGCGCTAATTTTTGTGGTGGAAGCCGATCCGGCTCACCAGTTTGAAGTTTTTTACTCTTGGGTCACCTTACCGGTGGTGGATGGGAATGATGATATGTTTCACACATATACTGCCACTGCCATTCCTCAGCAGTATCAGCCTTATAGAGCTCTTGAGATTCCGCTTGCAGCTTGGCAACACTGTATTTGGTTTAATGGCGCCCTTCCTCACCCATTAACGGCAGTCCGTTTGGGCCCTTTATCTATTGATGGGGCCACATGGCCCGTTTTGGCTGGGTTTACTCCACACCCACATGCTTTTACAACTGCGACTTTGGCTGAGCTTTGCATCTTACATACATCGTTGGTACATGTATATTGAGCTGTAATACTGTACATAACCCGCACAGTCCAGGTGGGACCACTTGGTGCTGCTGTACAACCTGCAGGTCCTGGTGGCGTAACCATCAGTCCCCTTATGGTTAATGCTGTCATGGGCAAGTGCCCACAAAATAAAGATGAATTTCCTTATTGGCTTGCCTAAAAATTTGGACAGATAGAAGCTGTCTTTCCTAATACCAATCCTGTGGATAAACACAGGATTTTGACTATTAGTTTACC
This sequence comes from Calotriton arnoldi, assembly GCA_963921515.1. NCBI lineage: Eukaryota > Metazoa > Chordata > Amphibia > Caudata > Salamandridae > Calotriton > Calotriton arnoldi. Next base: position 290,160 of record CAWUFW010013498.1, read on the forward strand.
AAAAGACTTAATTCCCGAATTGGCTGATTGTAACACCTGGGGCAGGGTGTTTGCAGCGGTATATTCTATGTGTTTCGGCACCCCCTCCATGACCATACTCCCCTCTGTGATTAAACGCGTTCAAGATGAACACGGAGCAGAAGCGGCTGTTGAGCTGGGGATGAGACTGGTGGGAGTGTTCGACGTGGTTGCTGATATGATCCTTGCGAATGTCAAGGGCGATGCCGTTAGCTTTGGTATGCAGTCTAAATATAGAATTTTAAATATCGATATGACAAAATATCGAGTTTTAAATATCGAGTGGACAGAATATCGACTGTCAAAAATATAGTGGTACCGAATATCGAACTGCAGGTAAGAAATATCGATTGTCATAATATCGAAGTTAGCAATATTGTCAGTCATAATATCGTTGTTAAAAATATCGATTTTTTTTTAGTGTTGTAAATGTTAGTATATGTCTTAAAAGTATATATTATTTTTGTAATATATGTTTGAATTTTTTAAAAGTAATGAATTTTATGTTAAATTATTTTTGCATGTTTTAGTTCTGTAGCGGGTTGTGGGTTTATAGGGGAATAGGGTGGGAAGTAATTTAATTATAATATATTAATTAAGAATTTTTTGAATTAATTATTTATATGTTAATTAGTTTTGCATAATTTTATTCTGTAGCGGGTTGTGGGTTTATAGGGGAATAGGGTGAGAAGTAATTCAATGTAAATTAGTTAATTAATAAATTAATTAATTAATATTTTTGTATTTAATAAATTATATTGTTAATTGAGTTAATTAATTAATTATTAATTAATTATAAATGTATTAATAATAATTAATAATTTATTGGTAAATATGTTAATTGTGTTAAAAAGTTAATAATTAGTTATTAATTTGATATTAATTATTAATAATTAATTTGTTAATATGTTAATTGTGTACTTTTTTAGGAGTGGGTTGATTGTTGATGGGGAGTAGGATGGGAAGTAATTCAATTTTTATTAAAAATTTTAATATTTTTTATATAATATTTTTTTAAAGTTATTTTATAGTGTTAATTGTGTGAATTCATTTATATTTGATGGAAATTAATTTTATCGTTAATTGTTATTAGTTAATTAACTAATTGATAATGAATTATGTTAATTTATTTATTTTTTACAGTATTGGTGGTGACGTTTATAGGGGAAAATGGTGGGAGGTAATTTTTTTTTAAATCCATCAATTGTTAATTAATGTTAATTATACTGCAGGAGTGGGAACACTAAATGAATCCCCTACGCTATCCAACACTTTCCCTACTGTTATACTTGGTGGAGTGGGAATAGTAAATTATTCCCATCCGCTATCCAACACTTTCCCTAATGTTCCACTCGCTGGAGTGGGAATAGTAAATTATTCCCCTCCGCTATCCAACACTTTCCCTACTGTTGCACTCACTGGAGTGGGAATAGTAATTTTTATCCACCTGCTATCCAACACTTTCCCTACTGTTGCACTCACTGGAGTGGGAATCGTAATTTTTACACTCCCGCTATCCAACGCTTTCCCGACTGTTACACTTGGTGGTGTGGGAATAGTAAATTATTCCCATTCGCTATCTAACACTTTCCCTACTGTTGCACTCTCTGGAGTGAGAATAGTAATTTTTACCCACCCGCTATCCAACACTTTCCCTACTGTTGCACTCGCTGGAGTGGGGATATTAATTTTTACCCACCAGCTATCCAACACTTTCCCTACTGTTACACTTGTTGGAGTGGGAATAGTAATTTTCACCCTCCCGCTAACCAAACACTTTCCCTACTGTTGCACTCACTGGAGTGGGAATAGTAATTTTTACCTTCCCACTATCCAAAGCTTTCCCTACTGTTGCACTTGTTGGAGTGGGAAAAGTAATTTTATCCCCTACGCTATGCAATGTTTTCCCTACTGTTATAATTAATGTAGTGTAAAACATTATTAAAAATAATAATAATAATTTTAATAATTTAATTTATTTTATAGAAAATTAATTTTTATATTTATAATACAGGTTTATTTACATATATATGCAATTATAATGTAAATTATGTTTTTAACATTTTATAATTACATTTAATAATTATTTATTAATATTATTAAGTTAATATATATACAAAATTAATTATGCATGTTTAATATCTTTTTACATTACATTTATTATTTAATAATTTTAACATTTTTTAAATAATTCTAACTATGTTTTATTTAATTATATTTATAATGTAATTAATTTTATATTATTTATAAGACATTAAAAAAATCTATATTTTTGTATAAATATATTTTTAACAATGATATTTGTGTTTCGATATTTTGGCACTTACCTTTATGGAGATAGGGAGTCGAAATTTTGACCATCGATATTTTTGCGACGATATTCTGGTATCCGTTAGCTTTCAAGTAGCAAACCGCTTAGAAGCGGTTGCGGAATCTTACAGACCACGAGAATTACCAAAGATTATTGTGAAGGCTTATAAAACCATAGGCCGCAATAGTCTGGGAAATAAGCCTACGATTCAAACACCAACGCAGTCTCAGATTCAACAGAAAGCCCAGCCTGACAAGGATGGGCGCCCTTTCTTTCCTAAAAAAAATTGGCAAAGAAATAAAAAACAAGGTTCCCAACAGCAGAAGCAGGGTTCGTGTGCCAGTTCACCGACCCCTGAGGCTTCTGAACGTACTTATGACTTGCACGATCATGCTAAGATGAAGTCTCCTGATAGATTTCAGGTTCCTGATCAGCGTTCTCCTCGTTCTTTACAGGAAACATCAGGCTCACAAGCCGGTGGAGGTGATCGCCAGGATCGGGTAGAAGTCAACCTGCGTCACAACCTCGTGAACAACCTCAACAGTTTGAAGTCAAGGACAAGCAGGGTGATTTCCCACGAACCCGACCACCTTTTCAGAAGAAAAAGGTTGCCGCTTTAACAGCGAGATATGCCACAGACGGTGAGGACGCGACTCCTGGATTGGACTTGGGCAGTGACTCTGCTCGACAGCGCAGCGGAGGTTACCATAGTCAGGGAGGCTCTACGTCCCCGTCTGGATGTGACAGCAACTGACACATTTGTTACAATTGAGACTGCTGATACCTGGGTTGCCCCCTGGATAGACTGTACGAAGTCCTTTTCCAAATTGAAGGTGATATACTGCGACCCATTAAGGTTGTTTTCTGGGAGAATCTAACTGCTACATATGACATTTTATTGGCGGAGAAAGATTGGCCGCCACCCTTTGTGTTAGCCTCTTCTAGAGGGAAAGATGTGATACTTCCGAGTTTTTCACGTTGTGTCCCTGCGGAACGAGCGCAGGCTCTCGCGGAGGAATGGGTTTTGGCCTTGGCCCCAGTGGTGTATCGCAATCAGGTGGGTTGGGACGTTGATTCGCCAGCTCATAAAATACCATTGCATTCCATGCAACAACCTCAACCTCAATATCCCATCAAACGAGAAGCGAAAGCTGCGGTTTGTGACATTCTGAGACAATTGGAGTATCAGGGGGTAATTGAGTCATGTGTATCACCTATGAATAATCCTCTCTTTACTGTCCCTAAACCTGATGGTTCTTTTCGGATTGTATTGGATTATAGAAGTCTGAACAGCCATTGCCGCACCTTTGCGGTACAAAACAAACACAGTTCAGCGCTGGTGAATAATATTGTTCGTAAAAAATACAAAACGACACTTGACATTTCCAATGGTTTCTACAGTCACAATCTCGACCGTGCGAGTGGTGACCTGACAGCATTCAGTGCCGTCGGAAATCAGAAAAAATTTACGAGATTGCCAATGGGGTACATGAACAGCCCCGGGGCATTTGTGGCACGCATTGTGTTTTTGTTGAATGACATTGACGTATGTTGACATCTATTTGACTGACAATGACCTCGTGCCACATCTTGACCGAGTCGACCACATAATATTGTCTTTTGCCGACTACGGTTATAAATTTAATTTTGCAAAGTCACACATTGCCCATTTGGCAGTGCTCTTTTTGGGCTACGAGCTCAATAACGAGGGGAAAGGTCTAGCACCTCACTTCCTAGAGAAATGTGCACATTTGCAACCTCCTTCTTCTTTGAAAAAGTTACAATCCCTGCTGGGTTTTTTAAACTTCGGGAGGACTTACATTCCCGATTATGCCAGCGTATCAAACCGCTTTATGCGTTGATACAACCTAAGTTTTTTTCTGCTAGCTGGCTTCCGGAACATACCTCCGTTCTGCAGTCTTTGCAGGTGGATTTGCTTGCGACTAACTTAATAATGACTCGTGATAACACCACCAACCTGGTTATACGTATCATTTCTGGGGCAGTGGGTTTCACGTATTTACCATTCAATGAAGGAGACACAATACCTATTGCATACAAATCACACTTGTACACTGCGGCTGAAATGCATTTTTCCTCTGTTGAAAAAATCTTGATGGCAGTACAGATGGCGATTCTAAAGGAACGCTCACTGGTGCAGGGCAAACATATTCTTATGGTCACTCCCTTCCCTGCTTTGGAAGCGGTGACTAAAGCTAGTGTGCCTAACTCTAAGGCACTGCACCCACGTTGGATTCAGTGGGCTACTTCTTTGACGTCTTCGGATGTCACATTTGTCTTTGATCCATCTCTTCAGACTCAGGAGTTTTTACAGTATGAATTCGTTCATCCGACTCCATTGTCGCTTCTTCCTCTGAGAGAATACAAATGCATCATTTATATCGATGGCTCAGGGCAACCGGCCACGGGTTCCAAACATGCTTATTCAGTGGCTTGCACTATTGTAGCTGGCTCCATTGTAGATGGAGAGTTTAAGTCATCCATTGTGCACACACAGGCACTAGGAGACTGCACGGCGCAATTGGCCGAGCTGCGTGCTCTTGTTCTAGCTCTAGAGTTTGCTGATCCTCTTGTGAATACTCTTATTGTATGAGATTCTTACTATTGTGTCCAGTCGTTCAATAACAATGTATTCTTCTGGTCTCAAAATGATTACCGCGATTCTAAAGGCAGCGCAATTAAGCATAAAACGGTTTGGGTTCGAGTCGCAGATCTTAAACAACGTCTGCCTCTCACACATGTTATTCGCACTCTTGGCCACCAATGTGTCGGAACGCACGCTGTTGGTAATTCTCTGGCTGATGAAGCAGCCAAGTCTGCAGTAGCCACGTGTTCCGTAGCAGCAATTACAAGATCACAGTCTAAGGTTGATAATGATATTCTGGCAGCGGTCGCTGCAACTAGGGAGTTAGGTAATTATCCTGCATGTTTCCCTTCTAAATGCTCTTATCATGTAACTCCCCAACAGGTTCCTTATGCTACCATTCCTTCTGTTGGAGATCGGCTGATTCCCAACTCTGACCGCAGGCAAGCTTTGATCAAGGCTGCACACGAAGGCATTGCTTCGGCACATGCTGGTGTGTCGGCAACAGTCACTATTCTTCAGCAACGTTACTGATGGCGTGGTTTATATAAACAGACTCGTAACTATGTTCTTTGCTGTGATGTTTGTCAACAAATCAAGCCTTCTACAGTCACACGTCCGCCACATACACAGCTGTGTATTTCTAATAGACCCTTTGGCTGTGTCTATCTTGATCACTGCGGTCCTCTTTCTTCTGATACTGCATACAAGTATATCTTGGTTGCGGTTGATTCATGCACTCGATTCCTGTGGGTATGGCCACAACGTAGTGCTGACGCTCAAAATGTCATCAGGGATTTGCCTGTCTTTATCGATGATTGCCTGTGGTACCTTCCATTCTGACCAAGGTCCAGCGTTTGCCTCTAAGGCTTACAAGGATGCGATGAAGTCGTTGGAGGTACAGGTGCAGTTTTCATCTCCATACAAGCCTGAGGGCAATTCAGTTGTGGAGCGAATGAACCGTGACTTAAAGCAATCCTTGACAGCTAGAGTCTTAGGTACTGGCAGGGACTGGCTGTCCCACTTGTATGGGGTCCAACGTGTGCTAAATAATCTCCCTAGAAGATCTCTGGTTGGGCGGACCCCTTACGAAATGCTCTTTGGCTTTCACATGTTTGTTCCTGACCTTGATGATCTGGACATTTTGGCGGCTGCCTCTAAGTTTGACATAGATAATAATTCTGCTATGTTACAGGATCTACAAAAGTCACGTGATACTCTGGCAACTGAGCATTTACCATCTTCGCCTGCTGATGCACAACTGATTCCTGTTACCGGTTGGCTTCCTAAAGTTGGAGATCTGGTGCGGGAGAAGATTTAAAACAAAAAAGAATTTGGTCCCTTTTACCGTGCTCCGGTTTCTGTGCTTGGACTAAAGGGTACTCGTACTGTCATTCTACCACCATTGCCAGGTCGCTAAGACAACAGGTACATCTCAGTGGACAATGTCAAGTTACACCGTGTGGCCGATTCTGAATAGTGTGACACCTGCAGTTTTGTGCAACGCAATATCTTTAGCACCGTTAACTTTGTCGCCTCCTGCCACAAGAATGTCTACTCATATAATGGACACTGTAATTGATCTTCAGCCTTTGCGACAAGCATCTTCTGCAATGGATATTGTGTGCCCTTTTCCGGGAATTGATTCCGTGAGTGAGATGCCATCTAGCCCACGAGTCCGGATGGATGATTCAACACTTTCACCTTTGTTTGCGAATCCAGTGAGTGCCTGTGATGGGGAACCGGCACACCTTTCTTCTGCCTCGTCCTCCTCATCAGTAAGTTTGTCTGGTGCACCTAAGTCTAAGTTGCGTGTTTTTTACTCCTGGTTCAAAAAGACATACTTTGTTCCCCCATGGACCTACATTTGGTTGGTGCTTATCCTTTTATTCCTCTTCATGTCACTTGGATTTGTGACAATGTTCTTTTTACTTATAAATGGCCATTATCTCCCTGAACGCTCTGCAGTAAAAATGGTCGATGGAACTTTGGCTCCTCACACATAGTCCCATATCATAAAATGTGACAACACTTTTGTGAATATTTCAGCTTTGCCTGTTCATGATGGCATAGTTTGGGACAAAGTAGCTTACGAAGTCCATGGCCCGACTGAGGACCTTAGAGTTCCGTACGTATTTTGCGTCTCATTAGGAGATGTGGTGACCCGGGACATACATTCGGATGATTGGGATGTACAGGCAGTTCATGCATTATTTTCAGATTTAAAATATTATGCTGCCTTTGATGCTGAAGATTTGTATTTAAATTCTGCCAACTATGGTGATCTCTTTTGCTATCAACATTATGGGCATAATTTTTTACACAAAACAAACACGATGAGACCGGTTTTTAATTTCACCCAATGGGAACATTGTCCAACTCCCTTAGAAGGGAGTTCTAAAACTCTTCGAAATAAATTCACCTATTTCTCAGATTATGATTTGACCAATCCTGAATCCTATTTTTTTCGGCTTCAGAAATCCACTACATCTAAATATGTGTTATCCCACACTAAACTAATTTGCGCCAACTCGTTTAGAACACAGCTGGCCACACATGGTTTTGACTATTGGAAACAGACTATAGATTTAAAATCAATCTGGGGCACAAACCCATGGCAGGTTCAGTGCACTGAGGCACTACATCGTGCCTGCATGATCCCGACTCAATTGCTGTTTTTAAATAGAACTATTTACCAAACATCCTGTTGTGGCCTTGCAACTGTCAGAAACCTAAATACCCCCTCCATTCCTTCATTATCTGAATATGATAATTGGCAGTTACATAATAACTACACCATTGAGGTTTTGCAGGCTCTCCTTCAAAATGCCTCCTTTAATGTTTCTGAGGTTGATTCATTGGGATGGTTGTTGTGGCAAACTAATGCAAATGCATGCCAGCTGCGTTTCTATAATGTTACACCTGGTTTCATTCAGACTAAGCCTGACCCTCGTTATTCACCTCATCATTCTTTGACTACATACTCAGTAGGTAAATTGTGCCAGCAGTGGCTAGAACACTCTACCCTTGCATCTGTCAAACAGCACCTTTTGGTCCTATCGAATGATATAGATCTGGCTGATTTTCTCCTGGGCCCACGTAGTCCAAGGGCCAAGAGATTTCTTTATGCCTCTTATATTGAAATTTGGAAACTTTCACAGATGGAAGCCGCCTTCCGTCTGCGTCAAATTGACCAGGCAAACTTGGAAAAAGTACTTGCTGTAGTGGACAACAGCATTAAAACGCTTTCTTCACGCATCTATACCTTAGACAATATTGTTTCTTCTGTAATAGATATTGTGCAAAGTGATGTTTCTGTGTTATATCATGGTCAGAATCAGTTAAGGTCGGTCATGCAATTTGCTTGGACGTTGCAGACACTGAAAATAGGTAAAGTGCCTTGGGATTATTTGCATGCCACTGCTTTATTTTTGCCTTTTAACCTGACTGATAAACAGACATTTATGTCCATGAAAGATGCTGTATACACGCTATTACATATTGAACAATTGGAGCCTTTGCCGTTCTCCGTAGCGGAAACGGACTCTGCTGTTTGGTTAATTCATGGCGTTATCACTTTGCCCTTTTCGGATTTCAATTTAAATCATGTATGCAATATTTTCCAGTTGGCCACTTTGAACCGCTTGGCACTGCTTTTCTGCATGAATTATGGGTCCTGCCCTTTGCTTATCGGTGTTTGAGGGAGGATAAAGAAGTTTTCCTCACAGGGGAGGAATGTGATTTGATAGTGGGTCACTCTCTTGTGTGCCAACACGTTAAGTTGCACGGCGAGTGTAACGTGTCAGCGCCCAATCTAACTTGCTTTTTAAAAGGGACCCCAGTACCATCCATCACGCCCGTCTTTACATTGCTGACTAACGGCAGCTATCTCATTTTAAACAATCAAGACTGCTGTGGTTTGCGGGCGGGTGTCCCATATTTGGTAACTGTTTCCCAGCGAGTAACTTGCTGTAGCAATGTCCTTTTCCCACCCCCGCAAGGGAGTTTAGATTCTTTGTTTTGGCCTTCCATTCTGACTTATAAAACAGAGTTCAACAAGTTGAGCAGGCTCAAAGCCCTTTTATTCCAACAGGAGGTGGCCCTCCCTTCCACCCGTGAGACATTCAGATTGCAGGTGGCTCGGACCTCAAGTGAGATACAGTCGCTTCTTAACACTAACCTCCCACTTCATTTTGGGGAACTAATTCACCAAGTATTTAATGCATCTGATATGACAGGCCTTGCCCATTTTTTTAAATGTGTGGGATCTGGCCTGGTCTCTTCCTTTCAGACTATATTCGGGGTAATACCAGCTTTTATTCATTCTATATTTTCCAGCGTCTTCGGAGGGTTCCCCTTAATATTGGCGCTGGCAGCTGGTGTCCTGCTTCTTCTCCTTGTGCTTCGCAATGGCTGCTCACTTTGTGGCTCTGCACAGGCCGGACCAGCTTCAATTGTACCGTGATCGCCTGTATGAGGCTTTTGGATGCTTGCCTTTAGCAACACTTGGTGTGAGTTACGACTTGACATTCCGCTTTGCCTATTTTACTTGCGTTCAGCCAGTACTTCATTGTAAAAGATGTCACTTCTCCTGGGCGATGGAACGTTGCTTATCGAACACGTGGTGTCCAATCCCTGATTTCAGCCGGTTGATGCGTCCCTTAGAGACGCATGCCGAGGCTTGTTCTGTGGATGGTCAAATGGCACGTGCAGCTTTATTTGGAATCTTGGATCAATGGGATATCTGTGCGGCTGCCCAGACCTGCCTACAACGTAGTTTCATTGAATATCACACAAGTTTGCAATTTCTACTTCTGGAAGCTCCTGCTTGTGCGGAACATGAATGTTCCTTTGACTTATTTAATTGGATGTCATCGCTTTTTTCTACCAATGACAAAGATGACCTATTGGAGGGAATTGCATTCCTTTGTACCCAAACCTTCATGGATTGACTATTTTCGTCCCTACTCCAACGTCTGAAATACAGACTCTTTTTTCAGGCTCAAAGTATTTTTAGCTTTTCTTCGACCTTTCCTTTTTTTTCGACCGATTTGTTTTTTTTAGAAAGTCCCTCACCAACATTTTAAACAATGCCTGACTTTATGAACTCTGTTTTTGTTCTTCTGTCTATGTCCTACTGACTTACCAGGGGGAGGGTGTTATATGGGGTTATGTGGCCCTAAGACACATTGTCGATATTGCTAAGTTAGCATGAGTTTTGCTTGCCCTATGCTGCTGCTTTTGCGCACGCCTCTGCTAAGAGTTTGTTTTCGCGACACTTTGCCTCTGCCCGGTACATGATAACAGATTGTTTTTCACATTCTCAGCCTTCCCTTCAATTCTGTCTGAACATAATGTGCAAGGTCGTTCAACAATGTGTCTCTTGTTACTCTGTTCTGGTCAGTCCCTATTACCTAGACAAAACATGTTACCAACAGCTGCAATGTGGAAGAATCGTGCTTTGATATAACGTTGTTGCATGTTTTTGAAACACACTCGAAGAAAGCCGTTCCATGGAGCTGAGCTCTGCTGTTCCTATGATGTAAACCTTTGCGGTTAAGCTTTGAGGTAGGGGTCTGCTAATAACGCCTAGAGATCTTCTGTTATATAAAATAACTTCTTACTGCCGAGGGGAGGGTGATTAGGAATAGTTATTTTGCCTTTTTCACAGTCTTTATAAAATGACGACTCCTTTTATATTCTATGGTATTGTAACAATGCTAATGATTCTTCCCTTATGCATTTTGCTGCTAGTTGTGGTTTGCATACTGTTTTATGAATCACTATAGTCAAAATAAACATTTAGTGACTCTGATTATTTTGATTGCGGACAAGTACGTGAGAGCGAAAGAGTGTCTTGTTCCCGCGGCTCTGAGGTGAGTCGGGAGTGCTTGTGTTCTGGGTTGTCTAAACATTTGTAGCTTCTTGATATTTGTAGGAGACTGAATGAAACACTATTGCTAGTCGGTTGGGATTTTGGGTACTAAGGTGATAGGAGGTACACCCCTATTTACTGAGGTCCTGTTTTCTTGTGCATAGCTCTGTGTATGAGCAGAATCCCCGCAACACAGGGGTCATCGTTTTTCATCAGAAAATTGATTTTTTGGACTGTAAAAAAATGATTCAAAATGTCAATTGGATCGTGCCTCGCGTTGAATAACCAATTTTTAAAGCCTAATAGTGACCAAAATTGACATTTTTACAGAATTTTCCTCCAACTCAGAAACTTCTATTTTGACCTATTTCGGGCAGGAAAATGACTCTAAACACACTTATTTTAGTTCCAAAAGTTATAATTCACATGCCACAGTCATTTACAGTCAAAAGATTAAACATTAAAAATCACCATTAATGACCATCTGGAGAAAGTTCGACAGGTCCGGGGTCATCGTTTTTCATCAGAAAATTGATTTTTTTGGACTGTACAAAAAATGATTCAAAATGTCAATTGGATCGTGTCTCATGTTGAATAACCACTTTTAAAGGCCTCACATTGACCAAATTGCAATTTTTACATACTTTTCCTCCTACTCAGAAGCTTCTATTTTGACCGATTTCGGGCAGGAAAATGACTCTGAACACACTTACTGAAGTTAGAAAACTGATAATTCATATGCAATAGTTATTTACAGTCAAAAGACTAAACATTAAAAAATCACTATTCTTGACCATCTGGAGAAAGTACGACAGGTCCCGGGTCATCGTTTTTCATCCGAAAATTGATTTTTTTGGACTCTACAAAAAATTATTCAAAATGTCAATTGGATCGTGCCTCATGTTCAATAACCACTTTTTAAGGCCTCACAGCGACCAGAATTGCCATTTTGCAGACTTTTCCTCCTACTCAGAAGCTGCTATTTTGACTGATTTCGGGCAGGAAAATGACTCTAAACACACCTATTTTAGTTCCAAAAGTGAAAAATTCACATGCAATAGTCATTTACAGTCAAAAGATTAAACATTACAAAATCACCATTACTGACCATCTGGAGAAAGTTCGACAGGTCCGGGGTCATCGTTTTTCATCAGAAAATTGATTTTTTTGACTGTACAAAAAATTATTCAAAATGTCAATTGTATCGTGCCTCATGTTGAATAACCACTTTTTAAGGCCTCACTGTGACCAAAATTGCCATTTTTACCGACTTTTCCTCCTACTCAGAAGCTTCTATTTTGACCGATTTCGGGCAGGAAAATGACTCTAAACACACTATGGGCCGATTCCGATTCAGGCCGGAAATCTCTCCGACCGAGCCGGACCCGGAGAGATTTCCGACCTAATCGGACCCTATCAGTCTGACCGAACGAGTATGATGCGTTCGCATGCTATCGGACTCGATTCGGTCGGACTCCCATTGAAGTCAATGGGAGCTGGACGTACAACGTGTACGTGGGCTCCCATTGACTCAATGGGTGCGAGGCGAACAAGGGCGCCCCCTACAGCGGGTACGTGTCGAAGCGGGTCGCACCGTACATGCACAGGTAGGGGGACCCATGGGTCCCCCCTGTGTGCAACTCGCGCGGCTAGGCATACAGGAGGGTCCGACACGGACCCCCAAAGTGCGGCTCCGACTGCTCTTTCGAGCCGGACGGCACGCGTCGGTCAGACTGCTAGCGGCGCGCATCGTACTTACCCGGCCGGGGAACGTCTCCATTGCGCGGTGCGAGTCGTGTCCGTGCGAGTCGGTCGGAGCGGTTGTGTCCCGCGAACGAGTCGGTCGGTGATTTCGCGTATGTTCGCATCGTTTTCGCTCACCCGGACGCACGTCCTACTTGGTCGGGAAACAGGGCTCCGCATCGGATCCGGTAATGCCGAGTCCGATTCGGAGCCCTACCTTCTGAGATCGGAATCGGCCCCTTAGTTTAGCTCCAAAAGTGATAATTCACATGCAATAGTTATCTACAGTCAAAAGATTAAACATTAAAAAATCACCATTACTGATCATCTGGAGAAAGTTTGACAGGTCCGTGGTCATTGTTTTTCATCGGAAAATTGATTTTTTGGACTGGACAAAAAACGATTCAAAATATCAATTGGATCATGCCTCATGTTGAATAACCAATTTTTAAAGCCTCACAGTGACCAAAATTGCCATTTTGACAGACCTTTCCTCCTACTCAGAATCTTCTATTTTGACTGATTTCGGGCAGGAAAATGACTCTAAACACACTTATTTTAGTTCCAAAAGTGATAATTCACATGCAATAGTTATTTACAGTTAAAAGATTAAACATTAAAAAATCACCATTACTGACCATCTGGAGGAAGTTCGACAGGTCCGGGGTCATCGTTTTCATCAGAAAATTGATTTTTTGGACTCTACAAAAAATGATTCAAAATGTAAATTGGATCATGAGTCATGACTCATCTTGAATAACCACTTTTTAAGGCCTCACAGTGACCAAAATTGCCATTTTGCAGACTTTTCCTCCTACTAAGAAGCTTCTATTTTGACTGATTTCGGGCAGGAAAATGACTCTAAACACACTTATTTTAGTTCCAAAAGTGAAAAATTCACATGCAATAGTTATTTACAGTCAAAAGATTAAACATTAAAAAATCACCATTACTGACCATCTGGAGAAAGTTCAACAGGTCCGGGTCATCGTTTTTCATCAGAAAATTGATTTTTTGGACTGTAACAAAATTATTCAAAATGCCAATTGGATCGTGCCTCATGTTGAATAACCACTTTTTAAGGCCTCACAGTAACCAAAATTGCCATTTATACTGACTTATCCTCCTACTCAGATGCTTCTATTTTGACTGATTTTGGGCAGGAAAATGACTCTAAACACACTTATTTTAGTTCCAAAAGTTATAATTTACATGCAATAGTCATTTACAGTCAAAATATTATACATTAAAAAATCATCATTACTGACCATCTGGAGAAAGTCCGACAGGTCCCGGGTCTTCGTTTTTCATCAGAAAATTGATTTTTTTGGACTGTACAAAAAATGATTCAAAATGTCAATTGGATCATGCCTCATGTTGAATAACTAATTTTTAAAGGCTCACAGTGACCAAAATTGCCATTTTTACAGACTTTTCCTCCTACTTAAAAGTTTTTATTTTGACTGATTTCGGGCAGGAAAATGACTCTAAACACACTTACTTTAGTTCAAAAAGTTATAATTCACATACAATAGTTATTTACAGTAAAAAAACTAAACATTAAAAAATCACCATTACTGACCATCTGGAGAAAATTCGACAAGTCCGGGGTCATTGTTTTTCATCAGAAAATTGATTTTTTTGGACTCTACAAAAATGTATACAAATTGTCAAGTGGAACGTGCCTCATGTTGAATAACCACTTTTTAAAACACCTCACAATGTCCAAAATTGCCATTTTTTTTTATAACCAATTTTTATTGATTTTAGTTAACATCTTTGCAGCAGAAAAAAAACAAAAAAACAGCTTACCGCACATTGATCAGTATCGAACAGTGACAAAGTTGGAGTGACACTCTCACATGCATGAGTCCAGCAAGGAATAGCAAGCAACATTGTCCACAGCCCTGTCCATGGAGCAGCCGCAGGAAGTTCAGTCTTCCACCACCCCGATCCATTTACCCCACACCCTTCGAAACTTTTGGGGCAGCCGCGGGTTACATACATTGGTCGTTCCTGCGCCGCACACCAATCCACCCCCTTCGCCACCGTGCCACAGTGGGGGTCAACGGGTCCATCCAAAGGGCTGCAATATCTCGTTTAGCAACCATCAGTGCCGTGGTGAGGCAGAGCTTCTCGGCCCTGTTCCCATTTAAACCATCAGTAACCCCTAAAAGGATGTTTAGTGGATTCAGTGGGACCTCCCAGCCCAAGACCTCCGTAAGTTCAGCTGTCACTGATTCCCAGTAGCGCGTAACTGCGGGACAGAGCCATACCATGTGATAGAAATCTGCTTGGGAGCATTGGCAGCGGGGACAAGACGCACCAGGCCGGAGCCCAGAGCGATGAAGGCGCAGTGGTGTGATGTAGGCCGCGTGCAAATAGTATATTTGAACTAAGCGGAGTCGCGCTGAAGCAGTAACAGTTTTAGGGGCCATCAGCGCGTCTCTCCAATCAGCATCTTCTAGGGAGCCTATCCAGCCCTCCCACTTATCCCGGAGAGAGGAGAGGGAATTAGGGGTGTTATTCGTGAGGGAGCGGTAGATACGAGAAATCCCACCTTTTCCCAGATTGCCAGTCATGGCCTGTGCCTCCGGTGGACTGTATGCAGGTAAGGAGGTCCCTTCCGAGATGTGGACATGAAGTGCATGGTGCAATTGAAGATAGCGGTAGAACTGAGAGGCGTGGAGGGAGAACCGGGTCTGCATGTCTGAGAATTCGCGAATGTGGCTTCCGTGCCAGACATCTCCCAGCTGAGAAATGCTGATGAGATCCCAGACTCTGAATCCGGAGAGAGAAGCAACATCTCTGAGCCATGTTCCACTCCACAGAGGAGTACATTGGGTTAGTCTGCCTGACCAGCGGGTATGGCGCAGGGCGGCTTGCCAGGCCAAAAACACCCCGCGGGTAATCCCTGGCATGGTGTGGGGGATAGTGGTCCCGTACAGCATCCCTTGAATACCGGAAAAACCCAAGGCATGTAGTTCCAGTCGGTAGGCCGGATCCGCCCAGCCACCATTAAACCAGTCATGCACAGTGAGAAGCCTCGTCACCAGGTAATATAGGTGTAAGTTCGTCATTCCCAGCCCCCCATCAAAGGGTGGAATTCTGCAATGACCGAGAGCCAATCTCGGCCGCCGCCCTCCCCAGAGGATTTTAGTGGCCAAGCCATCCATTTCTCTGAACCAGGACCGCGAGAAGGTGAGGGGCGTGTTTTGGAGCATATAGAGAAATCGTGGTAGGAACATCATCTTAAAAAGAGCGATCCTGCCCATAAGGTTCAACGGCAATGTTTGCCATCGAAGGAGATCCGCACGTACCCGTTTCACCAATGGAGTGACATTGAGAGCCCAGGCGAGATCAGGAAGGAGCGTCACCCAGATCCCCAGGTATTTAAATGACTGGCACCGGAGAGGGATCGAGGACTGCCAGTCGAAACATTCTCTTGACAAATGAAGGGGGACCAGGACCGACTTGGCCGCGTTCAATCTGAGACCAGAGACACGTTCGAAGAGACGTAGAGCTCGAAGACATCGAGGTCCTGAACGGGCTGGGTCCGACAGGAAGAGCAGGACGTCGTCGGCGTAAAGGGCGATCTTGTCCTCCTCCTGACCGGGCCACTGCCATCCCGTAAGTAACGAGTCGGCGCGGACGAGCGAGGCAAAGGGCTCCATCGCTAACGCGAAAAGGAGGGGCGAGAGGGGGCAACCCTGTCTTGTGCCCCTCCCAATGGGGAAGGGGCGGGAAAGACCTCCGTTAACCATCACCTGGGCCTGCGGCTTGTAGTACAGGGTCTTAATCAAGTTGCGAAAGGGGTTTCCAAATCCCATCCCCGACAACACTGCCTCCAGGTACCGCCAGTCCACAGAATCAAATGCTTTCTCAAAATCCACGAGAAGCAAGGAGAGATAGGGAGTCAGTTGTTGGCGGTGTGCCAGAGCCAGGTAGAGCCGTCTCAGGCAGTGCCTGGTGCCCCGGCCGGGCATGAAGCCGCACTGGTCTATATGGACTAATTTGGCCAGATGAGGGCGAAAACGGTGCGCTAAAACTGAGGCAAAGATCTTGAGTTCTGAATTAATAAGGGAGATGGGACGGTAATCAGAGCAATGGACTGAGGGGGGTTGAGACTTGGGGATCACCACGATGGTAGCAAGATCCGTCTCAGGACGGAAGAAACCACGGTCCGCTGCCTCACGGTATACTTGCAGAAGATGGCGAATCAACGTGGCCCGGTAGGATGCGTAAAATTCCTGCGGGAGGCCATCTGGTCCTGGCGTCTTGCCCGCTGCCATGCGGGAAATAACATCATTAAGTTCTTCCGGAGTGATCGGGAGGTCTAGATCACCCGCCTCCGTGTCAGTGAGCCGTGGGAGCGAGAATCCTTCATTCTGGAGAAGTTCTGATAGGGCGAGATCTGGAGGCCGTGCAGAGTATAGAGAGGTGTAATAAGAGGCAAAGCACTGGGCCACTGCCGTGGGGGTTTGGTGTGTCTGCCCCTGGGAGTCCACCACTTCGGGAATAATATGGTTAGCCATTGGATAAGTGGCCAGACGATGGAGAAGTTTCCCGTTTTTATCCCCCACCCATACACTCGCCACGGAGGACCGCCATAGCAGCTTGGCGGACTCCATGGAGGCCTGTCTGAGCTCGTCTCTGAGAAAGGTAAGCCTTCGATCTTGCGCCTCCGTTCTTTCCCCGGGTGGACGGGCCTCCAGCCGGGGCGCTTGGGCCTCTAGGAGTGTGAGCCGGGCCTCCTGCTTCGAGCGTTGAATTTTGAGTTGGCCTTTGGCGAAACCGCGAATGGTTGCCTTAGCGGCTTCCCACAAGGTACCAGGGGACGAGACCGAGCCTTGATTATCCGCGAAGTAGTGACGTAGCTCAAGCCCTACATGTTTCTTGAGATCTTCATCCTGGAGAAACCAGGCATTGAGCCGCCAAATCGGGCGTGAAGAGGCCGGGAGGCTACCCAGATGCATAGATACTGGGGAGTGATCCGAGAGGCCTCTGGGAAGGATAGTGATGGTTTGGACCAATCGACAGTCCAGGGCTGGGAGAAACAGATAGTCCAGTCTGGCCTGCATGTGGTGGGCAACCGATGTGTGAGTGAACATAGCAGTGTTCGGGTGCCAGAGTCGCCATGCATCACTAAGTCCCAGGTTCGCAGCCCAATTTGAAAAGATTATGGATGAAAAAACCCGAGAGATAGAAGGGGTCGCAGCAGAGTCAAGAGCTGGGGCCATGACTGCATTAAAATCCCCCCCACCACAGTGGTCCCCGGAGGTCGGGCGGCTATTAGTGGAGTGAGGCGCCGGAGCGTGGAGGACAGCAGAGAGGGGGGAGCATATACCGTTATCAAATTCAGGGCTTGGGTCCCAATGCTCCCTTCCAGAATGAGAAAGCAGCCGCCCGGATCTTGGATTGCTTTACGCTCAACAAATGGCAGAGCACGGCGCAGCAGGACGGCCACCCCTCGAGATCCCCGGGTAAAACCAGCATGCCAAACCCCGCTGTAGCCATAGCGCACAAGGAAGGGGCAGTGGTTGCCTACTAGATGGGTCTCCTGAAGCAGCAATATGTCTACCTTGTGTCGCTGTGCATAGCGCAGGGCCGCGGTGCGTTTAACCTTGTCGAGGAGGCCGTTCACGTTCCATGACACAATGTGTAGTGATGTTAAACCTGTGTGATCATTAGACATGGAGAGGCGGGTTAAGTGGTTGCATGCCCCATATGCGCAGGGAGCGTGGCGGTGGACGCGCGTGGAGTGTGGGACATAGAAGGACAAGATCCATCACTGTATACATGTTACAAGATGAGGCAGAAGTGCTGGCATGAGAAAAACAAAAAACAAAAACACCATAGAACCCGGGACAACGGTCCCCCCACCCGAACCCAACCCCCACCCTATACTTCAGGAACGGAAGCATCTGTCGCCCTAACAGTGGAAAAACAACAAAGACCAAACTAAAACGTTCGGGACTGGGAAACGTGGAGGACCCCTCCTCATTGCAGGATGTGCGTCGTTAGGTCCGTCTGAGGTTGCAGCACTGATTAGCCGAGCTGCCGTCTCTGGCCGCGGAGCCAGGCCCGGCGGGCAGAGACGCGCTCATGTGGGTTCCCTGAGGAGCATTGGGCCACGCGACAGATCGGTGTCCGGAAGGTCCAGCGATGAAGGCCGGGGCGAGGAGCCTCCAGGATACAGATGTCCCGAGGAGCCGGACCGTCTCATACCGGAAGGCCCCCCAGGTAGCGGAGTTGGTTGTCGGGAGGGGCCCGGTGGGGAGTCAGAGCGGGCCCTTCTCTGACCCCGGCGTCTTTGTGAGCGATTGCGCTGGGGCCAGGGGCCAGGCGCCTCTCGGTTGCCGGACCCACGAGTCATGCCACCTGGTGAGGATGGACGGTCGGCGACTCTCAGGGGGCGTTCCTCCGTGGCCCAAGTCCATGCCTCTTCAGGGGTGTCAAAGAAAAGGGTCTTGTTGGAGAAAACCACTCGCAGGCGTGCTGGAAAAAGGAGCCTGTACTGAATGTTAAGGGCACGCAGCTTTTGCTTAACTTCTCCAAACGAACGCCGTTGACTCTGGACCTCACGGGTGTAATCGGGGAAGACCATAATCGTGTGATTGTCATACTTAAGACATTGCTGTTTGCGGGCCTCAGCCAAGATGGAGTCCCGATCTTTATAATTGAGAATTCGCATGATGATGGGTCTGGGGGCTGCCCCCGGTGGCGGCCTAGGGGCAAGGGAGCGGTGCGCTCGTTCAATCGCGAACCACGGGGATAGCGAGCCCTCGGTGACCCAGGAGCGAAGCCATTTTTCTATGAAGTCTGCTGGGCGACCCTGCTCCGTTCCCTCCGGGAATCCCACTAGGTGGAGATTGTTATGACGGGCTCTGTTTTCAGCGTCTTCCGCCCACCGATGAAGCTCTTGGGTGTGGGATTGGAGACGGGTGACCTGTTCCTTAAGTTGGTGGACGTCGTCCTCCACCGTGGAGATGCGTGACTCTGTCTCCGTGATCCGGGACACCGCATTCCGCATATCTTGCCGGATGAGGGTTATGTCCACTCGGACCTCTGCAATTTTACCCTCCACAGAGGACTGTGAGGCATGTATGGCCTGGAGTATGGTAGTCAGGTCTGCGGCCAGCGGGGCGTCTTTGTCGATGGTTCCTCCAACCGCCCCGGCGTCCGTGGTGGTAAAGCGGTCCATTTTAGTCTGGGTGGCCGGGTTTTTGGCCACTTTGTCGCGACCCATGATCGTCACTCCACGGGTCAGAGTTCAGCCAGTTCTGTAGACAGTCTTCGTGGCAGGGGCCCCTGACCCAGGGCAAGAGGTACAGGAGCAGGTTGGACCCAGAGCCTTGGGATCCCACACCAGTCGGAATGCGAGGCGGTGCGGCCACACTCGGCGAGGCCCTAAGGCAGGTACCAGATCTTCCACAGCTGGGGACCTCCGATCGCACCAGGCTCCTTCAGGTCAGATCAGAGCCGGAGGAATGTTGCGCCAGTCGTCGCGCCTTACGGTAGTTGCCACCAATTGGGACTCTCTTGGGGCACGACCTCGGCAGGAGGCAGCACGCTGACGGGCCTTCCCAGATCTGGCAGCGAGGCCCCCCTCACAGAGGGACCACAGTTCCCAGTGAATACGCCAAAACCGATCAGGGGGGGCGGGGGGGGCTCTCTAGCCCCGTGCCGCTCGATGCGTGCGGCCGAACCCCAACCTTCTCTGTGCCACAGGTCCACGAGGACGGAGCAATGACTTGCGGGATGTAGGCCAGCAGGGGGAATCTCTGGTCCGGTAGGCCCAACTGAAACAGATCGTGTCTCCCCACCCGGGCTCCTCCGGACAGGGCCAGAGGTGCAGCTCCGGCAGGCCGGCAGGAAGAAAACCAGGGCCTAGGAGATAGGGCCCACTGCAGTGAGGTAAGGGGAGCAGTAGGCCAGCCGGTCCAGCACTGCACAGGGCCCAGGTTGCACAAGCGGGTCAGGCGCACGGGAGGTCCCTCTTAGCAGATCTCGGACCATCGCTCAGGCTCACCGCCCCGGAGGCCGCCACACCTCGGCTCCCCACCTCCCAGCGCAGCAGCGCTGGGCCCAGGATCCGCCACCACAACCAGTCCGCCGCCCCCCTGCCACCCGATATGGCGGCCGACACCACGGCAGCGCCGCAGAGGGCCAGAGTGCCGCTGCAGTCGCTACCGTCACAGGGGGACGCAGGTATAGTGCCTCATCGCCAGTGGGTCAGTCTCTGCGGCAGCTGCAGCCCCCCCAGGCAAGGAGGAAGGAGGAGGAGAGAGACAATCCTCGGGAGCAGGGAGCAGCTGGAGCCAGACAGCGGGATGAACGCCGGAGCCGCCGGCGGTCTGACGCGCTGCAGATGGGGCGGGGAGAAGCGGCAGGCCAGAGCAGCAGGCCGAACCACATGTAGCACCACCCAAGTCACCCAAGCAGGCCGGGCGCAGGCCGGACGCACGGGGTCTCCTTCATCGAACTCTGGACCTCTCCCCGGCGCCCGGACTCACCGCTCTCTAGTCAGCCAGTCACCGGGTCTCCACCTCCTACGGCTGCAGCATATCGTCCAGGGTCTCACGTTGTCAGCCTCGGTTTTCCGCTGCCCGATGCGGCGGCCGCCCCCACCTCAACAGCGCCTGGGGGCCGGATGCAGCCACAGGATCCCCGCACCGGGAGGCGGCAGGGACAGCGCCTCTCTCAGGGCCAGCCTCAGCAGGTACGGGAGGAAGAGGGGGAGGGCTCCCGGTCACCTCGTAGGCCGGGGCTCCGTGTCTAGGCCTCGGGCGCCGCCGGTCTCCAGACCTCCGCTTCGGAATCCCGCCGCCTGATGGCACAGCCGAGACAGCGGCAGCGCCGCGGGGGAGCCAGGTACAGGCGCGGGTGTCCCTGTCAAGGGCAGGGGGCGGGAAGCAATTTTCGCGCCAGCGGTGCCAGTCAGTGTCACGGCGGGCTGGATTCAACGGACCACTTCAGCCCGGCCAAGGAAGGAGGAGGCAAGCGGTGCTTATACCGCTCTCACTCCCACAAGGCCTCTCGGTCTGCAGGGCCTCTCAGGTCGACAGCTCATCAGGGGCCTGGGCAGCTCGACTCCAGGCCGCAGGTATCGGATGGCTCGAGGGGGAGGCCGCCATGTTAGAGGCGGGCTCCGGCAGGACAGACCGGATTGTGGCACGGCCCTGATGTCTCGGGTCCTCTCAGCCAGGGGTCTCGTCAGGGCGTGCGGCGGCAGTGGAAATCGCCGGGTTTCAGCACTGGATGCGTAGTAGGACCGGCAGATTGCGGGCGGATAGCGGAGGGGTCCGGGAGCACACTCAAGGTGCGACCACCATCTTAGCTCGCTAGGCCACGCCCCCCAAAATTGCCATTTTTACAGACCTTTCCTCCTACTCAGAAGCTTCTATTTTGACCGATTTCGGGCAGGAAAAAGACTTTAAACACACTTATTTTAGTTTCAAAAGTGAGAATTCATATGCAATAGTCAATTATGTCAAAAGATTAAACATTGAAAAATCACAATATCTGACCATCTGGAGAAAGTACGACAGGTCCATGGTCATCGTTTTTCATCAGACAATTGATTTTTTGGACTGTACAAAAAATGATTAAAAATGTCAATTGGATCGTGCGTCATGTTAAATACCAATTTTTAGAGCCTCACAATGACCAAAATTGCAATTTTTACAGACCTTTCTTCCAACTCAGAAACTTCTGTTTTGACTGATTTCGGGCAGGAAAATGACTCTAAACACACTTATATCAGTTCCAAAACTGATAATTCACATGCAATAGTTATTTAAAGTCAAAAGATTAAACATTAAAAAATTACCATTACTGACCATCTGGAGAGATTACCACAGGTCTGGGGTCATTGTTTTTCATCAGAAAATTGATTTTTTGGACTCTACATAAAATGATTCAAAATGTCAATTGGATCGTGCCTCATGTTGAATAACCACTTTTTAAGGCCTCACAGTGACCAAAATTGCCCTTTTTACCTTCTTTTCCTCCCACTCAGAAGCTTTTATTTTGACTGATTTCGGGCTGGAAAATGACTCTAAACACACATATTTTAGTTCCAAAGGTTATAATTCACATTCAGTTGTCATTTACAGTCAAAAGATTAAACATTAAAAAATCACCATTACTGATCATCTGGAGAAAGTTCGACAGGTCCGGGGTCATCGTTTTTCATCAGAAAATTGATTTTTTGGACTGTAGAAAAAATGATTAAAAATGTCAATTGGATCATCCCTCCTGTTGAATAACCACTTTTTAAAGCCTCACAGTGACCAAAATTGCCATTTTTACAGACTTTTCCTCCTACTCAGAAGCTTCTATTTTTACTGATTTCGGGCAGGAAAATTACTCTAAACACACTTAGTATAGCTCCAAACGTGCAAATTCACATGCAATAGTTATCTACAGTCAAAAGATTAAACATTAAAAACTCACCATTACTGATCATCTGGAGAAAGTTCGACAGGTCCGGGGTCATCATTTTTCATCAGAAAATTGATTTTTTTGGACTGTAAAAAATTATTCAAATTGTCAATTGGATCGTGCCTCATGTTGAATAACCACTTTTTAAAGACTCACTGTGACCAAAGTTGCCATTTTTACAGACTTTTCCTCCTACACACAAGCTTCTATTTTGACTGATTTCGGGGAGGAAAATGACTCTAAACACACTTATTTTAGTTCCAAAAGTGATAATTCACATGCAATAGTCATTTACAATCAAAAGATTAAACATTAAAAAATCACCATTACTGACCATCTGGAGAAAGTTCGACAGGTCCAGGGTCATCGTTTTTCATCAGAAAATAGATTTTTTGGACTGTAGAAAAAATGATTAAAATTGTCAATTGGATCGTGCCTCATGTTGAATAACCACTTTTTAAAGACTCACAGTGACCAAAATTGCCATTTTTACCGACTTTTCTTCCTACTAAGAAGCTTCTATTTTGACTGATTTCAGGCAGGAAAATGACTCTAATGACACTTATTTTAGTTCCAAAGGTTATAATTCACATTCAATCGTCATTTACAATCAAAAGATTAAACATTAAAAAATCACCATTACTGACCATCTGGAGAAAGTTCGACAGGTCCAGGGTCATCGTTTTTCATCAGAAAATAGATTTTTTGGACTGTAGAAAAAATGATTCAAAATGTCAATTGGACCATGCCTCCTGTTGAATAACCAATTTTTAAGGCCTCACAGTGACCAAAATTGCCATTTTTACAGACTTTTCATCCTACTCAGAAGCTTCTATTTTGACTAATTCCGGGCACGAAAATGACTCTAAACACACTCTGGGGCCGATTCCGATTCAGGCCGGAAATCTCTCCGACCGAGCCGGACCCGGAGAGATTTCCGACCGAATCGGACCCGTGCAGTCCGACCGAACGAGTACGATGCGCACGTATGCCATCGGACTCGAGTCGGTCGGACTCCCTTTGAAGTCAATGGGAGCCTGTCGTACAACGCGTACGCGGGCTCCCATTGACTTAATGGGTGCGATGCGGACAAGTGCGCCCCTACAGCGTGTACGCGGCGAAGCGATCCGCGCCGTACACGCACAGGTAGGGGGACCCATGGGTCCCTCCTGTGTGCGACTCGCGCGGCTACGCGTACAGGGGGTCCGACATGGACCCCCAAAGTACGGCTCCGACAGCTCTTTCGAGCCGGAGTGCGCGGCTCGGTCGGACTGCTCGCGGCGCGCATCGTACTTACCCGGCCAGGGAACGTCTCCATTGCGCGGTGCGAGTCGTGTCCGTGCAAGTCGGTCGGTGCGGTTCGACCCGGGATCGAGTCGGTCGGAGCGGTCGGGACGCCCGGACGAGTCGGTCGGCGAATACGCATCGTACTCGCTCGCCAGGATGCGCGTACGGATCGGTCGGGAAATAGGGCTCCGAATCGGATCCGGTTAAGCCGAATCCGATTCGGAGCCCTACCGGCCGAGATCGGAATCGGCCCCTTAGTTTAGTTCCAAAAGTGATAATTCACATGCAATAGTTATTTACAGTCAAAAGATTAAACATTAAAAAATCACCATTCCTGACCATCTGGAGAAAGTTCGACAGGTCCGGGGTCATCGTTTTTCATTAGAAAATGGATTTTTTGGACAGTACAAAAAATGGTTCAAAAGGTCAATTGGATCGTGCCTCATGTTGAATAACCACTTTTTAAAGCCTCACCGTGACCACAATTGCCATTTTTCATCGTTTTTAATCAGAAAATTGATTTATTTTTTAGACTGTACAAAAAATGGTTCAAAATGTCAATTGGATCGTGCCTCATGTTGAATAACCACTTTTTAAAGCCTCACAGTGACCGAAATTGCCATTTACCGACCTTTCCTCCTACTCAGAAGCTTCTATTTTGACCGATTTCGGGCAGGAAATTAACTCTAAACACACTTATTTTAGTTCCAAAGGTGATAATTCACATGCAATAGTTATTTACAGTCAAAAGACTAAACACTAAAAATTTGCCATTCTTGACCATCTGGAGAAAGTTCGACAGGTCCGGGTCATCGTTTTTCATCAGAAAATTTATTTTTTTGTACTGTGCAAAAAATGATTCATAATGTCAATTGGATCGTGCCTCATGTTGAATAACCACTTTTAAGGCCTCACAGAGACCAAAATTGCCATTATTACAGACTTTTCCTACTACTCACAAACTTCTATTTTGACTGATTTCGGGCAGGAAAATCTCTAAACACACTTATTTTAGTTCCAAAAGTGATAATTCACATGCAATAGTTATTTACAGTCAAAAGATTAAACATTCAAAAATCACCATTACTGACCATCTGGAGAAAGTTTAACAGGTCCGGGTCATCGTTTTTCATCAGAAAATTGATTTTTGGACTGTTCAAAAAATGGTTCCAAATGTCAATTGGATCGTGCCTCATGTTGAATACCCATGTTTTAAAGCCTCATAGTGACCAAAATTGCCATTTTGAAGACTTTTCCTCCTACTCAGTAGCTGCTATTTTGACTGTCGGGTAGAAAATGACTCAAAACACACTTATTTTAGTTCCAAAAGTAATAATTCACATGCAATAGTTATTTACAGTCAAAAGATTAAACATTAAAAAATCACCATTACTGACCATCTGGAGAAAGTTCTACAGGTCCGGGTCATCGTTTTCATCAGAAAATTGATTTTTGGACTGTTCAAAAAATGGTTCCAAATGTCAATTGGATCGTGCCTCATGTTGAATTTCCACTTTTTAAAGCCTCACAGTGACCAAAATTGCCATTTACAGACCTTTCCTCCTACTCAGAAGTTTCAATTTTGACCAATTTCGGGCAGAAAAATGACGCTAAACACACTTATTTTAGTTCACAAACTCATAATTCATATGCAATAGTTTATTACAGTCAAAAGATTAAACATTAAAAAATCACCATTACTGACCATCTGGAGAAAGTTCGACAGGTCCGGGTCATCGTTTTTCATCAGAAAATTGATTTTTTTGGACTGTAAAAAAAATGGTTCAAAATGTCAATTGGATCGTGCCTCATGTTAAATAACCACTTTTAAGGCCTCACAGTGACCAAAATTGCCATTTTTACAGACTTTTCCTCCTACTCAGAAACTTCTATTTTGACCGATTTCAGGCTGGAAAATGACTCTAAACACACTTATTTTAGTTCCAAAAGTGATAATGCGCCTGCAAAAGTTATTTACAGTCAAAAGATTAAACATTAAAAAATCACCATTCTTGACCATCTGGAG
This sequence comes from Calotriton arnoldi, assembly GCA_963921515.1. NCBI lineage: Eukaryota > Metazoa > Chordata > Amphibia > Caudata > Salamandridae > Calotriton > Calotriton arnoldi. The sequence continues at coordinate 316,471 of CAWUFW010013498.1, forward strand.
AAAGTTCGACAGGTCCGGGTCAACGTTTTTCATCAGAAAATTGATTATTTGGACTGTACAAAAAATGGTTCAAAATGTCAATTGGATCACGCCTCATGTTGAATACCCACTTTTAAAGCCTCACAGTGACCAAAATTGCCATTTACAGACCTTTCCTCCTACTCAGAAGCTTCTATTTTGACCGATTTCAGCCAGGAAAATGACTCTAAACACACTTATTTTAGTTCCAAAAGTGGTAATTCACATGCAATAGTTATTTACAGTCAAAAGACTAAACATTAAAAAATCACCATTCTTGACCATCTGGAGAAAGTTCGACAGGTCCGGGGTCATCGTTTTTCATCAGAAAATTGATTATTTGGACTGTGCAAAAAATGGTTCAAAATGTCAATTGGATCGCGCCTCATGTTGAATACCCACTTTTTAAAGCCTCACAGTGACCAAAATTGCCATTTTTACAGACTTTTCCTACTACTCAGAAACTTCTATTTTGACTGATTTCGGGCAGGAAAATGACTCTAAACACACTTATTTTAGTTCCAAAAGTGATAATTCACATGCAATAGTTATTTACAGTCAAAAGATTAAACATTGAAAAATCACTATTCCTGACCATCTAAAGAAGGTTTGACAGGTCCGGGCTCATCGTTTTTCATCAGAAAATTGATTTTTTGGACTGTATAATAAATGATTCAAAATGTCAATTGGATCGTGCCTCATGTTGAAAAACCACTTTTTAAAGCCTCACAGTGACCAAAATTGCCATTTTTACAAACAATTCTCCCCTACTCAGAAGTTTCTATTTTGACCGATTTCGGGCAGGAAAATGGCTCTAAACACACTTATTTTAGTTCCAAAAGTGATAATTCACACGCAATAGTTATTTCCAGTCAAAAGACTAAACATTAAAAATCACCATTCTTGACCGTCTGTAGAAAGTTCGACAGGCCCGGGGTCATCGTTTTTCATCAGAAAATTGATTTTTTTGGACTGCACAAAAAATGACTCAAAATGTCAATTTAATGGTGCCTCATGTTGAATAACCACTTTTTAAAGCCTCACAGTGACCCAAATTCCCAGTTTTACATGCAATTCCTCGTACTCAGAAGCTTCTATTTTGACCGATTTCAGGCAGGAAAATGAATCTAAACACACTATTTTAGTTCCAAAAGTGATAATTCACATGCAATAGTTATTTACAATTAAAAGATTAAACATTAAAATATTACCATTACTGACCATCTGGAGAAAGTTCAATAGGTCAGGGTCATCGTTTTCCATCTAAATTTGATATTTTGGACTGTACAAAAAATTATTCAAAATATCAATTGGATCGTGCCTCATGTTGAATAACCACTTTTAAAGCCTCACATTGACCAAAATGCCATTTTTACATACGTTTCCTCCTACTCAGAAGCTTCTAATTTGACCGATTTCGCGGTGGAAAATGACTCTAAACACACTTATTTTAGTTCCAAAAGTGATAATTCACATGCAATGGATATTTACAGTCAAAACATTAAACATTAAAAATGACCATTACTGACCATCTGGAGAACATTTGACAGGTCCGGGTTCATCGTTTTTCATTAGAAAATTGATTTTTGGACTCTACAAAAAATGATTCAAAATGTCAATTGGATCGTGCCTCATGTTGAATAACCACTTTTTAAAGCCTCACTGTGACCAAAATTGCCACTTTTACAGACATTTCCTCCTTCTGAAAAGCTTCTATTTTGAATAATTTCAGGCATGAAAATGACTCTAAACACACTTATTTTAGTACCAAAAGTTATAATTCACATGCAATAGTCATTTAGAGTCAAAAGATTAATCATTAAAAAATTATCATTACTGACCATCTGGAGAAAGTTCGACAGGTCCGGGGGTCATCGTTTTTCATCAGAAAATTGATTTTTTTGGACTGTACAAAAAATGATTCAAAATGTCAATTGGATTGTGCCTCATGTTGAATAACCACTTTTTAAAGCCTCACTGTGACCAAAATTGCCATTTTTACAGAATTTATCACCTATTCAGAAGCTTTTATTTTGACCGATTTTGGGCAAGAAAATGACTCTAAACACACTTCTTTTAGTTCCAAAAGTGATAATTCACATGCAATAGTTATTTACAGTCAAAAGACTAAACATTAAAAAATCACCATAACTGACCATCTGGAGAAAGTTCGACAGGTCATCGTTTTTCATCAGAAAATTAATTTTTTTGGACTGTACGAAAAATGTTTCAAAATGTCAATTGGATCGTGCCTCATGTTGAATAACCTCTTTTAAAGCCTCACAATGACCAAAATTGCCATTCTGCAGACTTTTCCTCCTAATCAGAAACTGCTATTTTGACTGATTTTAGGCAGGAAAATGACTCTAAAAACACTTATTTTAGTTCCAAAAGTGATAATTCACATGCAATAGTTATTTACAGTCAAAAAACAAAACATTAAGAAATCACCATTCCTGACCATCTGGAGAAAGTTCGACAGGTCCCGGGTCATCGTTTTTCATCAGAAAATTGATTTTTGGACTGTACAAAAAATGATTCAAAATGTCAATTGGATCAGTGCCTCATGTATAACTACTTTTTAAAGCCTCACAGTGACCAAAATTGCCCTTTTTACAGACTTTTCCTCCTTCTCAGAAGCTTCTATTTTGACTGATTTCGGGCAGGAAAATGACTCTAAACACACTTATTTTAGTTCCAAAAGTTATAATTCACATGCAATAGTCATTTACAGTCAAAAGATTAAACATTAAAAATCACCATTACTGACCATCTGGAGAAACTTCGACAGGTCCGGTTTCATCGTTTTTCATCAGAAAATTGATTTTTGGACTGTACAAAAAATGATTAAAAATGTCAATTGGATCGTGCCTCATGTTGAATAACTACTTTTTAAAGCCTCACTGTGACCAAAGTTGCCATTTTTCAGACCTTTCCTCCTACTCAGAAGCTTCTATTTTGACCGATGTCGTGCAGGAAAATTACTCTAACCACACTTATTTTAGTTCCAAAAGTGATAATTCACATGCAATAGTTATTTACAGCCAAAAGACTAAACATTAAAAAATCACCATTACTGACCATCTGGAGAAAGTTCGACAGGTCCGGGGTCATCGTTTTTCATCAGAAAATAGATTTTTTGGACTGTACAAAAAATGATTCAAAATGTCAATTGGATCGTGACTCATGTTGAATAACTACTTTTTAAAGCCTCACAGTGACCAAAGTTGCCATTTTTCAGACCATTCCTCCTACTCAGAAGATTCTATTTTGACCGATGTCGTGCAGGAAAATTACTCTAACCACACTTATTTTAGTTCCAAAAGTGGTAATTCACATGCAATAGTTATTTACAGTCAAAAGACTAAACATTAAAAAATCACCATTCTTGACCATCTGGAGAAAGTTCGACAGGTCCGGGTCATCGTTTTTCATCAGAAAATTGATTTTTTTGGACTGCACAAAAAATGACTCAAAATGTCAATTTAATGGTGCCTCATGTTGAATAACCACTTTTAAAGCCTCACATTGACCAAAATGCCATTTTTACATACGTTTCCTCCTACTCAGAAGCTTCTAATTTGACCGATTTCGCGGAGGAAAATGACTCTAAACACACTTATTTTAGTTCCAAAAGTGATAATTCACATGCAATGGATATTTACAGTCAAAACATTAAACATTAAAAATGACCATTACTGACCATCTGGAGAACATTTGACAGGTCCGGGTTCATCGTTTTTCATTAGAAAATTGATTTTTTGGACTCTACAAAAAATGATTCAAAATGTCAATTGGATCGTGCCTCATGTTGAATAACCACTTTTTAAAGCCTCACTGTGACCAAAATTGCCACTTTTACAGACATTTCCTCCTTCTGAAAAGCTTCTATTTTGAATAATTTCAGGCATGAAAATGACTCTAAACACACTTATTTTAGTACCAAAAGTTATAATTCACATGCAATAGTCATTTAGAGTCAAAAGATTAATCATTAAAAAATTATCATTACTGACCATCTGGAGAAAGTTCGACAGGTCCGGGGGTCATCGTTTTTCATCAGAAAATTGATTTTTTTGGACTGTACAAAAAATGATTCAAAATGTCAATTGGATTGTGCCTCATGTTGAATAACCACTTTTTAAAGCCTCACTGTGACCAAAATTGCCATTTTTACAGAATTTATCACCTACTCAGAAGCTTTTATTTTGACCGATTTTGGGCAAGAAAATGACTCTAAACACACTTCTTTTAGTTCCAAAAGTGATAATTCACATGCAATAGTTATTTACAGTCAAAAGACTAAACATTAAAAAATCACCATAACTGACCATCTGGAGAAAGTTCGACAGGTCATCGTTTTTCATCAGAAAATTAATTTTTTTGGACTGTTCGAAAAATGTTTCAAAATGTCAATTGGATCGTGCCTCATGTTGAATAACCTCTTTTTAAAGCCTCACAATGACCAAAATTGCCATTCTGCAGACTTTTCCTCCTAATCAGAAACTGCTATTTTGACTGATTTTAGGCAGGAAAATGACTCTAAAAACACTTATTTTAGTTCCAAAAGTGATAATTCACATGCAATAGTTATTTACAGTCAAAAAACAAAACATTAAGAAATCACCATTCCTGACCATCTGGAGAAAGTTCGACAGGTCCCGGGTCATCGTTTTTCATCAGAAAATTGATTTTTTGGACTGTACAAAAAATGATTCAAAATGTCAATTGGATCGTGCCTCATGTGATAACTACTTTTTAAAGCCTCACAGTGACCAAAATTGCCCTTTTACAGACTTTTCCTCCTTCTCAGAAGCTTCTATTTTGACTGATTTCGGGCAGGAAAATGACTCTAAACACACTTATTTTAGTTCCAAAAGTTATAATTCACATGCAATAGTCATTTACAGTCAAAAGATTAAACATTAAAAAATCACCATTACTGACCATCTGGAGAAACTTCGACAGGTCCGGTTTCATCGTTTTTCATCAGAAAATTGATTTTTGGACTGTACAAAAAATGATTAAAAATGTCAATTGGATCGTGCCTCATGTTGAATAACTACTTTTTAAAGCCTCACTGTGACCAAAGTTGCCATTTTTCAGACCTTTCCTCCTACTCAGAAGCTTCTATTTTGACCGATGTCGTGCAGGAAAATTACTCTAAACACACTTATTTTAGTTCCAAAAGTGATAATTCACATGCAATAGTTATTTACAGTCAAAAGACTAAACATTAAAAAATCACCATTACTGACCATCTGGAGAAAGTTCGACAGGTCCGGGGTCATCGTTTTTCATCAGAAAATTGATTTTTTGGACTGTACAAAAAATGATTCAAAATGTCAATTGGATCGTGACTCATGTTGAATAACTACTTTTTAAAGCCTCACAGTGACCAAAGTTGCCATTTTTCAGACCATTCCTCCTACTCAGAAGATTCTATTTTGACCGATGTCGTGCAGGAAAATTACTCTAACCACACTAATTTTAGTTCCAAAAGTGATAATTCACATGCAATAGTTATTTACAGCCAAAAGACTAAACATTAAAAAATCACCATTCTTGACCATCTGGAGAAAGTTCGACAGGTCCGGGTCAACGTTTTTCATCAGAAAATTGATTATTTGGACTGTACAAAAAATGGTTCAAAATGTCAATTGGATCACGCCTCATGTTGAATACCCACTTTTTAAAGCCTCACAGTGACCAAAATTGCCATTTACAGACCTTTCCTCCTACTCAGAAGCTTCTATTTTGACCGATTTCAGCCAGGAAAATGACTCTAAACACACTTATTTTAGTTACAAAAGTGATAATTCACATGCAATAGTTATTTACAGTCAAAAGACTAAACATTAAAAAATCACCATTCTTGACCATCTGGAGAAAGTTCGACAGGTCCGGGGTCATCGTTTTTCATCAGAAAATTGATTTTTTTGGACTGTACAAAAAATGATTCAAAATGTCAATTGGATCGTGCCTCATGTTAAATAACCACTTTTTAAGGCCTCACAGTGACCAAAATTGCCATTTTTACAGACTTTTCCTCCTACTCAGAAACTTCTATTTTGACCGATTTCAGGCTGGAAAATGACTCTAAACACACTTATTTTAGTTCCAAAAGTGATAATGCGCCTGCAAAAGTTATTTACAGTCAAAAGATTAAACATTAAAAAATCACCATTCTTGACCATCTGGAGAAAGTTCGACAGGTCCGGGTCAACGTTTTTCATCAGAAAATTGATTATTTGGACTGTACAAAAAATGGTTCAAAATGTCAATTGGATCACGCCTCATGTTGAATACCCACTTTTTAAAGCCTCACAGTGACCAAAATTGCCATTTACAGACCTTTCCTCCTACTCAGAAGCTTCTATTTTGACCGATTTCAGCCAGGAAAATGACTCTAAACACACTTATTTTAGTTCCAAAAGTGGTAATTCACATGCAATAGTTATTTACAGTCAAAAGACTAAACATTAAAAAATCACCATTCTTGACCATCTGGAGAAAGTTCGACAGGTCCGGGGTCATCGTTTTCATCAGAAAATTGATTATTTGGACTGTGCAAAAAATGGTTCAAAATGTCAATTGGATCGCGCCTCATGTTGAATACCCACTTTTTAAAGCCTCACAGTGACCAAAATTGCCATTTTTACAGACTTTTCCTACTACTCAGAAACTTCTATTTTGACTGATTTCGGGCAGGAAAATGACTCTAAACACACTTATTTTAGTTCCAAAAGTGATAATTCACATGCAATAGTTATTTACAGTCAAAAGATTAAACATTGAAAAATCACTATTCCTGACCATCTAAAGAAGGTTTGACAGGTCCGGGCTCATCGTTTTTCATCAGAAAATTGATTTTTTGGACTGTATAATAAATGATTCAAAATGTCAATTGGATCGTGCCTCATGTTGAAAAACCACTTTTAAAGCCTCACAGTGACCAAAATTGCCATTTTTACAAACAATTCTCCCCTACTCAGAAGTTTCTATTTTGACCGATTTCGGGCAGGAAAATGGCTCTAAACACACTTATTTTAGTTCCAAAAGTGATAATTCACACGCAATAGTTATTTCCAGTCAAAAGACTAAACATTAAAAAATCACCATTCTTGACCGTCTGTAGAAAGTTCATCAGAAAATTGATTTTTTTGGACTGCACAAAAAATGACTCAAAATGTCAATTTAATGGTGCCTCATGTTGAATAACCACTTTTTAAAGCCTCACAGTGACCCAAATTCCCAGTTTTACATGACAATTCCTCGTACTCAGAAGCTTCTATTTTGACCGATTTCAGGCAGGAAAATGAATCTAAACACACTATTTTAGTTCCAAAAGTGATAATTCACATGCAATAGTTATTTACAATTAAAAGATTAAACATTAAAATATTACCATTACTGACCATCTGGAGAAAGTTCAATAGGTCAGGGGTCATCGTTTTTCATCAGAAAATTGATTTTTTGGACTCTACAAAAAATTCTTCAAAATGTCAATTGGATCGTGCCTCATGTTGAATAACCACTTTTAAAGCCTCACATTGACCAAAATGCCATTTTTACATACGTTTCCTCCTACTCAGAAGCTTCTAATTTGACCGATTTCGTGGAGGAAAATGACTCTAAACACACTTATTTTAGTTCCAAAAGTGATAATTCACATGCAATGGATATTTACAGTCAAAACATTAAACATTAAAAATGACCATTACTGACCATCTGGAGAACATTTGACAGGTCCGGGTTCATCGTTTTTCATTAGAAAATTGATTTTTGGACTCTACAAAAAATGATTCAAAATGTCAATTGGATCGTGCCTCATGTTGAATAACCACTTTTTAAAGCCTCACTGTGACCAAAATTGCCACTTTTACAGACATTTCCTCCTTCTGAAAAGCTTCTATTTTGAATAATTTCAGGCATGAAAATGACTCTAAACACACTTATTTTAGTACCAAAAGTTATAATTCACATGCAATAGTCATTTAGAGTCAAAAGATTAATCATTAAAAAATTATCATTACTGACCATCTGGAGAAAGTTCGACAGGTCCGGGAGTCATCGTTTTTCATCAGAAAATTGATTTTTTGGACTGTACAAAAATGATTCAAAATGTCAATTGGATTGTGCCTCATGTTGAATAACCACTTTTTAAAGCCTCACTGTGACCAAAATTGCCATTTTTACAGAATTTATCACCTACTCAGAAGCTTTTATTTTGACCGATTTTGGGCAAGAAAATGACTCTAAACACACTTCTTTTAGTTCCAAAAGTGATAATTCACATGCAATAGTTATTTACAGTCAAAAGACTAAACATTAAAAATCACCATAACTGACCATCTGGAGAAAGTTCGACAGGTCATCGTTTTTCATCAGAAAATTAATTTTTTTGGACTGTACGAAAAATGTTTCAAAATGTCAATTGGATCGTGCCTCATGTTGAATAACCTCTTTTTAAAGCCTCACAATGACCAAAATTGCCATTCTGCAGACTTTTCCTCCTAATCAGAAACTGCTATTTTGACTGATTTTAGGCAGGAAAATGACTCTAAAAACACTTATTTTAGTTCCAAAAGTGATAATTCACATGCAATAGTTATTTACAGTCAAAAAACAAAACATTAAGAAATCACCATTCCTGACCATCTGGAGAAAGTTCGACAGGTCCCGGGTCATCGTTTTTCATCAGAAAATTGATTTTTTGGACTGTACAAAAAATGATTCAAAATGTCAATTGGATCGTGCCTCATGTATAACTACTTTTTAAAGCCTCACAGTGACCAAAATTGCCCTTTTTACAGACTTTTCCTCCTTCTCAGAAGCTTCTATTTTGACTGATTTCGGGCAGGAAAATGACTCTAAACACACTTATTTTAGTTCCAAAAGTTATAATTCACATGCAATAGTCATTTACAGTCAAAAGATTAAACATTAAAAATCACCATTACTGACCATCTGGAGAAACTTCGACAGGTCCGGTTTCATCGTTTTCATCAGAAAATTGATTTTTGGACTGTACAAAAAATGATTAAAAATGTCAATTGGATCGTGCCTCATGTTGAATAACTACTTTTTAAAGCCTCACTGTGACCAAAGTTGCCATTTTTCAGACCTTTCCTCCTACTCAGAAGCTTCTATTTTGACCGATGTCGTGCAGGAAAATTACTCTAACCACACTTATTTTAGTTCCAAAAGTGATAATTCACATGCAATAGTTATTTACAGGGAAAAGCCTAAACATTAAAAATCACCATTACTGACCATCTGGAGAAAGTTCGACAGGTCCGGGGTCATCGTTTTTCATCAGAAAATTGATTTTTTGGACTGTAGAAAAAATGATTCAAAATGTCAATTGGATCGTGACTCATGTTGAATAACTACTTTTTAAAGCCTCACAGTGACCAAAGTTGCCATTTTTCAGACCATTCCTCCTACTCAGAAGATTCTATTTTGACCGATGTCGTGCAGGAAAATTACTCTAACCACACTAATTTTAGTTCCAAAAGTGATAATTCACATGCAATAGTTATTTACAGCCAAAAGACTAAACATTAAAAAATCACCATTCTTGACCATCTGGAGAAAGTTCGACAGGTCCGGGTCAACGTTTTTCATCAGAAAATTGATTTTTTGGACTGTACAAAAATGGTTCAAAATGTCAATTGGATCATGCTTCATGTTGAATAACCACTTTTTAAAGACTCACAGTGACCATAATTGCCATTTACAGACCTTTTCTCCTCCTCAGAAGCTTCGATTTTGACCGATTTCAGGCAGAAAAATGACTCTAAACACACTTATTTTAGTTATAAAACTGATAATTCATATGCAATAGTTATTTACAGTCAAAAGACTAAACATTAAAAATCACCATTCTTGACCATCTGGAGAAAGTTCGACAGGTCCGGGGTCATCGTTTTCATCAGAAAATTGATTATTTGGACTGTGCAAAAATGGTTCAAAATGTCAATTGGATCGCGCCTCATGTTGAATACCCACTTTTTAAAGCCTCACAGTGACCAAAATTGCCATTTTTACAGACTTTTCCTACTACTCAGAAACTTCTATTTTGACTGATTTCGGGCAGGAAAATGACTCTAAACACACTTATTTTAGTTCCAAAAGTGATAATTCACATGCAATAGTTATTTACAGTCAAAAGATTAAACATTGAAAAATCACTATTCCTGACCATCTAAAGAAGGTTTGACAGGTCCGGGCTCATCGTTTTTCATCAGAAAATTGATTTTTGGACTGTATAATAAATGATTCAAAATGTCAATTGGATCGTGCCTCATGTTGAAAAACCACTTTTAAAGCCTCACAGTGACCAAAATTGCCATTTTTACAAACAATTCTCCCCTACTCAGAAGTTTCTATTTTGACCGATTTCGGGCAGGAAAATGGCTCTAAACACACTTATTTTAGTTCCAAAAGTGATAATTCACACGCAATAGTTATTTCCAGTCAAAAGACTAAACATTAAAAAATCACCATTCTTGACCGTCTGTAGAAAGTTCGACAGGCCCGGGGTCATCGTTTTTCATCAGAAAATTGATTTTTTTGGACTGCACAAAAAATGACTCAAAATGTCAATTTAATGGTGCCTCATGTTGAATAACCACTTTTTAAAGCCTCACAGTGACCCAAATTCCCAGTTTTACATGCAATTCCTCGTACTCAGAAGCTTCTATTTTGACCGATTTCAGGCAGGAAAATGAATCTAAACACACTATTTTAGTTCCAAAAGTGATAATTCACATGCAATAGTTATTTACAATTAAAAGATTAAACATTAAAATATTACCATTACTGACCATCTGGAGAAAGTTCAATAGGTCAGGGGTCATCGTTTTTCATCAGAAAATTGATTTTTTGGACTCTACAAAAAATTATTCAAAATGTCAATTGGATCGTGCCTCATGTTGAATAACCACTTTTAAAGCCTCACATTGACCAAAATGCCATTTTTACATACGTTTCCTCCTACTCAGAAGCTTCTAATTTGACCGATTTCGCGGAGGAAAATGACTCTAAACACACTTATTTTAGTTCCAAAAGTGATAATTCACATGCAATCGATATTTACAGTCAAAACATTAAACATTAAAAATGACCATTACTGACCATCTGGAGAACATTTGACAGGTCCGGGTTCATCGTTTTTCATTAGAAAATTGATTTTTTGGACTCTACAAAAAATGATTCAAAATGTCAATTGGATCGTGCCTCATGTTGAATAACCACTTTTTAAAGCCTCACTGTGACCAAAATTGCCACTTTTACAGACATTTCCTCCTTCTGAAAAGCTTCTATTTTGAATAATTTCAGGCATGAAAATGACTCTAAACACACTTATTTTAGTACCAAAAGTTATAATTCACATGCAATAGTCATTTAGAGTCAAAAGATTAATCATTAAAAAATTATCATTACTGACCATCTGGAGAAAGTTCGACAGGTCCGGGGGTCATCGTTTTTCATCAGAAAATTGATTTTTTGGACTGTACAAAAATGATTCAAAATGTCAATTGGATTGTGCCTCATGTTGAATAACCACTTTTTAAAGCCTCACTGTGACCAAAATTGCCATTTTTACAGAATTTATCACCTACTCAGAAGCTTTTATTTTGACCGATTTTGGGCAAGAAAATGACTCTAAACACACTTCTTTTAGTTCCAAAAGTGATAATTCACATGCAATAGTTATTTACAGTCAAAAGACTAAACATTAAAAAATCACCATAACTGACCATCTGGAGAAAGTTCGACAGGTCATCGTTTTTCATCAGAAAATTAATTTTTTGGACTGTACGAAAAATGTTTCAAAATGTCAATTGGATCGTGCCTCATGTTGAATAACCTCTTTTTAAAGCCTCACAATGACCAAAATTGCCATTCTGCAGACTTTTCCTCCTAATCAGAAACTGCTATTTTGACTGATTTTAGGCAGGAAAATGTCTCTAAAAACACTTATTTTAGTTCCAAAAGTGATAATTCACATGCAATAGTTATTTACAGTCAAAAAACAAAACATTAAGAAATCACCATTCCTGACCATCTGGAGAAAGTTCGACAGGTCCCGGGTCATCGTTTTTCATCAGAAAATTGATTTTTGGACTGTACAAAAATGATTCAAAATGTCAATTGGATCGTGCCTCATGTATAACTACTTTTTAAAGCCTCACAGTGACCAAAATTGCCCTTTTACAGACTTTTCCTCCTTCTCAGAAGCTTCTATTTTGACTGATTTCGGGCAGGAAAATGACTCTAAACACACTTATTTTAGTTCCAAAAGTTATAATTCACATGCAATAGTCATTTACAGTCAAAAGATTAAACATTAAAAAATCACCATTACTGACCATCTGGAGAAACTTCGACAGGTCCGGTTTCATCGTTTTTCATCAGAAAATTGATTTTTGGACTGTACAAAAAATGATTAAAAATGTCAATTGGATCGTGCCTCATGTTGAATAACTACTTTTTAAAGCCTCACTGTGACCAAAGTTGCCATTTTTCAGACCTTTCCTCCTACTCAGAAGATTCTATTTTGACCGATGTCGTGCAGGAAAATTACTCTAACCACACTAATTTTAGTTCCAAAAGTGATAATTCACATGCAATAGTTATTTACAGCCAAAAGACTAAACATTAAAAATCACCATTCTTGACCATCTGGAGAAAGTTCGACAGGTCCAGGGTCATAGTTTTTCATCAGAAAATTGATTTTTTGCACTGTAAAGAAAATGATTCAAATAGTCAATTGGATCATACCTCATGTTGAATAACCATTTTTTACAGCCTCACCGTGACTAAAATTGCCATTTTTTACCGACTTTTCCTCCTACTCAGAAGCTGCTATTTTGACTGATTTCAGGCAGGAAAATGACTAAACAGACTTATTTTAGTTTCAAAGTTATAATTCACATGCAATAGTCATTTAGAGTCAAAGGATTAAACATTAAAAATCACCATTACTGACCATCTGGAGAAAGTTTAACATGTCCAGGGTCATCGTTTTTCATCAGAAAATTGATTTTTGGACTGTACAAAAATGATTCAAAATGTCAATTGTATCGTGCCTCATCGTTGAATAACCACTTTTTAAAGCCTCACTGTGACCAAAATTGCCATTTTTACAGACCTTTCCTCTTACTCAGAAGCTTCTATTTAGACCGATTTCGGGCAGGAAAATCACTCTAAACACACTTATTTTAGTTCCAAAAGTGATAATTCACATGCAATAGTTATTTACAGTCAAAAGATTAAACATTAAAAATCACCATTCCTGACCATCTGGAGAAGGTTTGACAGGTCTGGGTTCATCCTTTTTCATCAGAAAATTGATTTTTGGACTGTACAAAAAATGATTCAAAATGTCAATTGGATCGTGCCTCATGTTGAATAACCACTTCTTAAAGCCTCACTGTGACCAAAATTGCCATTTTTACAGACTTTTCCTCCGACTCAGAAGCTTCTATTTTGATTAATTTCGGGGAGGAAAATGACTCTAAACACACTTATTTTAGTTCCTATAGTTATAATTCAATGCGATAGTCATTTACAGTCAAAAGATTAAACATTAAAAAATCACCATTACTGACCATCTGGAGAAAGTTCGACAGGTCCGGGGTCATCGTTTTTCATCAGAAAATTGATTTTTTGGACTGTACAAAAAATGATTCAAAATGTCAATTGGATTGTGCCTCATGTTGAATAACCACTTTTTAAAGCCTCACTGTGCCCAAAATTGCCATTTTTACAGACATTTATCACCTACTCAGAAGCTTTTATTTTGACCGATTTTGGGCAGGAAAATGACTCTAAACACACTTCTTTTAGTTCCAAAAGTGATAATTCACATGCAATAGTTATTTACAGTCAAAAGACTAAACATTAAAAAATCACCATAACTGACCATCTGGAGAAAGTTCGACAGGTCAGTCGTCGTTTTCATCAGAAAATTAATTTTTTTGGACTGTACGAAAAATGTTTCAAAATGTCAATTGGATCGTGCCTCATGTTGAATAACCTCTTTTTAAAGCCTCACTGTGACCAAAATTGCCATTTTTACAGACTTTTCCTCTTACTCAGAAGCTTTTGATTTTGACAGATATCGGGCAGGAAAATGACTCTAAACACACTTATTTTAGTTCCAAAAGTGATAATTCACATGCAATAGTTATTTACAGTCAAAAGACTAAACATTAAAAAAATCACCATTCTTGACCATCTGCAGAAAGTTCAACAGGTCCGGGGTCATAGTTTTTCATCAGAAAATTGATTTTTTGGGACGATACAAAAAATGATTCAAAATGTCAATTGGATCGTGCCTTATGTTGAATAACCACTTTTTAAGGCCTCACAATGACCAAAATTGCCATTCTGCAGACTTTTCCTCCTAATCAGAAACTGCTATTTTGACTGATTTTAGGCAGGAAAATGACTCTAAACACACTTATTTTAGTTCCAAAAGTGATAATTCACATGCAATAGTTATTTACAGTCAAAAAATTAAACATTAAAAAATCACCATTCCTGACCATCTGGAGAAAGTTCGACAGGTCCCGGGTCATCGTTTTTCATCAGAAAATTGATTTTTTGGACTGTACAAAAAATGATTCAAAATGTCAATTGGATCGTGCCTCATGTTGAATAACCACTTTTTAAAGCCTCACAGTGACCAAAATTGCCATTTTTCAGACCTTTCCTCCTACTCAGAAGATTCTATTTTGACCGATGTCGTGCAGGAAAATTACTCTAACCACACTAATTTTAGTTCCAAAAGTGATAATTCACATGCAATAGTTATTTACAGCCAAAAGATTAAACATTAAAAAATCACCATTCTTGACCATCTGGAGAAAGTTCGACAGGTCCAGGGTCATCGTTTTTCATCAGAAAATTGATTTTTTGGACTGTACAAAAAATGATTCAAAATGTCAATTGGATCATACCTCATGTTGAATAACCACTTTTTACAGCCTCACCGTGACTAAAATTGCCATTTTTTACCGACTTTTCCTCCTACTCAGAAGCTGCTATTTTGACTGATTTCAGGCAGGAAAATGACTAAACACACTTATTTTAGTTCCAAAGTTATAATTCACATGCAATAGTCATTTAGAGTCAAAGGATTAAACATTAAAAAATCACCATTACTGACCATCTGGAGAAAGTTTAACATGTCCAGGGTCATCGATATTCATCAAAAAATTGATTTTTTGGACTGTACAAAAAATGATTCAAAATGTCAATTGTATCGTGCCTCTCGTTGAATAACCACTTTTTAAAGCCTCACTGTGACCAAAATTGCCATTTTTCAGACCTTTCCTCTTACTCAGAAGCTTCTATTTAGACCGATTTCGGGCAGGAAAATTACTCTAAACACACTTATTTTAGTTCCAAAAGTGATAATTCACATGCAATAGTTATTTACAGTCAAAAGATTAAACATTAAAAAATCACCATTCCTGACCATCTGGAGAAGGTTTGACAGGTCCGGGTTCATCGTTTTTCATCAGAAAATTGATTTTTTGGACTGTACAAAAAATGATTCAAAATGTCAATTGGATCGTGCCTCATGTTGAATAACCACTTCTTAAAGCCTCACTGTGACCAAAATTGCCATTTTTACAGACTTTTCCTCCGACTCAGAAGCTTCTATTTTGATTAATTTCGGGCAGGAAAATGACTCTAAACACACTTATTTTAGTTCCTATAGTTATAATTCATATGCGATAGTCATTTACAGTCAAAAGATTAAACATTAAAAAATCACCATTACTGACCATCTGGAGAAAGTTCGACAGGTCCGGGAGTCATCGTTTTTCATCAGAAAATTGATTTTTGGACTGTACAAAAAATGATTCAAAATGTCAATTGGATTGTGCCTCATGTTGAATAACCACTTTTTAAAGCCTCACTGTGACCAAAATTGCCATTTTTACAGAATTTATCACCTACTCAGAAGCTTTTATTTTGACCGATTTTGGGCAGGAAAATGACTCTAAACACACTTCTTTTAGTTCCAAAAGTGATAATTCACATGCAATAGTCATTTACAGTCAAAAGATTAAACATTAAAAAATCACCATAACTGACCATCTGGAGAAAGTTCGACAGGTCATCGTTTTTCATCAGAAAATTAATTTTTTTGGACTGTACGAAAAATGTTTCAAAATGTCAATTGGATCGTGCCTCATGTTGAATAACCTCTTTTTAAAGCCTCACTGTGACCAAAATTGCCCTTTTTACAGACTTTTCCTCTTACTCAGAAGCTTTTGATTTTGACAGATATCGGGCAGGAAAATGACTCTAAACACACTTATTTTAGTTCCAAAAGTGATAATTCACATGCAATAGTTATTTACAGTCAAAAGACTAAACATTAAAAAATCACCATTACTTGACCATCTGCAGAAAGTTCAACAGGTCCGGGGTCATAGTTTTTCATCAGAAAATTGATTTTTGGGACTGATACAAAAAATGATTCAAAATGTCAATTGGATCGTGCCTCATGTTGAATAACCACTTTTTAAGGCCTCACAATGACCAAAATTGCCATTTCTACAGACTTTTCCTCCTAATCAGAAACTGCTATTTTGACTGATTTTAGGCAGGAAAATGACTCTAAACACACTTATTTTAGTTCCAAAAGTGATAATTCACATGCAGTAGTTATTTACAGTCAAAAGATAAAACATTAAAAAATCACCATTCCTGACCATCTGGAGAAAGTTCGACAGGTCCCGGGTCATCGTTTTTCATCAGAAAATTGATTTTTTGGACTGTACAAAAAATGATTCAAAATGTCAATTGGATCGTGCCTCATGTTGAATAACTACTTTTTAAAGCCTCACAGTGACCAAAATTGCCATTTTTACAGACTTTTCCTCCTACTCAGAAACTTCTATTTTGACTGATTTCGGGCAGGAAAATGACTCTAAACACACATATTTTAGTTCCAAAAGTGATAATTCATATGCAATAGTTATTCATAGTCAAAAGATTAAACATTAAAAAATCACCATAACTGACCATCTGGAGAAAGTTCGACAGGTCCGTGGTCATCGTTTTCATCAGAAAATTTATTTTTTGACTGTACAAAAAATGATTCAAAGTGTTAATTGGATCGTGCCTCATGTTGAATAACTGCTTTTTAAAGCCTCACAGTGACCAAAATTGCCATTTTTACAGACTATTCCTCCTACTCAGAAACTTTTATTTTGACCTATTTCGGGCAGGAAAATGACTCTAAACACACTGATTTTAGTTCCAAAAGTTACAATTCACATGCAACAGTCATTTACTGTCAAAAGATTAAACATTAAAAAAATCACCATTACTGACCATCTGGAGAAGGTTCGACAGGTCTTGGGTCATCGTTTTACATCAGTAAATTGATTTTTGGACTGTACATAAAATGGTTCAAAATGTCAATTGGATCGTGCCTCATGTTGAATAACCACTTTTTAAAGCCTCACAGTGATCAAATTTGCCATTTTTCAGACCTTTCCTCCTACTCAGAAGCTTCTATTTTGACCGATTTTGGGCAGGAAAATTACTCTAAACACACTTATTTTAGTTCCAAAAGTGATAATTCACATGCAATAGTTATTTACAGTCAAAAGATTAAACATTAAAAAATCACCATTCCTGACCATCTGGAGAAGGTTCGACAGGTCCAGGGTCATCGTTTTTCATCAGAAAATTGATTTTATGGACTGTACAAAAAATGATTCAAAATGTCAATTGGATCATGCCTCATGTTGAATAACCACTTTTTAAGGCCTCACAGTGACCAAAATTGCCATTTTTACAGACTTTTCCTCCTACTCAGAAACTTCTATTTTGACTGATTTCGGGCAGGAAAATGACTCTAAACACACTTATTTTAGTTCCAAAAGTGATAATTCACATGCAATAGTTATTTACAGTCAAAAGATTAAACATTAAAAAATCACCATTCCTGACCGTCTGGAGAAGGTTCGACAGGTCCAGGGTCATCGTTTTTCATCAGAAAATTGATTTATGGACTGTACAAAAAATGATTCAAAATGTCAATTGGATCATGCCTCATGTTGAATAACCACTTTTTAGGCCTCACAGTGACAAAAATTGCCATTTACAGACCTTTCCTCCTACTGAAGAGCTTCTATTTTGATCGATTTCAGGCAGGAAAATGACTCTAAACACACTTGTTTTAGTTCCAAAAGTGATAATTCACATGCAATAGTTATTTACAGTCAAAAGACTAAACATTAAAAAATCATCATTCTTGACCTTCCGGAGAAAGTTTGACATGTCCGGGGACATCATTTTTCATCAGAAAATTGATTTTTGGGACTGTACAAAAAATGGTTCAAAATGTCAATTGGATCGTGCCTCATGTTGAATAACCACCTTTTAAAGCCTCACAGTGACCAAAATTGCCATTTTTACAGACTTTTCCTCCTACTCAGAAAATTCTATTTTGACCTATTTTGGGCAGGAAAATGGGTCTAAACACACTTATTTTATTTGCAAAAGTTATAATTCACATGCAATAGTTATTTTCAGTCAAAAGATTAAACATTAAAAAATCACCATTACTGACCATCTGGAGAAAGTTCAACAGGTCATCGTTTTTCATCAGAAAATGGATTTTTTGGACTGTACAAAAATGGTTCAAAATGTCAATTGGATCATGCTTCATGTTGAATAACCACTTTTTAAAGACTCACAGTGACCATAATTGCCATTTACAGACCTTTTCTCCTCCTCAGAAGCTTCGATTTTGACCGATTTCAGGCAGGAAAATGACTCTAAACGCTTATTTTAGTTCCAAAAGTGATAATTCACATGCAATAGTTTTTTACAGTCAAAAGATTAAACATTAAAAAATCACCATTCTTGACCATCTGGAGAAAGTACGACAGGTCCTGGGTCATAGTTTTTCATCAGAAAATTGATTTTTTGGTCTCTACAAAAAATGATGCAAGATGTCAATTGGATCGTGCGTCATCATGAATAACCCCTTTTTAAGGTCTCACAGTGACCAAAATTGCCATTTTGCAGACTTTTCCTCCTGCTCTGGAGCTGCTATTTCGACTGATTTCGGGCAGGAAAATGACTCTAAACACACTTATTTTAGTTCCAAAAGTGATAATTCACATTCAATAGTTATTTACAGTCAAAAGATTAAACATTAAATAATGACCCTTACTGACCATCTGGAGAAAGTTCGACAGGTCCGAGGTCATCGTTTTCATCAGAAAATTGATTTTTGAACTCTACAAAAAATGATTCAAAATGTAAATTGTAACGTGCCTCTAGTTGAATAACCACTTTTTAAAGCCTCACAGTGACCAAAATTGCCATTTACAGACCTTTCCTCCTACTCAGAAACTTCTATTTTGACCGATTTCGTGCAGGAAAATGACTGTAAACATACTTATTTTAGTTCGAAAAGTGATAATTAACATGCAATAGTTATTTACAGTCAAAAGACTAAACATTAAAAAATCACCATTACTGACCATCTGGAGAAAGTTCGACAGGTCCGTGGTCATCGTTTTTCATCAGAAAATTGATTTTTTGGGACTGTACAACAAATGATTCAAAATGTCAATTGGATCGTGCTCATGTTGAATAACCGCTTTTTAAGGCCACACAGTGACCAAAATTGCCATATTGAAGTCTTTTCCTCCTACTCAGTAGCTGCTATTTTGACTGATTTCGGGTAGGAAAATGTCTCTAAACACACTTATTTTAATTCCAAAAGTGATAATTCACATGCAATAGTTATTTACAGTCAAAATATTAAACAGTAAAAAATCACCATTACTGACCATCTGGAGAAAGTTCGACACGTCAAGGTCATCGTTTTTCATCAGAAAATTGATTTTTTAGACTGTACAAAAAATGGTTCAAAATGTCAATTGTATTGTGCCTCATGTTGAATACCCACTTTTTAAAGCCTCACAGTGACCAGAATTGCCATTTAAGGGTGGCGTCATGCCTGGCGAATGGTGATTGCAGAGTGGTTGGTAAGTAGCATGGGTCTGGTGAGAGCAGGGGGCGGGATCAGTGACAGGTAAAAGAAGGGGAACAGTTGTTAAGTGAGTTGCAGTGTAGGGTGGGTGGACTCAGGGGATAGGTGTAGGGGGAATGCAAGGGTTGGTAGGTAGGTAGCTGGGTGGGATACCAGGGACGAAGAAGGGGGGCTCATAGAGGGAGGAAGAGATGTCAGAGAAGAGTGGGGCCAGATGTGGTCACTCATGCAGTGGTTCCCTAGCCCACATTAGGGGTGATTAAATAGGGTGGAGTAACCCTATTGTTTTTTTACTGCACCCCCACTACACTATCTGATTTGGGGGGTGGAAGCTGAATTTGGGGGAGCAGTATTAAAAGGGGTTTGGGGTTGCATTATGAAGGGTGATGGGGACACAGAATGACATGCCTTCTGGGTAATTTTGGGGTACCTTCCAAACATACCCCCACTCCATAAATTCAGGCCAGCCATTCCTCATTACTCATTCACTCAGTCATCTCAGTCCTTCACTCCATATGCCCTGCAAGACCAACATGAACAAGAGGTATGTCATCAAGCAGAAGAAAAGCCTCAGTGTGCTCTGATGTTCGTACTGCTGCCCTCTAGTAACACTACACGGCAATTGCAGCATAATAATTGGACTGAGAAGAGGGCTGTCCTATGCAAATAATGTCCTCCCATGCTTACTTTCTTCTGAGACGGTGGACGGCTTGCGCTGTGATACATCCTACAACATATGCTCTTCAGCCAATTTCAAAAGCAGCCTATCTTAGGCTAAGGATTTTGCCACTCGGAGGTTGCACATGGGGACATCACCCTCATTTAGCAGGGTCCCAAATCGTCTGCAGTCATCCTTTATACAGAACAAGGGCGTTCAGGGCGTCAGGGTGTCCTTGCAAAGGATGGAAGGGGGTGTTTAAAGCCCCAGCCAAGCCCTGCCCCATGTTGTACTGTGATGCTCCATCCCTTCACCTGCTGCAGTAGTGCATGATTCAGACCTGCTGAAGCATAGGCCTGACTCTGCCCTTTTCTGCCTCTTGAAGAAAACAACCTTTCTAGCTTCTTATTGCACCTAATAAAGGAAGTTTCACTTGCCTCAAACTTTACCCATCATTTCATTAGCCATAGGTCATACTTCAGCTTTATTCCTAGCCAACCTCACAGGCACCAAACCCCTGATTTCAGAGATCGGCTCACACCAAAATGAAAAATCACTACCATCCAACCTAATTTACTATCAGTGTGACACCTTCCTTGCATTCTTGTGCTAAGTTATAAGCCCCGAGGCCTCATTTGCGTGCTACAATACACCAAATTTCAAGGGCAAAGAATGAATACATTGATAAAGGAAGATAAGGCTTTGTCTCTATTGCACCTACTTGAGAAAAAGGGGGGTTGGCAGGAGGTCATGAGGGAAAAGATTTGTCATTTTGGGGCGCAAGAGCCAAAAAGAGGGGCCACTTTTCTCCTCTGTTTTTCCAAGTGGAAATAAACTTAGCAAATTAAAATAAAAGCACTGTATGAACATTTACCACCTTGGGATACTTTGAAAGCATTGGCAGGATTCGAACCCTTGTCCTGTGTAAGCGTGTGCCATCAGAGGCACAAGACTTACCATTGAGCTATAGCTCCTTGGTGTTCTAGACGCTTGCAGTAGTAACTATAAGCAACATACAGGCCCTGGTGTCATTGCCTGTGGATTCCATTACACATGAAAAGGATGACCATGATATAGGGATGATTTGATAAGATACCAAAAGGGAAGCCAGCGTGGTCCAGTGGGTAAGTTCCTGACTTCCACCCAGACAACCAGGGTTCAAATCCTGGGATCGGCATCTGTTGACAGATGATGGCGCAGCAGAGGTAAGTTGGAGGTGGGCCTGCCTGGTAAGAAAAATGTGTGTTTGTATGTGTGTGTGCTGTGTAAGGGTGGAGTCAAGCCTGGCGAATGGTGATTGCAGAGTGGTTGGTAAGTAGCATGAGTCTGGTGAGAGCAAGGGGTGGGATCAGTGACAGGTGAAAGAAGGGGTACAGGTGTTAAGTGAGTTGCAGTGTACGGTGGGTGGACTCAGGGGTAGGTGTGGGGGAGTGCAAGGGTTGGTAGGTAGCTGGGTGGGATACCAGGGACGAAGAAGGGGGCTCATAGAGGGAGGAGGAGCCTGGGACAGAAAAGAGATGTCAGAGTGGGGCCAGATGTGGTCACTCATGCAGTGGTTCCCTAGCCCACATTAGGGGTGATTAAATAGGTTGGGGAACACTTTTTTTTTTACTGCACCCCACTACACTATCTGATTTGGGGGGGGGAAGCTGAATTTGGGGGAGCAGTATTAAAAGGGGTTTGGGGTGCATTATGAAGGGTGATGGGGACACAGAATGACATGCCTTCTGGGTAATTTTGGGGTACCTTCCAAACATACCCCCACTCCATAAATTCAGGCCAGCCATTCCTCATTACTCATTCACTCAGTCATCTCAGTCCTTCACTCCATATGCCCTGCAAGACCAACATGAACAAGAGGTATGTCATCAAGCAGAAGAAAAGCCTCAGTGTGCTCTGATGTTCGTACTGCTGCCCTCTAGTAACACTACACGGCAATTGCAGCATAATAATTGGACTGAGAAGAGGGCTGTCCTATGAAAATAATGTCCTCCCATGCTTACTTTCTTCTGAGACGGTGGACGGCTTGCGCTGTGATACATCCTACAACATATGCTCTTCAGCCAATTTCAAAAGCAGCCTATCTGAGGCTAAGGATTTTGCCACTCGGAGGTTGCACATGGGGACATCACCCTCATTTAGCAGGGTCCCAAATAGTCTGCAGTCATCCTTTATACAGAACAAGGGCGTTGGAGGGTGTCCTTCAAAGGATGGAAGGGGGTGTTTAAAGCCCCAGCCAAGCCCCGCCCCATGTTGTACTGTGATGCTCCATCCCTTCACCTGCTGCAGTAGGCATGATTCAGACCTGCTGAAGCAAAGGCCTGACTCTGCCCTTTTCTGCCTCTTGAAGAAAACAACCTTTCTAGCTTCTTATTGCACCTAATAAAGGGAGTTTCACTTGCCTCAAACTTTACCAATCATTTCATTAGCCATAGGTCATACTTCAGCTTTATTCATAGCCAACCTCACAGGCACCAAACCCCTGATTTCAGAGATCGGCTCACACCAAAATGAAAAATCACCACCATCCAACCTAATTTACTATCAGTGTGACACCTTCCTTGCATTCTTGTGCTAAGTTATAAGCCCCGAGGCCTCATTTGCGTGCTACAATACACCAAATTTCAAGGGCAAAGAATGAATACATTGATAAAGGAAGATAAGGTTTTGTCTCTATTGCACCTACTTGAGAAAAAGGGGGTTGGTAGGAGGTCGTGAGGGAAAAGATTTGTCATTTTGGGGCGCAAGAGCCAAAAAGAGGGGCCACTTTTCTCCTCTGTTTTCAAGTGAAATAAACTTAGCAAACAATCACCATTTGTCAGGCATGACTACACCCTTACACAGCGCACACACACTCACACACACACACATTTTTCTTACCAGGCAGGCCCACCTCCAACTTACCTCTGCTGCGCCATCATCCGTCACCTGGTGGCAATCCCAGGAATTGAATCCTGGTTGTCTGGGTGGAAGTCAGGAACTTACCCACTGGACCACGCTGGCTTCCCTTTCAGTATCTTATCAAATCGTCCCTATATCATGGTCGTCCTTTTCATGTGTAATGGAATCCACAGGCAATGACACCAGGGCCTGTATGTTGCTCATAGTTACTACTGCAAGGGTTTCGAACACCAAGGAGCTGTAGCTCGATGGTAAGTCTTGTACCTCTGATGGCACACGCTTACACAAGACAAGGGTTCGAATCCTGCCAATGCTTTCAAAGTATCCCAAGGTGGTAAATGTTCATGTAGTGCTCTTATTTTCATTTGCTAAGTTTATTTCCACTTGGAAAAACAGAGGAGAAAAGTGGCCCCTCTTTTGGCTCTTGCGCCCCAAAATGACAAATCTTTTCCCTCATGACCTCCTACCAACCCCACTTTTTCTCAAGTAGGTGCAATAGAGACAAAGCCTTATCTTCCTTTATCAATGTATTCATTCTTTGCCCTTGAAATTCGGTGTATTGTAGCGCGCAAATGAGGCCTCAGGGCTTATAACTGAGCACAAGAATGCAAGGAAGGTGTCACACTGATAGTAAATTAGGTTGGATGGTGGTGATTTTTCATTTTGGTGTGAGCCGATCTCTGAAATCAGGGGTTTGGTGCCTGTGAGGTTGGCTATGAATAAACATGAAGTATGACCTATGGCTAATGAAATGATGGGTAAAGTTTGAGGCAAGTGAAACTCCCTTTATTAGGTGCAATAAGAAGCTAGAAAGGTTGTTTTCTTCAAGAGGCAGAAAAGGGCAGAGTCAGGCCTTTGCTTCAGCAGGTCTGAATCATGCATACTGCAGCAGGTGAAGGGATGGAGCATCACAGTACAACATGGGGCGGGGCTTGGCTGGGGCTTTAAACACCCCCTTCCATCCTTTGAAGGACACCCTCCGAACGCCCTTGTTCTGTATAAAGGATGACTGCAGGCAATTTGGGACCCTGCTAAATGAGGGTGATGTCCCCATGTGCAACCTCCAAATGGCAAACTCCTTAGCCTAAGATAGGCTGCTTTTGAAATTGGCTGAAGAGCATATGTTGTAGGATGTATCACAGGGCAAGCCGTCCACCGTCTCAGAAGAAAGTAAGCATGGGAGGACATTATTTGCATAGGACAGCCCTCTTCTCAGTCCAATTATTATGCTGCAATTGCCGTGTAGTGTTACTAGAGGGCAGCAGTACGAACATAAGAGCACACTGAGGCTTTTCTTCTGCTTGATGACATACCTCTTGTTCATGTTGGTCTTGCAGGGCATATGGAGTGAAGGACTGAGATGACTGAGTGAATGAGTAATGAGGAATGGCTGGCCTGAATTTGTTGAGTAGGGGTATGTTTGGAAGGTACCCCAAAATTACCCAGAAGGCATGTCATTCTGTGTCCCCATCACCCTTCATAATGCACCCCCAAACCCCTTTTAATACTGCTCCCCAAATTCAGCTGCCACCCCCAAATCAGATAGTGTAGTGGGGGTGCAGTAAAAAAAAATAGTGTTCCCCAACCTATTTAATCACCCCTAATGTGGGCTAGGGAACGACTGCATGAATGACCCATCTGGCCCCACTCTGCTCTGACATCTCTTCTCTGTCCCAGGCTCCTCCTCCCTCTATGAGCCCCCCTTCTTCGTCCCTGGTATCCCACCCAGCTACCTACCTACCTACCAACCCTTGCACTCCCCCTACACCTACCCCCTGAGTCCACCCACCCTACACTGCAACTCACTTAACACCTGTTCCCCTTCTTTTACCTGTCACTGATCCCACCCCCTGCTCTCACCAGACCCATGCTACTTACCAACCACTCTGCAATCACCATTCACCAAGCTAGACTCCACCCTTACACAGCACACGCACGTAAACACACACACACACTTTTCTTACCAGGCAGGCCCACCTCCAACTTACCTCTGCTGCGCCATCATCCATCATCTGGTGGCGATCCTTGGATTTGAACCCTGGTTGTGTTGCGGGATTCTGCACCTATACAGAGCTATGCGCAGGAAAATAGGACCTCAGTGTATAGTGGTGTACCAACCATGCACCTTAGTACCCACAATCCCAATCCGACTAGCTTTAGCGTCTCATTCGTTCTCCGTACTACAGCGAAGCTACCAATGATTAGACATCCCAGAACATGGACTCTCTCAGGAATCGTGGGAGCAAGAACACTCTTTCATAACTCACTCATACTTGTCCACAACTTGCGTAATAAGAGACACAGTATAGTTTAAAAGGTTTATTTCAACTATTGTGCTCCAAAATAAAGTACACGTGCCATTACTATCAGCATAATGCATAACGATAAAATAATAAGCATGGTTACAATTCCATAGAATACAAACGGGGACAGCATTTTATAAAGACAGTGGATATAGGGCTAAATTGCCTTACCACCCTCCCTGTGCTAGTAACTAGTTTATTATAAAAATAGAAGACCTCTGGGCTTTGTCAGGCGGACCCCATACCTCAATATCTAGATGCAAGGTTTACATCATCAGACAAGCACAGCTCTTCTCCCTGGAAAGGTTTTTCTCCAAGTGCCACCAAAAGGGAGATCACAATATTAAAAGCACACGAATTTCTCCAGTGCAGCTGTATTTCGTGTTATGTCTAAGTGCGAGGGCTGACCAGATCAGCAATAACAAGCGACGTTGTTTTTCGACCTTGTACATGGTGTGCAGACGAAACCCACAGGGAACATGAGAAAAGGTAAAAGGCAAAAAGACAGACAATTCTAATATAGCCGGGCACAAGTAGAGTCTAGAAAAACAAAGTCACAGAGTAACGTGTGCAAAAAAAGGGATCATGGCAGCCAGGCCTAAGCTAACTTAGCAATGTAGGCAATGAGGCCACAAACCACACTACACCCTCCCCTGGTCAGTCCATAGGCCAAGACATAGGACGAAAAGAGAGTTCAAATAGATGGAGCAGAATGTAAACGTCTATTTACGAAAAGTCCCCATGAAGGACAGTGAATGAAAAAAAGTTCAGGACAAAAAAAATTCCAGAGAGGGCCAGAAATCAGGGCACTAAGAAAAAAAATCCAGAAATGCAGTTCGCTGAAAGCGAAGGCCCCTAATCCAATAGAGTGTATGTGCAGAAAACTGCCACACCTTCCAAGAGGACATTATTGGTATCGTCTGAAAAAAGAGATGCCATCCAGTTCAACAAATCAAAACTGCATTCATGTTCCTCATAATAGGGAGCAGTGATCAGCATTGTGGGACAACTTGCGTGATACTCAATATAACTTCGTTGTAGGAGATTCTGAGCAGCCGCCCAGATATCCCATTGCGCCAAAACTCCAAGTGCAGCCACACGCGCCATCAATCCAGTGCCGGAACAGTCCCGTTCATGGGCCACTAAGGGGCCC
Source organism: Calotriton arnoldi (assembly GCA_963921515.1). Classification (NCBI taxonomy): domain Eukaryota; kingdom Metazoa; phylum Chordata; class Amphibia; order Caudata; family Salamandridae; genus Calotriton; species Calotriton arnoldi. The sequence continues at coordinate 343,557 of CAWUFW010013498.1, forward strand.
ATCAACTGGCCAAAATCCGGGTCCGACAGAGACGTATTGGAGAGGCAAACATCCAAGGACCAAGAGAAAGGACATCGTAAGCAAGACATCACAGGTTGCACGCAAGTGAAATACGCAAAACGAAAAGAAAGTCTATAGGACACCCCGAGTGTCGCCAATGATAGGATGCCGAAGCTGATGAGCATGCGTTCACGGAACATCCGGAGTCGACCTTGGTCGAGTAGACCCCTAGGTAGTGCAGCCATTGCGCAGCAAACAAATTAAAAGTAGTATTCCAGCAGCTAAGGCTAGGAGCAATGGGAAGCCGCCAAAGACGCTGGAAAAAATAGAATGAATAAAAGCCAGAATTATGCCAAATATAGTTTGAAAGGAGGTAACAAGGCCAGAGCCCACAACTTAAAAAAAGTGCACAAGACCTTCGGTATTAGAAGCATTGAAAACGCAGTGAATTAGTTCACTGAAATGTTGTGGGAGGTTCGTGTTCAAAAGAGCCTGTATCTCACTGTGGGTACTAGCCACCTGGGGGACGAAGGTCTCCCGGTGCGGAAGTGAGCATAACCTCCTGGTTCAATAATAGCGCCTTTATTCTGCTCAATTTATTGAAATCCGCCTTCAAAGTGGGTATGGAAGGCCAAATGGAACTATCTATCATGTCGCGCAGGGGTGGAAAAAGCACATTTTGCAGCACACATACGCGGTGCTTGAAACCGTTACAATGTAGGGGATGCCTGCCTGCATTCCACAGCAGTCTTGATTATTCAGAAGCAGATAGCTACCATTTGCAAGCACAGTGAAAGTAGGTGATATAACAGGTGCTGGGATGCCCTTCAAATCACAAGCAAGATTCGGAGCAGAAACATTACAAGCCCCGTGCAATTTAATGTTTTTACAAATTAGAGAATGACCCACTGTAGAATCGCAAGACTCCCCTGTGAGAAAGACCTCTTTTCCGTCCCTAAGGCATCTGTACATGAAAGGCAGGGACCAAAGTTCATGCAAGAAGGCACTGCCTAAAGGCTGAAAACGGCCAACAGGATAATGTTTCATGCATAAACTGAACTCAAATAAAGAAAAAGGCAAAGCGATAACCCCGTGAACTAGCCACACTGCAGAGTCCAACTCCGCCACAGAGAATGGGAACGGCTCTATCTTTTCGATATGTAAGAGAGTGTATGTTGCATCTTTCATGGACATGAATTGCTGTTTTTCAGTTAAATTAAATGGCAAGAACAAGGCAGACGTGTTAAAAAAATGCCATGGAACCTTGCTTATTTTCAATGTTTGCAATGTCCACGCAAACTGCATTACTGAACACAATTGATTCTGACCATGATATAACACCGACACATCATCGTGTACAATATCAACAACAGATGAAACAATATTCTCTAATGTGTAAATGCGGGAAGACAGGGTATTAATGCTATTGTCAACAACAGCAAGCACTTTTTCTAGATTTGCTTGATCGATTTCCCGTAAACGGGAAGCAGCTTCAATTTGCGAAAGCTTCCAGAGTTCATTGTAAGTCTCATAAAGAAACCTTTTAGGTCGAGGACCACGAGGCCCTAGAACAAAATCGGACAGATCAATGTTGCCTGATAGGAGGGATAAATGTTGTTTCACAGAATCTAATGAAGAGTGCTGCAACCACTGTTTACACAATTTACCAACAGAATATGTTGTAACAGTACGAGAGTCAGAAAACCTTGGATCTGGCCTATCCTGTTTGCAACCAGGAGTAGGGTCATGAAAACGCAGTTGGCAGGCATTTGATGCTATGGGCCAAGCCAACCAGGGTGACTGAACAAACGCAGAGATATTAAACAAATTGTTTTGAAACAAAGCTTGCAAATTGGCAACGGAAATATTGAAATGCAAGCTCCCGTTGGGAGTGGAAGACAATACGGGAATGGAGGGTGCATTCAATTGTTTGGAAGTAGCTAAACCCCAACAGGTTGTTTGAAAGATCGTACTATTTAAAAATAAAATCAGGGCCGGGATTAGGCAAGCACGGTGTAAGGCTTCTGTACCGCGTACCTGCCATGATTTGGTGCCCCAAATAGATTTTAAGTCAATGGTGTCCTGCCAGTGCTCATAACCACTCACTGCAAATGCGTTCAAAAAGGAACTCGAATATAGCAATTTGGTGTGGGTCAACGTGACCTTCTGAGTGGACGAAGCGTTCAATTTAAAATAATAGGACCCAGGGTTTGATCTATCAAAGTCTGTAAAGTAAGTAAATTTACTTTTAAGTGTTTGGGAGCTACCTGGCAAAGGGGTCGGACAATTTTCCCATTGTGTGTAATTAAAAGTACCCCGAACTGTACTTGGTTTATGGAGAAAATGGTAGTCCCAATGCTGGTAACAATATAAATCAGCATAACTTGCAGAATTTAAGTATAAATCTTCAGCATTAAAAGCAGCATAATATTTCAAATCAGAGAATAACGATTCAACGGCATGCACATCCCAATCGTCAGAATGAACATTACTTTTCACTACATCACCCATGGAAACACGGAGGACATTCGGTACATTAATAATCTCGGTTGGTCCATGAATTTGGAAATTTACAGCATCCCATACGATGCCACCAGCGACTGGAAAGGCGGAAATGTTCATAAATGTGTGGTCACGCTTCATGATGTGAGATGAAGAATGCGGAGCCAAAGTTCCAGCGACACAGTTCACTGCAGAGCGTTCTGGTAAATAGTGACCATTAATGAGCAAGAAAAACAGTACCAACCAGATGTATGTCCATGGTGGGACCAAAAAATTGTCTCTGAACCAGGATATAAAAATACTGAAGATGAACGGGATAAGTGATGAGGTGGAAGCCGAAACAAAGGAAAAACGGGTTGGGCTCAGTGGTGTTGTAGGTAAATGAGCCACTGACTCGTTGGCGGGGTATGCATACTCGGTCTCCTCATTGCAGGAGGAAGCCGGGAAGTTGAGCAGGCAATTAGGCAAATCGACCATCTCAATGGCAACATCAGTGTCTGTGTAAGGAGGAGGGCCACAAACAGGAGTCCATGAAATGGCTGGACATGATACCGCAGGTGTCACGCTATTCAGGATCGGCCAGATGTTGTAGCTTGACATTTTCCACTGAGATGTATCTGTTGTCTTTGCGACCAGGAAGCAGTGGTAAGATGACTGTACGAGTACCCTTCAAGCCAAGAACTGGAACCGGTGCACGATAAGAGGGGCCAAATTCCTTTTTGTTCTCCACCTTCTCTCGGACCAGATCTCCAACCTTCGGAAGCCAGCCGGCAACCGGAATCTGCAACGCAGCGTCAGTGGCTGAAGGCAAGTGTTCGTTTGCAAGTTTGTTACGGGTCTCTTGTAAGTCCTGCAACATAGTAGAATGATTATCTACGTCAAAGATTGCGGCATTCGCCGCCATGTCTAGACCATCAAGGTCTGGCACAAACATTTGTATGCCAAAGAGCATTTCGTATGGGGTCTGCCCACCCAGAGATCTTCTAGGGAGATTATTAAGTGCACGTTGCACGCCATACAAGTGGGCCAGCCAGTTCCTGCCAGTACCTAAGACTCTAGCTGTCAAGGATTGCGTTAAGTCACGGTTCATTCGCTCCACAATCGAATTGCCCTCAGGTCTATATGGAGATGAAAATTGCACCCGCACCCCCAGTGACCTCATTGCGTCCTTGTACGCCTTAGAGGCAAACGCTGGAACTTGGTCAGAATGGAAGATGCCACAGGCATAAATTCCCACAAAGACACGCAAATCCCTTATGACATTTCGAGCGTCAACACTCCGTTGTGGCCAAACCCAGATGAAACGTGTGCACGAATCCACTGCAACTAAGATGTATTTATATGCAGTGTCAGAAGAAAATGGACTGCAGTGATCAAGGTAAACGCACCCAAAAGGTTTTTTAGAAATGCAGAGCTGTGTTTGTGGTGGTCGTATAACCGTTGAAGGCTTAATTTGCTTGTGACAAACGTCACAAGAAAGCACATAAGTACGGGTCTGTTTATATAAACCACGCCACCAGTAACGCTGCTGCAATATGGAAACAGTCGCAGACACACCAGAATGGGCTGAAGCCATGCCTTCGTGTGCGGTCATTATCAAGGAAGTTCTGCGGTCCGCTTTGGGAATCAGCCGATCACCAACGTCTGGAATTCTTACGTAAGGAACCTGTTCGGGACTTAAGTGATAAGAGTATTTGGAAGGGAAACCCCTTGGGTAATTAGCACCTTCCTTTGTCTCAGCACTAGCTGCCAAAATCTCATTATCTATTTTAGTCATGGATCTTGTAACTGCTGTTACTGAGCACGTGGCTACTGCTGATTTGGCAGCTTCATCTGCCAAACTGTTACCGACCGCGTGTGCGCCCACACGCTGGTGGCCAAGAGTGTGAATCACCTGTGTGAGAGGCAGACGTTGTTTAAGATCTGCCACTCGAACCCAAAGCATTTTATGCTTAATTGTGCTGCCTTTAGCATCTCTATAGTCGTTTTGAGACCAAAAGAATAGGTTGTCATTAAAGGATTGAACACAGTAGTAAGAATCGCATACAATAAGTGTCGTCACATCCGGATTCGCGAACTCAAGTGCGAGCACCAAAGCACGCAGCTCGGCCAATTGAGCAGTACTGTCTCCTAGTGCCTGCGTGTGCACCACACTCGATTTGAACTCACCGTTCACCATAGTACCTGCAACAATAGCACATGCTGCGGAATAAGCATGCTTAGAACCCGTGGTCGGTTGCGCCGAACCATCGGTGTAAATGATACATTTGTCCTCCTCAAGCGGCAGCAAAGACAGAGGAGGAGGATGAACAAATTGATACTGTAAGAACTCCTGTGACTGAAGAGAGGAATCAAAAATAAAAGTGACATCCGGGGACATCAGAGACGTACACCATTGTATCCAACGGGGGTGCAAAGCCTTAGAGTTCGGTACACTCGCCTTTGTCACTGCCTCCAGGGCAGGATATGGTGCTACCACCAAAATGCGTTTTCCCTGTGCCAGTGCGCGTTCCTTAAGAATCGCCATTTGCACTACAGTCAAAACTTTCTCCACAGAGGAAAAGCCCAACTCCGCTGAAGTGTAAAGATGCGACTTGTATGCAATAGGTACTGTGTCACCTTCGTTAAACGTTAAGTATGTGAAACCCACTGCCCCTGGCACAATTCTAATCACCAGGTTCGTGTGGTTCTCACGAGTCAACAAGAACTTAGATACAAGTAGATCAGACTGCAAAGAGTGCAGTATAGAGGAATGTTCAGGAAGCCAGCATGACTTCGAAAAGGTAGGTTGTATCAAGGCGTAAAGAGGCTTGATACGCTGGGCATATTCGGGAATGTAAGAACGCCCGAAGTATAAAAAATCCCAGTAATGACTGAAGTTTCTTCAGGGTCGTTGGAGAGCGCAAAAGTGCGCACTTCTCCAAGAAATGGGGAGCCAAGCCCCTACCTTCATTGTTGAGCTCATAGCCCAAAAACAAAACAGTGAATTCTGCGATGTGAGATTTGGCAAAATGAAATTTGTATCCTAAGACCACAAATTCAAGAATAATGCGGTCCACACGGGAAAGATGCGGCCATAATTCGTCGTCTGTCAGATAGATATCGTCGACGTACGAATACGCATCTGGGTCTATGCTGTTCAACAAAGAGACAACACGGGCGGCGAAGACTCCCGGGCTGTTCTTGTAGCCCATGGGCAAACGCCAAAATGTATTGTTTTCCACCGGAAGTGAAAGCGCTCCATTGGCTGCACTCCGGGAACAAATTGTGCGTGTAAAATCCATTGGAAAGGTCAAGTGTTGTTTTATATTTTTTGCGAACAAGACTGTCTACTAGCGCAGAACTGTGGGTATTCTGTACCGCAAAGGTCCGACAATGAGAGTTCAAATGTCGGTAATCCAAAATTAAACGGTACGACCCATCGGGTTTAGAAACCACAAAAAGGGGATTATTCATTGGTGATACGCATGTTTCAATTACTCCTTGATATTCTAACTGTGTCAGAATGTCTGAAACGGGACCTTTAGCTTCCCGCTGGAGGGGATATTGGGGTTGGGGCTGTGGCAGAGACCGCAAGGGTATATCATGGGGGGGAGAATCCTCATCCCAGCCCACGTGGTTACGGTATAGCGCCGGAGCCAGGGCCCCAGCCCATTCAACTGCGAGAGCTTCCGCTTTGTCCTTGGGGACATGACGAGAAAAGCTCGGAAGGATGACCTCCTCCCCTCTACGAGCAGCAAGTACGAATGGGGGCAGCCAATCCGCCTCTGCCAACAAAATGTCGTAAAAGGTCAGATTTTTCCCAAAAATCCCTTTAATAACACGCTCAATGTCACTTTCAATTTGAATGACAATATTAAATAGTCTGTCAGGGGGTGCCACTCGGGTGTCAGCTGTCTCGACAGTAATGAAAGTATCAGTTGCTGTCGCCTCCACATGAGGACGCAGTGCCTCCCGCACTATGGTAACTTCTGCGGCACTGTCTAGCAGCGTCACTGCCCACGTCCAATTCAGGAGTCTCGTTCTCACCGTCTGTGGCATACCTCGCTGTTATTGCTGCAACTTTTTTCTTCTGAAACTGTGGGCGAGAACGTGGAAATTCTTCTGGTTTCCCTCGGCCTGGTTGTCGAGGTTGGTCTCGTCCCTGTGGGGCCTCACGACCCCTGCCTCTATCCTGGCAATCTCCTCCACCAGTCTGGGAGGTCGATGGTGCCTGTGAAGAATGAGGAGAACGCGGGTCAGGGGCCTGAAATCTATCTGGAGATTTAATTCTTGCTCTGTCGCGCAAATCATATGTGCGTTGAGAAGATATGGAAACCGGGGATGCGGCACGCGACCCTGGTGTTTTCAACTTCCAGTTCTTTTTAGAAAAGAACGGTTTCTCTTCTTTCTCAGACTGAGTTTTTTGTTGTGGGTGTGATTGAGTTTGCGTTTTAGCAAAAGGCTTAACCCCCAAACTATTGCGGCCAATGGTTTTATAAGCCTGTGCAATAATTTTCGGTAATTCGCGTGGCTTGTCCGGCTCCGGGACCAAAGCCAAAGCATTAGCGACTTGAAAGTTGACTGCGTCACCCTTGACGTTTGCAAGGATTAGGTCAGCCACCACATCGAACACTCCCACCAGTCTTATCCCCAATTCCACAGCCGCCTCAGGGCCATGTTCATCCTGCACCCGTTTAATTACAGAGGGGAGGACCGTCATGGAAGGAGTGCCGAAACACTTCACATACACTGCTGCGAATACCTTGCCCCAGTTGTTGCATTCTGTTAATTCGGGAATTAAGTCTTTCGGCAAACTAATCGTCAAAATCCTGTGTTTGTCCACAGGAGAAGTATTCGGAAAAACAGCCTCCAGCTGGTCAAATTTTTCTGCAAGCCAATAAGGCAAATCATTCTTATTCTGTGGGTGCTTGCCCATCACCGAATTAACCATGACAGGACTTATGGTTACACCGCCCGGTCCAGCTGGATGCACCGCAACTCCAGGAGGGGCCCCCTGGACATTGCCTGTAACATATTGTACCAAAGCTCTGTGCACGTGGATTAAAGACGTATGCATCACGCGCATTTCATCAACCGGAACTGCTAAATGCCGCGGATGTGGGGTATACCTGGCCAAGACTGGCCAAGTGGCCCCCTCTATGGATAAGGGGCCTAAATGAACTGGTGTGACCGGATGTGGGAGGGCGCCATTTAACCAAATATGGTGTTGCCATGCCGTTAGTGGTACTTCAAGAGCCTGATAAGGCCGATAAGCATTGGGTAGGGCAGTGGGAGCGTAAACATGAAACAAATTGTCAGCTTCCTCCACCGCCGGAAAAGTGACCCAAGAGTAAAACACCTCAAAGTGGTGAGACGGATCAGCCTGCACCACAAAGATAAGAGCGACACCCGCGTCGGGCACTCCATAAGCCAGTAAATGAGCCCAGAGCGCAGCGCGGCTATGTGCCGGGATATTTACATTCACAGCCATTAAGACCAGGAATGATCGACAACCTAGTGTGAGGCATCGCAATATAGGGTTAACATAAACACCTTTTAATAACTTCAAGCTTGAAAGAACCTATAAAAACATCAATATAGGAGGTACCACCCTCACGTATGTTTCCGGAAGTGTAAGCGAAGGTTATTGTGGACAAGCACAAGCACTACTCAAGCGTCTCGCAGATAAGAAGCCCACCACGTTGGTGGCGCCATGTTGCGGGGATTCTGCACATATACAGAGCTATGCACAGGAAAATAGGACCTCGGTGTATAGTGGTGTACCAACATGCACCTTAGTACCCACAATCCCAATCCGACTAGCTTTAGCGTCTCATTCGTTCTCCGTACTACAGCAAAGCTACCAATGATTAGACATCCCAGAACACGGACTCTCTCAGGAATCGCGGGAGCAAGAACACTCTTTCATAACTCACTGATACTTGTCCACAACTTGCGTAATAAGAGACACAGTATAGTTTAAAATGTTTATTTCAACTATCGTGCTCTAAGATAAAGTACACGTGCCAGTACTATCAGCATAATGCATAACGATAAAATAATAAGCATGGTTACAATTCCATAGAATACAAACGGGGACAGCATTTTATAAAGACAGTGGATATAGGGCTAAATTGCCTTACCACCCTCCCCGTGCTAGTAACTAGTTTATTATAAAAATAGAAGACCTCTGGGCTTTGTCAGGAGGACCCCCATACCTCAATATCTAGATGCAAGGTTTACATCATCAGACAAGCACAGCTCTTCTCCCTGGAAAGGTTTTTCTCCAAGTGCCACCAAAAGGGAGATCACAATATTAAAAGAAAAACGAATTTCTCCAGCGCAGCTGTATTTCGTGTTATGTCTAAGTGCGAGGGGCTGACCAGATCAGCAATAACAAGGGACGTTGTTTTTCGACCTTGTACATGGTGTGCAGATGAAACCCACAGGGAACATGAGAAAAGGTGAAAGGCAAAAAGACAGACAATTCTAATATAGCCGGGCACAAGCAGAGTCTAGAAAAACAAAGTCACAGAGTAACGTGTGCAAAAAACAGGCATTATGGCAGCCAGGCCTAAGCTAACTTAGCAATGTAGGCAATGAGGGCACAAACCACACTACAGTTGTCTGGGTGGAAGTCAGGAACTTACCCACTGGACCACGCTGGCTTCCCTTTTAGTATCTTATCAAATCGTCCCTATATCATGGTCATCCTTTTCATGTGTAATGGAATCCACAGGCAATGACACCAGGGCCTGTATGTTGCTTATAGTTACTACTGCAAGGGTCTAGAACACCAAGGAGCTATAGCTCAATGGTAAGTCTTGTGCCTCTGATGGCACAGGCTTACACAGGACAAGGGTTCGACTCCTGCCAATGCTTTCAAAGTATCCCGAGGTGGTAACTGTTCATACAGTGCTCTTATTTTCATTTGCTAAGTTTATTTCCACTTGAAAAAACAGAGGAGAAAGTGGCCCCTCTTTTTGGCATGTGCGCCCCAAAATGACAAATCTTTTCCCTTATGACCTCCTACCAACCCCACTTTTTCTCAAGTAGGTGCAATAGAGACAAAGACTTAACTTCCTTTATCAATGTATTCATTCTTTGCCCTTGAAATTCGGTGTATTGTAGCGCGCAAATGAGGCCTCGGGGCTTATAACTGAGAACAAGAATGCAAGGAAGGTATCACATTGATAGTAAATTAGGTTGGATGGTGGTGATTTTTCATTTTGGTGTGAGCCAATCTCTGAAATCAGGGGTTTGGTGCCTGTGAGGTTGGCTATGAATAAAGCTGAAGTATGAGCTATGGCTAATGAAATGATGGGTAAAGTTTGAGGCAATTGAAACTCCCTTTATTAGGTGCAATAAGAAGCTAGAAAGGTTGTTTTCTTCAAGACGCAGAAAAGGGCAGAGTCAAGCCTTTGCTTCAGCAGGTCTGAATCATGCCTACTGCAGCAGGTGAAGGGATGGAGCATCACAGTACAACATGGGGCGGGGCTTGGCTGGGGCTTTAAACACCCCCTTCCATCCTTTGAAGGACACCCTTGAATGCCCTTGTTCTGTATAAAGGATGACTGCAGGCAATTTGGGACCCTGCTAAATGAGGGTGATGTCCCCATGTGCAACCTCCGAGTGGCAAAATCCTTAGCCTAAGATAGGCTGCTTTTGAAATTGGCTGAAGAGCATATGTTGTAGGATGTATCACAGGGCAAGCCGTCCACCGTCTCAGAAGAAAGTAAGCATGGGAGGACATTATTTGCATAGGACAGCCCTCTTCTCAGTCCAATTATTATGCTGCAATTGCCGTGTAGTGTTACTAGAGGGCAGCAGTACGAACATAAGAGCACACTGAGGCTTTTCTTCTGCTTGCTGACATACCTCTTGTTCATGTTGGTCGTGCAGGGCATATGGAGTGCAGGACTGAGATGACTGAGTGAATGAGTAATGAGGAGTGGCTGGCCTGTATTTGTGGAGTAGGGGGTACGTTTGGAAGGTACCTCAAAATTACCCAGAAGGCATGTCATTCTGTGTCCCCATCACCTTTCATAATGCACCCCCAAACCCCTTTTAATACTGCTCCCCCAAATTGAGCTGCCACCCCCCAAATCAGATAGTGTAGTGGGGGTGCAGTAAAAATAAAAATAGGGTTCCCCACCCTATTTAATCACCCCTAATGTGGGCTAGGGAACCACTGCATGAGTGACCTCATCTGGCCTCACTCTGCTCTGACATCTCTTCTCTGTCCCAGGGTCCTCCCTCTATGTGCCCCCCTTCTTCATCCCTGGTATCCCACCAAGCTACCTACCTACCAACCCTTGCACTCCCCCTACACCTACCCCCTGAGTCCACCCACCCTACACTGCAACTCACTTAACACCTGTTCCCCTTCTTTAACCTGTCACTGATCCCGCCCCCTGCTCTCACCAGACCCATGCTACTTACCAACCACTGTGCAATCACCATTTGCCAGGCATGACTACACCCTTACACAGCGCACACACACAAACACACACACACACATACATGTGTTACCATCCTTGTGGGGACTATGTGTGAATACCAGCCTTGTGGGGACTAACCTTTCTCAATGTTTTTAAGTTATACTAATTGCAGAAAAATGTTAAGAAAAAAATCATTATACAGGATCCTGCTTCAAATATGCAAATATAGCTTAATTTAATTGCGCGCACAGAACCATCATTGTGGGGACTTGAACACGTGTTACTATCCTTGTGAGGACTTGCTCCAAAATTGTCTATTGTGATTGAATACATTCATGAACAGATGGTTAAATGTTTTATTTCAATACAGTACTTAAATTATATGATAGATTATTCATATATGAGTAGATGCTTGTGTCATCGGGGCCCACTTAAGATGGCTTTTAATAAGTATGAATTTGTCACTAGAAAAATGTAGAAGAACAAGTCCATGTAATTAGACTTACATATATTGAGCACATTTGCAGAGAGAAACAAAGAGTTAAATGGTATGAAAAAAGAAAATAATTCCTAGACAAACCAATTGGCAAGCCAAAAATCATGCACAGTGGTCAGGTGAGAAAGCTAGGGTCAGATTACCTAGATCCATTTTCATAAACTTTCCATCAAGACGTCATCTTTGCATGAATAGAGATGGCATGTGAGTATAGTAATGTTCAAGAACTGATATGGACAGTGTGTGATTATAGTGATGGCCAGGTCACAACAGAGATGGTGTGATTAAAGTTATTCCCAGGTCCCCACAGAGATAGTGTGTGATTATAGCCGTGTTCAAGTCCCCTCAGAGATAGCATGTGATGATAATCATGTTGAAATACCAGCATAGATAGTGGATGTTTTCAATCATGCCCAGGTCCCCACAGAAATAGTATGTGATTATACTGATGCCCAGGTCCCCACAGTGATAGTGTTTGATTATACTGATCCCCAGATTCCCACAGCGTTACTATGCGATTATAGTAACGTTAAACGTCCCCTCAGAGATAGTGTGTGATTATAACCATGTTGAAATCCCTACAGATTTAATGTTTGATCCCAGTAATGGCCAGGTCCCCACATAGATGGTGTGTGATTATACTGTGATGCTCAGGTCCCCACAGAGATGGTGTGTGATTATACTGATGCCCAGGTCCCCACAGAGATGGTGTGTGATTACACTGATGCCCATGTCCCTACATAGATAGTGTGTGATTATACTGTTGGCCAGGTCCCCACAGAGATGGTGTGTGATTATACTGATGCCCAGGTCCCCACAGAAATAGTGTTTGATTATGCTGATGCCCAGGTCCCCACAGAGATAGTGTGCCATTATAGTAATGTTCTAGTCCCCTCATAGAAAGTGTGTGATGATACCCATGTTAAGATCAATACAAAGATCATGTTTGATCCCAGTAATGACCAGGTCCCCACAGAGATAGTGTAATCATAGTGATTCCAAGGTCCCCCACAGAGATAAAGTGTGATTATACTGATGCTCAGGTCCCCCACAGAGATGGTGTGTGATTATACTGATGCCCAGGAGCCCAGAGAGATGGTGTGTGATTAGACTGATGCCCAGTCCCCACATAGATAGTGTGTGATTATATTGTTGGCCAGGTCCCCACAGAGATGGTGTGTGATTAAACTGATGCCCAGGACCCCACAGAGATAGTGTGTGATTATAGTAATGTTCTAGTCCCTTCAGAGATAGTGTGTGATGATAACCATGTTGAAATCCATACAAAAATCATGTTTGTTCCCAGTAATGACTATGTCCCCACAGAGATAGAGTGTAATCATAGTGATTACAAGGTCCCCCATAGAGATAAAGTGTGATTATAGTAATGCTCAGGTCCCCAGAGAGATAGTGTATTATAGTTGTTATCAAATCCTCTCAGAGATAGTGTGTGATGATAATCATGTTGAAATCCTTGCAGAGATTTTGTGTATTTATAGAAATACCCATGGCACTACAGAGATTATATGTGATTATAGTGATGCCCAGATCCCAACAGAGATAGTGTGTGATTATAGTCATGTTCAAGTCCCTTCAGCGATAGTGTGTAATGATAATCATGTTGAAATCCCATCAGAGATAGTGGGTGTTTCCAATCATGACCAGGTTCCCACAGAGGTAGTGTGTGATTACGCTGCTTCTCAGGTCCCCACAGACATGATGTGTGATTATAGTAACGTTTAAGTCCCCTCCGAGTTTGTGTTTGATGGTAAACATGTTGAAATCCCTACAACGATAATGTTTGATTCCTGTAATGGCCAGGTCCCCACAGAGATAGTGTAATCATAGTGATTCCAAGGTCCCCCATAGAGATAAAGTGTGATTATACTGATGACCATGTCTCCACAGAGATAGTGTGTGATTATACTGATGCCTAGGTCCCCACAGAGATAGTGTGTGATTATAGTAATGTTCAAGTCCCCACAGTGATAGTGTGCGACTATAGTGATGCTCAGATCCCCACTGAGACACTGTGTGGTTACCAAATCCACTCAGACATAGTGTGCATGATCACAATTTTGTTAGCTTTAGTTTGTAGGTAGAGGTTGGGTTCAACTCATTCAGAAGGACTGTATCCCTGTGGGTGGCAAACTAATGCTCAAAAAAAGGTGCTGATGGGATTGATGGTGTATACGGCCACTATGTATTCAAAAATTGGTTTATGGTGTTGCGATTATCGAGAAGGTAGGTTCTGATATATAGGCTAGCTCTACTCTGTCCCTACGCTTACTCTAAATATTTTAGAATAACATTTTGTGGCCTTCAAGGACAGGGTACTCAATAGTGTTACTTAAATCGCCACCAAACAATGACTCTGTGTCAAGAGGTCATGGTGGTTGTTGGAGGGCCTTCAAGTTGATCAGGTGTTGACTAGGCCAGGTTTGGCCCTCATCTTTCAAATGCCAGGAATAACTTGATTCCATCCTCTGATCTTATAAGCCAAGACAACATCTTCATCAGGCTCTTGCTACACCCGTATCACAAGGCTACTTTTTATTGCCCAATAATTACATTTCTCTCTAAACAGCCAATTTGAAATTCTTCAGCTCTTATTCAATAACCTCTAGTTTTTGCGTACTATGGAAGAATGGTATCTTTTCTCTAAACAGTCAATTAATGTGCCCTTGGATTAGAAAGAGGTTTATTCTTAAGCTCCTAAAAACACAAGCGTTTTGGGCAATATCCAATTCTCCAATGCCAAATCTAAACATCCATGTGTTTTCAAATAACCCTAGATTATAATAAAGGCATTCAGCAGCTTCTTTCAGAAGCATGTCTTTAAAGGAAGTGTCTCTCTTTTTTAAAACTTCAAAATTGTTTACAACTGCGTTATGGGGAACTGCAATTATGGGGAACTGCAATTATGAAACATTGGAGGAATGTTCAAACACCATTGTGTGTGTTGTGTTGTGTTATGATACATTGTACTTGATTTCTAAAGTGTACATATAACCTTGGGTCTCTTGGTGTTGTTTGCTAAGGATACCACAGAGTGGAGCATCTTAGTCAGTAAATTACCTTAAGATTGTTAAAAAATGTGGCATGAGAGGTTATGGTTTTAGTGGCAAGGCTTTTACGAGTCAGGGAGCGAGAACTGAGAAGTCTTGCCCATTATATGAAGATGTCTTACAAAGATGTACTCTCAGGAGATTAAGGTGAGATGCCCAGAGGGTGCTGCTTGGAGAATACCTGAATTACGATGGAAAGAGACAAAGAAGATGTTTCAAAAAGGAATGTATACATTGTACACTGGATTTTAAAGCAAATTCTGCTATTCATAGGAAGCCAATGTAAATATGCCAGTAGTGGTTTATTTTTATTTAACTGGAGGCCTGAAGTAATAAGCCGGATGCTTTGTTTATTACAGATTGAGTTATTGCAGCAAATTGTTGTTATTTTTCCTTCATACCACGCATTGCAATAATCTAATCTATGTCTGCACAGTACAGAAGAAGCCACTCTTCTACCTTCAAGTGTAAGGAGCAGAAGAATAGATTTAAGGTTGGGCATATGAAAGGTAGAAGAAGAGATAACTGAGGAGACTTGGAAATCCATCTTTACTTTAGAATCAACGTTGACTTCTAGGTTTTTAACATTGCCACCTGAGCAACAGAGGGTCTGTGGGAGGTGGCCCAACATTTAGATTACCATATGCAAGAGTTTCCCTTAGTAACTAGATTGCATGTTTTATGCAGGTTGATCTTAAGCCAATTTCTTTCCATCCACTCATTCAATTGAAGAGCTACTCCATCATGGTCATGGACTTTGAGAGAGTGCCACATTTAGATGAAAATTCAATTGAGTGTCATCTGTATCAATGTAGCAATAAATCCAAAAACATTGGATCTGAATATTGAACAACTCTGGTGCTCAAAGGTTGGTGGGGTGACCAATATTGGCAAACAGCAATTTTCTGGGTCCTGTCTTCCAGGAAGGAGGACAACCATTCTAATACTTTGCCAGATAGCTAACGGAGGGTAAGATAAGAGATCACAATGTTATGTTGATAGTGCCAAATCCCAATGAGAGATGGAGAAAAATCAGGGCACAGTGACTTTGTGTATGCTGCTATTTTCAGGTCATCTATGGTAAAGACATGGGTAATCCATTGATATTTGGGTGCAAACAGATTTGGCACCATCAATGATATGATTGACTTCTGGATATGTGGACACTTGAGTGGCCACAAGATTTATAGGAGCTTAATGACAGCCAGTAGGACGGTGATGGTTCTGTCATTACATAGAACATTAGGGTCCAGGTTGGGATTTTTAAGTAGTGGTTTTACTATGCCTTGCTTCAATTTCACCTGGACAATGCAAGATGCTAAGGAGGATTTCATATGTGGTTTTGATAAGGTCCGGAGGTTTATTGAATAGTATTCAGATAGATATTGAGTGTAAGAGAGAGCCTGATGGCTCAGTATGGTCATCATACCCATCCAAAAAAACAACACTTCAGTCATCAAATCAGGTCAATATGGCAAGTACCATGGTGGGCAGCAGAACAGTGTGTGTCTTCTAAATAATTCCCTTCCCATCAATAAGTCTGCACTATGTATTCCATTAGAATATTGACTACAAAATATTGAGGCCTACATATTGAGACCCAAAATATCAAGAATCCTAATATAAATAGATAGTACAGGTTTACTATAATTCACTTTACATCGATGAACCTTGAAGAAGCAATGATGCAAACTATACTTAAGCTATACCCACAAACAGCCATACAAGGATGTTCTGACACTTTAACCAAAGCATTTGGAGACACCGCCAACAATCTGTACTAAGTGTAGAATATGCAAAAAACAGCCAATTTTCCTTTGAATTAAAAAATATATTGCACTACCCTTTGTACCTGTAACAGAGTTAGCTAACTACTACAACTCATTAGAAAGTTCTTTGTACCCACAAAACAAATGCAAACGAATGGCCTGATTAAAAGATTGTCCGTCCAACTGCCGGACCGCCATTGTGGCAGTCAGGACAATGCCACCAAGCCTGCAACTTCCCGACTGCTGTATTATGACAACACCGCCGGGCTGGCGGTGTTGTCTCGGTGGTGCAATGGCGGCAGCTTGCTTTGGCTCTTACAGAGCCTGACGGATATGCTGCCGCATTGGCTGGGCCACTTGCACGACGGTGCACTCTGTGCCACGCACCATGTCATGTCCCATGGATACACCCCATGGGTAAAAACTACCTGCAGCCCTATGTGGTGCCCCTTTCCTAGCCTTTCTGCTGATATTGTCATGGCGGGGTCCCTGTCATGAAAAGGTCTGCAGTAAGGCAGGTCATGATCAGCACGGCGGTGCTGGCATCAGCAGCGCCGCCACAGCCCACTGCTTTCCTACCGTTGCCCCATTGGGACCCAGGATACTGGCGGTGGTCTTGTGTCGGGCTGGTGGCAGTCCGACTGCCAAACTCATAATCGGGCAGTCCAACCGCCACCACGGTTACGGCAGTCTTGGGACCGCTGTAATCGTAATTGGGCCCCAAGTCCCCTAATGGACTACTTTAAAGACACTTGGGTTGGCAGACTGCAATGTTCTGCACACAGATGCCAACCCAAATTCCAAATACCATGTCGGAAGGTCTATGACACCACCATGGCTCAAGAAGACAAAACTAACAGTGCAGTAGAGGATGGCACAATGCCTTCCAATCTACATTAGTAGGAACCTATCCTACACTCTACAAATTCATAGAAGGCCTACAAAAAGAACACAGCTACCAACAACAAAGAATGGAGCAATCATTGACCCAAACTAAACTTAAAATTAGCAAACAAAACATGCTAAAATTTAAAGGAAAATTATTTATTAAAAACAAAGGAGTACACTACTTAGAATCAATAGCAAAAACCCTTTATAAAAAAACAATCTACACACTAACCAATAAATCCTGTCAAAGGTGTACACCAGCATAACTGAAATATTTTATCTAAATATAGAATAAAAATAGCCAAAAAGACTGATACATGAAAAATAATTTGTTTTTTAATTAGTTACAAATTAAGAAATTACCAACCACAAAGCACAAAATTACAAATAAAATTAATTGGAACCACGAATATGCATGACATAGAAATGTAAATATAAAATAACTCCTAAAAGTTAACTACGCATACATAATAAAATCTAACATTTCCCACCCTCAAATAATTACGTAAATAAAACTTACTACTCTGTAGCTATAGATCTTCATCAATATCCATTTTGTCAAAAGATAATCAGCAAAAAAGGGGGAAACAAAATCTAAAACAAGGCCAAATAAATGAAAAAATAAAACAAGTGCAATGCAAATCCAACAAAGCAATCAACATTATAAGGAACCATAAAAACCTGAAAAATTGTATAATTTCTTTTTTTAAAGCAAACACTCCAGGAAACTTGAAAAATCAAAGGAAATCAAAAATTAAATTATATAATTTACTAAGAACCAATATAATTTTCTTTGAAAAAAATGCAAAATCCACAGGTTTGTACGATAACTTCGGATCAGTAAACATGTAAAAAACATACAATACCCACCTAGAGAAACACTATCTTCAAACATAATATAAACATTTAAAACTATGCAAAACACATAGCATAACAGTATACAAAATAACAATACAGTACTACCAAACTCTAGTTAGGCCTAACACACAGCACCATTTAAAAAATAACGAACAGTATGAATTAAAAAACAAAAAGGTTAATACCAACACTATTCCTACCATTACCTAGTCCTACCTACACCCTTCACCCCAAAACCCTATAAACAAAACCTTAAAAAATGTATTACCTTATCCAACAAGCAGCAGTGCAACTCCCCACCAGGAAAACAATTGAAAAATGGCGCAATATACTACAAAAGTAGACTTGGTAGTAAAAAATGGCCACTAAATGAAAACAAAAAAGACCATCTCTCTATAGAAAACAGTGGGACTTTAAATAAAAATTATTTAAACTGTTTAAAGAATGTTACAAATGCAAAACATGATAATAAATGTTAAATGAAAATAAAAAACAGTTATGTAAAGTATAAAATAAAGAGTACTATAAAAACAAAATAATAACATAATATAGTGGTCATAATATACTTAAAAACCTATATAAAAGATGTTTAGAAATAATTATGTTGGCCAAATGCATATACCTGAGAAAATAAAAATGTACCATATTGAAACAATAGTGTAAAAATAAAAAACGTTGAACAATGTTTTGAAAGACTATATAACTTGTATTTTATTTCCTAATGTTTTAAAACATTGTTAAAAAATAACAATAAAATGTTTTTCTCATGTGTAAAAATATGTCATAAAAATGTACACATATACATTGAATAAATGTTGAAAAATAAATAAAAATCACAAACTGTTTCATGTACCTTTATTAATAAAAATGCAAATATTAATATTGTATGTGAAAAATACAATACTTAAAGTGTTCCAATTAATACTTACTCTTTAATAAAAGAAAATATTACACTAACATGTTCTATAGTAAAATGATTATATTAACTACTATTACTTCGATTAAAACCATTTTGGGGACTAATTTCTGTACTAAAGAGACCAGCATTCATGTAACCCATTAAAAAAAGATGTGGTACACTAAAGAGGTGAAATTTACTAACCACACTCCAATCTTAACCATTTAGGGGAAGGCATTACACACTAAAGGGGTAACATTTACTATTCCTGCTTCAATCTCAACCACTAGGGAAAGGTGTCGAACACTAAAGGGGTGTCATTTTCAATGTAAGCCATTTTGTGGAAGGGTTTGGACACTAAAGTGGTAAGAATTGCTAGTCCCAGTCCAATTTAAACAGTTAGGGTAAGGAGTTGGACACTAAAGGGGTGTTATTTACAATTCCCACTCCAATCTAAACCATTTAGGAGAGAATGTTAGACACTAAAGAGGTAACATTCACTATTCCCAGTACAATCTAAACCATTTCAGGTAAGGTACTGGGCACTAAAGCGTTGATATTTACTATTCCCACTCCAATCTGAACCACTTAGGGGTAGGAGTTTGACACAAAAGGGATGAAATTTAGTATTCCCACTCCAATCAAAACAATTTTGGGGAAGGTGTTGGGCACTAAAAGAATTACATTTATGATTCCCGCTCCCTTCTAAGCCATTTAAGTGAAGGTATTTAAGAGTAAAGGGTTGAAATAAACGTTATTCACTCCTACCTATCCAATTTTTTTAATGTAATTAGCACTAAAAAATATTAAAACATATATAAATAAAAAAACAAATGTGTTAAACAATTTCAAATATCGTTATTATTTATAAAAACATTTCTTAAAAAATAATATATCCACTACATAACATAACATATTAACCTAAACTAATAAAATTATTAAGCAATGTAAATTATTAATAAATTATATATTTCCCCAAAAATATGATTAAAACACATATATAATATAGTAATTCAGACTTACATACATGAATACTTTTAATTAATAAAACATTATCTGATTAAGCATACTACAAATACATTTGTAAAAACATTTTTAGAAACGTATTTTAAGTTTTAAAAAATCAGTTATACCGAAAACTATAACACTATATATTATTTAAATAAATTAAGCCGACATTTCATTTTATACAACATAGGTAATACAAAATCAATCACATAATCATATAAAAAAGTAAATCTTTTAATAAGTTATATATCAAATGTATATATACACACAATAGTTATATAGACAAAGACAACAAATAATTATTTCAGCATTAAATTATTGTTTACTACAACTACGCATGCCTTTAATTATATTTTATGATTACAATTTTATAATTATTTAATAAATTATTATAAGGAATAGTTACAACAATTATTTATAATTTTTCAAAAGTGCAACAAAATTAAAACTAAATATTAACACTAAAATTAATACACAACACTAATAAAATAGTAAATAAAACATAATACATTATCCATAAATATGATATTACGAACAACAATATTTTCTAAAACATTATTTGTCACAGCAATATAAGAAATAACACTTAAAACAATATTATCACCTGTGATATTGCTGCCCACAATATTTATGTATCAGAATATATTTTTGTTTTTAATATTTCTATTTTGCTTTAAAAAAAGCTTTTTGCATTAAGATCACTCTGTAACTCCGCTTGCTATGCTGTACAGCGATTGGCTACTCTTCTTGGCTCTCCTGTTCTTGCCGCGTGGCAAATTCCTTTGCTGGTGGCCACTGAAAGAGAAATGTCTAGGTGGCGAGCCCACCTACATACCCCCGCCAACCCCCCAGGAAGGAAGTGACGTTATATACCTGGGTTTAATGGGGAGGTGTAATCTTGCATTGACCGTGGCTTCCATTCTAAGGGGATGATTATGACTCTGGCGGTGCTGGACTGGACCGCCACGCCAGCGCCCCGCTCTCGCACCTCCAAAGTCGACCGCTGGCTCCTCGCCAGATTATGAGTTTTCTCCTGGTATGGTGGGCGTTCCTTTGGTGTTCCCACAGCACCTCAATAGAAGCACCAGAAACCCACTGATAAGGCCAAAAGAAGAGATACTGTGCCACATCATAACACAGAACCATAATCGATACAAAACAAACTCTAAAGGCAGTAATAACCAGGTACAAAAGTACAAACGTACTTACTAGCATGAATGAGGGAAGTGTCACATGACCTCGAATCGGGTGTGACAACCCAGGCTCGGGTGAGAGGCCAATGCGCGCACAGCGGACAGTGGCATCCAGTGAAATGAAAGACATTGGAATAGTGAAAATTTTCAATGGCTCTAGAAGGGTGAATGAAGTATGATGCAGCTGTGTTTCTGAAACCACCACTGCCTTTCAACACTCAGTGGAGGCTGGCAGGGAACATGGATGGCAAGGCGTGGGGGAAGTTTGAAAAATAAATGAATACATTTAAAAAAAAAACCTTTTAAATGTCCACCATCTCTCTGTCGTGTTGCCGCTCTTCTTGGAGAGGTCCGAACCAGGAAGCACCCAGGCTCCCCATAGCCAATCACAATGCTGAAATGCCGCATTGTGTTTGGTCTGATGGGAACAGGGAGCCTGTGCATGTTCCTCACCAGGCTGTGCATTACAGTCTGGTGGGGAAGATGCAAAGTGCGCATGAATCTTTGGCCAGCCCATGACAGCCGGCCAAACAGTCATGCACACTTGGAGTGTGCAAACCACTCCTTCCCCTGTGACCCCAGCCCCGATCTAACCCAGTCCCGTAGCAAAAAAAATGAAATAATAATAACAAGGTTATCATTTTATTTATATATTTTGTTCTGCTCTGTGAGCAGTGGGGTGATGCTCCTCCTCTTTAGCAGAGGAGCCGCTCCTGTCAACACTGCCAATTAAGAGCACCAGGTGGACTGCATGGATTGTGACATTCGATGACTTCATAGATGCCCTAGAAGTAGATGATAAGAAAATCATTAAATATTTATAAGAACCTTGCTGGTGACAGAGTAAAAAAGTGCTGAGCCCAGTTTAATCCGATGCCGAATATCAATTTTTACACAAGCGAGACAGCAAGCTGGAAAAACCATAGATGAATTTGTTGAGAGACTTGATGTGCTTATCAAACACTGTAACTTTAGTGAATTTAATGATAAAGAAGCCATACACCTCAGAGTCAATTATGACTGTCTTTCAGACTCTTTCAGAAGACGCATGTTGAGAGAGACGTTCAGTGTAGAGAAAGTACTAATGGCTGAAAGGCCGATGAAAGAGCGGATCAACAAGATGCTTGTATGGAAGCTGGAACTGTGAAAAATTATTCAGAGTTGTTCATGAAAAGTGAACACAAGCACAGGGTAGATGCATGCAAGTCGACGTCTCCAAAGAAGAAAAAGATGCGTTTCCGATGTGGATTTCCATTTCATCATGAAGGCAAAAGTCCAGCCATAGGACAGACATGTAAAGGTTGTGAAAAAGAAAACCACCTCATAACGGTTTGCAAAGTGAAATAGAAACCAAGTATGTCACAGCGAGAAGAGAAATGGATGACAGAGGGTTCCAGAAGCATTCTCACCTTGCCCACAAGGCGAAAAAGCAACATCAGTTATGAGAAGTAGAAACCAGGCAAAGAAGATAGTCATTAAATTTATCCTACATTTATCCTACATCTTCAACATCATTATCAAGCACCGATGAAGAATCTGGATGTGCGATGAAGATGTTGACCAAGGAACGACAGCCACATGTAGGTTTGCTGCATGCAAGAAAGAACAAAAGACTAAGGCAAACCACCAAATGAAACAACCAAATTCATTTGGACACTGCCCCAAGATTACAATAAAGGTTGCCCCATAACTATTATCATGGACAGTGGTGCATCGATTAACATAATGCCAATCTAAAAGCTCAATAGCCTGTCTCTTTTGCCATGCTTCAACCAGTGAAACACGTAGGTATACACTTGGGCTGCTTCTAAACCATTGCAGAGTCAAGGGTCATTCACAGTGACAATGTGACATAAAACAGTATCAATGCAAGGGCCAATTCATGTTCTTAGAGGGACTTTGTCTAGTGAATGCATACTCAGTTTTGCCACTGCTGCTGACATAGGACTGATATCTCTCAACTACAACCTCCACACTCAATCTGAGGTTGTGAGTCAGTTCCCGTCATTGTTTCAGGGCCTAGGAAGGCTCAAGACAATGAAAGTGCGACTTCACATTAATGAGGACATTTGCCCGTTTGCCCAGCAGCACCGCAGAGTCACTCTTCACTTGCAAGAAACGCAGTCGAAGCACAACATCATTGAGTGCTCCACTGGTCCTACGACATGGGTTTCGCCTATAGTGGTGGTGCCAAAAAAGGACAGTGGAAGTGTCGTGTGCATCTGTGTTGATATGCTCCAGGCCGATAAAGCAATCAAGAGAGAAGGACATCATGGTTCACACATTGCGGACATGAATGGTGTCAAAGTCTTCTCCCATCTGGACCTAAACAAGGGATATCATCAACTTGAGTTGGAGATCAGTGCATCCTTGACCCCCTTACTAAATGAGATCATGAGTTCAGGGGTCTTTCCATTGTGTTGGAAAAAGGCATGTATCAGACCTTATTTTAAAAAAGCCCACGCTTGATCCCCTGGAGACCAAAAACTATCGTCCCATATCCTGTCTCCCTCTACCCTCCAAGATCCTGGAGAAAGCTATGTACTCAGAATTGACGGAATACCTGGATCAAAATGACATCCTTGACTCTACTCAGCATGGTTTTAGAGCTCGGCACTCTACTGAATCAGCCTTGATTATGGCGACAGAAGAGATCCGCAAGGTGATGGATGGAGGGTGTAGGGCCGCCCTTATATTGCTTGACCTAACTGCAGCTTTCGACACCGTAAACCACGCGGTACTGGTGCGAAGGCTGAAGGCGGCTGGCATTAGGGATAAGGCCCTAGCCCTATTAACATCATACCTGGCATCCAGGGAACAATTAATTCACTGGGATGGACTTCAGTCAGGAAAGTTCACTATCCCATGTGGGGTTCCCCAGGGTTCGGCCTTGTCCCCCACCCTGTTTAATTTGTATGTCGCCCCACTGGCAAGACTAATAAAAAATCACGGCCTTATGCTCGTGTCGTATGCGGACGACACCCAGTTAGTGGTATAGGTTACGCAAAGCGTGGATTTGACGGCGGAACGGTTCCGTAACTGTCTTACAGCACTGATGGCATGGATGAATACGAACTTTCTGAAGCTTAATACGGAAAAAACGAGGTTGTAGAGTTCGGTCAGAAACCTTCAGTTTGGAGCCAATTATGGTGGCCTCCTGAAGCCGGAACGTGCCCTGCCCCTGTGCCTAAGGCTAGGAATTTAGCTTCCTGATCGATGAAGATCTAACGCTTGCCCCACTTCGACCTGTTTATTTACGCTGAAAGTGTTGCGTAAGATTCTTCCTTTTATCCCCTTTTCATTAAGGAAAACGGTAGTCGGAGCACTAGTTTTGTCAAGAGTAGATTACTGCAATGCTCTATACCTTGGAGCAGGCACAAGGCAGTTTTCCAAACTCCAGTCACTACAAAATGTGGCCGCACGGGTACTGCTTGATCTACCCAGGCATCACCCTACGTCCGCTAGCATAAAGCAGCTCCACTGGCTCTTTGTTCGACGGCGAGTGGACTTTAACCTGTTTACCGCGGAGGCAATTCCGCCACGGTGTGGGATGTTCCATTGAGTGGGCAGGGCTGCGTCGGCCAACGGACGTGCACAGCACTATGGAGGTAGTGCTCGCGATGGCCGTTGGCCAACAGAAGCAGCGAAGGGGTGAAGGCTCTCTGCCTAGTGCCTAAAGCCCTTTACGGAGGAGGTGCGGAGGACATACAACCATTATTTCCTCGATATGTGCCACTACGCTGCCTAAGGTCTACTAACACTGGACTGGTACATCTCCCCAAGATTAGAAGAGTTAGGTGGGGAGGAAAGGGTTTCTCATTCCAAGCTGCCAAATTGTGGAACTCCCTCCCCATGCAGATGCGACTACAGTCCAGCAGGACTCTTTTTAGAAAAATGATAAAAACTTGGCTCTTCTCTAAGCTTTAGAGTTGTTAGCTCCTTCTGGATTACACAATATCTCAGCGCTAAGACGCCTCGGCAATAGTGCGTTTTTTAAAATATTCTGTCAGTCAGTCAAGAAAACTGTAGGTACATCACTTCTTTTTTGACTCATGTTGGTTTGTTCAGACATAAAAGGATGAGCTTTGGAGAGTCGTCAGCTGCAGAAATATTTAAGGATGTTATACGTCGAATAATTCAACTTGTCATGCATGCTTTTAATTACAGTGATGACATACTGGTATTTAAGGCAATGCAAAATAAGCATGATAAGTCTCTCACACAAGTGTACCAGTTACTTGCTGATACAGGTCTCACTTTGAATGCAGCAAAGTGTGAGTTTCACAAGACAAAACTTAAATTCTTTGGGCACATATTCTCTGATGGGGGAATGACTCCTGACCCAGATGAAGTGCAAGCACTGTCAGCTACTCCCCCCCCCCACAAGATGTCACTATGCTGCGATCCTTCTTAGGCATGGGCAGTTATTGCTCAAGGTACATTTGTGAATTTGCTACTGTGAGTGCCCCATTGAGAGACTTGACGAAATGAGATGCCCCTTTCCAGTGGTCTGCTGAATGTGATCAAAGTTTTAAAAAAAATGAAACATGCGATTGAGACTGCAACGAGATGGTCTATTTTGACCTCAAGTTGCATACTGAGACCATAGATGCAAGCCCGGTGGGGCTGGGGCCAATCCTTGCTCAACATAATGGTCATCTGAATGCTCAGAGCCACATTGTAGCCTATGCCAGTCGATGCCTGTCTGAAACAGAGCGACCTATTCTCAGCCAGAGAAGGAGAGTCTGGCTGTAGTGTGGCCCTGTGAACATTTTCATGTTTCCCTCGCATTGAGAGGTGGGGTTTGTGACTGAAAGAGTATGACTATGCAATTGAACACAAGCTGGGTAATGATTAGCACCCTGCTGATCACTTTTCATGAGTACTCTGTTACATCTGCACAGTTCAACACCCTAAATGGCTGAGGAGTACATTAACTTCATTGTGAGGTCCAGCACGTCAGCAACCCGATTCATTGAACAGATTATTGCTGCTACTAATGCTGATAAGAACATGCTTATCCCTAAAGGCATCATTTAAACTCTTTGTGGAAACAAATGCTCAACCCTTTGCTGACAAAGTTGAATTTCAAAATTCAGACATGTACAGGATGAACTGTCCATTACCAGGGAAGGTGTTGTATTGAGAGGCTTGAGAATCATCATACCTGAGAGCCTAAGATAGCAAGTCATTGAAGTAGCCCATGAAGGACATCGTGGCATTGTAGCCACCAAAAGAGACCTAAGAGACTGAGTGTGGTTCCCACGCCTAAATGAGCGAGTTGAGAGGGAACTAGAGGAGTGCCATTTTTGCAACTGTCTTTCCCCCAAAGTGACACAGCATCCATTGACAATGTCTGACCTCCCTGCACATGCTTGGGAAAGAGTTGCAGTTGATTTATTTGGGCCTTTAGGAAACAGACATCATCTCATAGTAGTCACGCTTTTCTTTAGTAGAGAAGTTATCATCAACAAACACAAGGTCATCGAACAGCAGAATGATATCTTTGCAGCATGGGGTATCCCCGTTATTCTCAAATCAGACAATCCGCCGTTCAATAGCAAATACTTCAAGGAGTTTCTGGTCAGACTAAATGTCAAGCATAAAAAGAGCACACCTCTTCAGCGTGCATCAATGGAGGGAATAAAGTTAAAGCAGTACTATGTCAAGCCCTCCATGCTTCTCATTCAACTCCTCACTCCACAACTGGTGAGAGATCTGCCACCTTGCTGTTTGGGAGAGCCATCGAAACCAAACTGCCACAGTGGACTGTAGACCGATCCTTAATTGTTGACCAGGTTTGTGTCATAGACACGTCTCGAAAGTGCCAGTTGAAAACATATGCTGATCATCATCGACAAGCTCAGGAAACAGTCTTCGATGAAGGTGACTGGATCCTGGTCAAGAAGACACAAAAGCAGAAAACAGACAATCCATTTGCTGTTGATCCTCTGAGTCAGTGTTTCCCAAACTGTGGTCCGCGGACCCCCAGGGGTCTGTGACACATTCCCAGGGGGTCCTCAGGCAGCAGTTTTAAAAGCACTGCAAAGTTCCATGTATAATTAGCAGTTTGAGCAACAATAAAAGTGTCAATATAACTGTGGTGATTAATGTACCTGCTGGAGAGAAATGAGAGTTTTTTCCAGTGGCAGCTTTGACATATCTAATGTAGCACAGAGGGTTAATAGGCCTACTGCAAAGAACGTGTACCATGCATTTTAAAAACCAGTATTTTATGTGCATATGTCAGTGCCTTTGTCACTGAGAATCTTTTGTTACTGTGCAGTTCATAAGTGACAATCGTAATCTAGCACAGTGACCTATAAACTGTCAAAGAGCTGCTTGCAAACTGCATGGTACAAGTTAGTAACTTCTGTTTTTTCCCAGTCTTTCATTATCCTGATGCTGCTAAAAAGGTTTATTTGGGTGGAAATACATTTTTATTGTTAAAGTCAATGCTAACCACTGTGTTATGTTCCGAAACCGGAGTTTGTGCTTCTCCAGACCAAGCACTCTTCAAATTCCTACCAGTATGAATGACATGTGAATCCTACACCCTGTAGTCCCCTTTGCCTTATGTAACATTTTCTATACACTGATTTACACGTATATTTCATTGTCTCTATATGTGTGTGTTGTAAAGTGATCTGACATCCTACAATGGTATGAGAGATGCTATAAAACAAATGAAATACATGTGACAGAGGGGCTAAGGAGAGATGAGAGACATTGTTGGAGGCTGATAATAAGGGAATCATTGAAGAACCCCAACAAAGATTGTTGTATCCTGGTGCATAGTAAGGTCATCATTTACTTTTCTTTAAAAGCTAATACAATTCAATATATGATGATAAATGTGTTGTAGAATGCTTGGCGTAGTTCGCGTAGTGGGGCTAAGCGTAGCTACGCGAACTGCACTTCGCACTACGCACGCTACGCGTAGCTACGCGAACTGCGTAGTGCGGTAGGGAAATGCTGTTCACACTGATTGCACAGTGCCGGATGCTTGTCCGCACTGTGCAATCATTGCAAACGGCATCTTGCACAGTGCAAGCGGTCGTTTTCTGCCGCTCGAGTAGATTTGTACTAGAGCGGCAGCTTTCTCAATGCGGACTGGTAGTTTCTCATCGCGAGCGGTCGCGAGCATACGCAACCACTCACAATGAGAAACCTGACCTCCCCGCGTTGAGAATCTCGCCGGGAGGTTTATTTTCCACGCTTGTGATCGGCAACTTGATGTTGCTGATCGCGAACGAGGAAAAAGTCTCGCCGGGATGTTGATTTTGCTCGCTCGCGGTCGCCAACTTGACATTGAGGACCGCGAGCAAGCAAAAATACCCGCTACGCTATGCGTTTTTGCACTGTGCTACGTGCAATTCGCGTAGCGCGTTGTAGCACAAACTCCGCAAACTCCACGAGCGTAGCGTAGTTTTCCGCCCAGGCCTAACCATTATTTCCTAAATTTTCTTGGTGGGAGAGCCTCCCAAAGCCCCCTTTGTAGTGGTCAGACTCACTCAATGCACTTGGTATGCACCGTATGGGGCCTGGTCAGAAAACATTTGCAAGGGCTGCTTTGGGTTTCCAGTCTGGCCCTGCAGGAGCAGGAGCCTCGTACTGGGAAATAAAACCAACCATTTGAAAGTTAGTCACAAAGATGCAGCACCAACCTTCCCATTAAATTTTTTTGTTTTTTGCAAATTCTTTCAATATAAAATACTAATCTTTAGTAAATTGAGTATTTGTTTTGTGTGCACAAGTGTTTATTTTTTTCGAATACCAGTTTAAGTGTTTGAAATTTAAATCATACAAATTGCTTGAGGGTCCCCGGCTTCCAGTGGTGACTCAATGGGGGTCCTCAGGAGTCAAATGTTTGGGAACCAATGCTCTGAGGGATGTGATGTGCAAAGGACACATGGTGACAGTACATCCTGGAAAGTCCATCACACGGGACTCGTCACAATTAAGCACCTACCGTGATATTCGTCAGTTCCTGCAATCATGAATGAGGCAATCACGCCTGACGGTCCAGATCAAGCAGCAGAACCTGTGACATCTCAACCATGTCATACCACTCAATCTGGCCGACTAGTGCAAGCGCCTGGATGACATATTGAAAAAATATGATGTGGCTGTTGTTTGGGACCCTTGCAGTTCTGGGCAGACTGGTTTTATTAATTGGTTATGACGTAATGAGAGTGCAGTGTGTGATCGTATGCTGAGGAATAAAGACATCTATTATAGAGCTCCGTGTGTGGTGTATTCATTTGCATGCTCCTGGGCTGGAAAGGATGCCTCAAATTTGCCAAAATGTGTGGCAAAGACCAGACATCTACAGCTCCAATAGAGGGAATTTTATAAGAGCTAAACATAGCTGGCTCCCATAGCCCTACCAGCATTAGAAGGTATGGCCTGCTGAAAAAAGGAATAAGGACTTCAATAAGGACTTTTTTTTATCATCCTGGTGTCTTGGCAACAGATTATATCATGTGCACTAATGAATGTCAATCAGTCTGCATTTTATACTTTGGTATGGGCATCAGCTATTTTCCAACAGATAAGATTCTATCAATCAATCAGTAGATTTGTAGAGTGCTACTTGTCACCCATGAGGGTATCCATGTGCTAGCAGGGTACAGTTGATTAGCTGCCTAGGTAGGAGAAGGAGCGCCCTCCACATCTGCTGCATCGGATACAGGAGGTGAGGGTTAGTGAAAGGTACCTGGAGCGGAGCTGTCTGCTAAGATGATGGAAGTTCAGTGCAGTGGTTTAAGTAGGCATTTAAGTTTTGTATTATATAAAGGTGAACATTGCACACTGTGCTCAGGTCTATTGACTTGTTTATTGCATTTTCTTACTTTAACCATTCTGTGCCTCTGCCTATCTCTGAATACACGTCTGGGATGGGTGACAGCTGTGTTTGTGCCTTACCTCTAGACATTCGCACACAATGGGAGCTGAGGTGTGCCTGATGGGCCATTCACATCCTGATGAGTCATTTACATCCTGATGGGTCATCCTGGGTAAGATTGGAGGGAGGAGCTTACACTTGCACCTGAATAGTGCTGTGTCTGTCCCCACACAAAGAGCTGACTACCTCCCTGTAGTAAGTTTGGAGCCAGAGCAGGAAGGGTAAGGACTTTGTGCACATCAAGGGCCTCTTTTTGATGTCTCTCCAACTTCAGAGGCACAATTGGGTATAAGTATTCCACCCCTTACATTACCAACTCAGTACACTTATGGACCTGAGAGCACTCTGCCAAGAAGATGGACTGCTATGCTGCTGAAAGGGCTGCAACTCTGCTGGGCTCCTACTTTGCTGTCCCTGCTCTACTGCCCTCTTTGCCTGTTAGTAGAAAGGGCTGGCCCTGCATCTCTACATCCCCAGAGCCAAGTGACTCCAAGGGCTTGCCTACTGTTCTGAAGTCTCAGGGACATTAAAGACTTGATTCAACCCTGCTACACCCTCTGGACTCTGCCAACTGTGAGTCCTGCCTTCCCAAGTGGTGACAAGCCAATCCTGGGTCCATGGAAGTGGGTTTTTTATGTTTTTCTGCAAAAATCCATGCATTGCTTACTTTGTGTCCGTCGGACCCAGCGTATTCTCTTCGACGTCGATGCATCAGTGCCGACAGCACGGCTCAACAATGACGCATTGCCTTTATTGCCAGGGTTTCACTGCAGATTGCTCTCCGAACTGTGTCACTTGGAACTGATGCATCACCTACAATTCAATGGATCGACGCCAATTCATCACCTCTGACTGCTCTGTTCACTTTGCTCCTTGACGTCGACGCTCCCTCCATGAAGGTACTGTTATCAGATGGGCCTGCCTGGCTTCTGTATCCGACCCACGCTCCATTGCGGTTGGCCTGACTTTTCCGACTTGACCTGGTCCAGCGTGACCAAATAGCCCCAGTTGGCACTTTACATTTCTTAACACTATATTTTAAGATATTCTTTAAAATCTCATAACTCCAGTTCTACTTATTAAATGTTTGTCTTTTTTGTCTTGTTTTTTTCATTACATTACTCTCTATTGTTCTAACTTGGTGTGGGTTATTTTTGTGCTGTGTTTTCAGTGCATTACAGCATTAAGTTTTGCACAAACACTTTACACATTGCCTCTTACGTTTAGCCTGACTTCTCTGTGCCAAGCTCCCAGAGGATGAGCACAGGTTAATTTAGGGCATGTATCTGGCTTACCCTGACTAGGTTTGTGGTTCCTGCTTAGAACAGGGTGCATCCCATGCCAACCAGAAACCCAATTTTTAACAGCATGCATCACCCTTTTACAAGCAACATCCTGATTTAGGTGTATCTAATTCAAATTACCAAGCCCCTCATCAGATTGTTAAAATTTTACAGTTTCAAGTCAGTTACATTATATCCAGTTTAAAGAAGTAATGGTAAGCAATCTCACCAAGGTCTGTGGCATTCTGTTGGTTTCCTGCACTTGTTATTCTTCCACACTTGCATACTTTTTGCTTGAGAAATTTGTAGGAGCCGTAACACACAACCATTTTGTAAACAAGTACATTGCTTAGCCTTTTCTTGTGAGTTCTGTGAAACATTGCACAGGTAACTCACAAGCATTTTGAGTGTGGGTGCATACTTTGTGTAGCTTTTTCTTGCGAATGATTTAGCACCAATATGAAATGAACAAAAAAAATCCAAAAGAATTACAAATATCAAAAGGAAGCACTGCTTGCGCTGGTAGTCTGAATTTTTTGTGTGATTTATGTGAGAATTATTTCGAGTTTGAGAGGAAAAATCGGTGTTACTTTGGAAACCCTGTGTATATACAGGTATCCATCCAAGGTATTCCCAGTCCCAAAACAATGTTACAAAACATGATAGCTTTTCACAAGACAATAATTATATATTTTCATAAATTTCAAAATAACTAAAGAGGAATACAGCAATGCCAGCCATTTAGACTTTGACATACAAATCAAATTATGCAGGCATCTCATTAGCCTGCACTCAACCATGGTGCTGTTTTGCAATCGTAAACTTGAAAATTTAGGACCCAACAGAGGCATATTGAACAGAGGCATGCTCTATCGTGTGCGTGTTGATGTTTTGTGTGATGTACCTCGTAAACATCGAAGCCACCTCACAATAGACAATATGGCATATCGGAGCTGTCTGGGATGTAAATGAAGTGTTCTGTGCAAAGATTTCACCCCGTTAGGACAAGTTTAACAACCAACTACAACCAACTACAGAAAGCAGCAACTGAAAGTTGACACACATTTGTAGTACTTTTTGATCTATTTGAGCTAGAAACTTTTTTTGTTAAAATCTGCAGATAATGTGGCAAATTCATAATGATGTGAGAAAAGGCAGCATCAGAATTGCACAATTCTAGTTGCCATGGTTATAAGGCATATTTATGCTTAGATGTTTGGGTGTGCCTCTTGGTGCCATTTCCAATGGTTCCAATCACATGAAAGGGGCAGCTGTCCTGAAGTGATTGTAAAGTCTGGATAAAGGCAAGAAAATCCTGTTCATAAACATATCAGCCATCATGAGAAGTGCTATTGTCTTTCTGCCTCTTCCTGGCATTCTCTATCTCTGTCTTTCTATGTCTGCAAATGTATTTCTCTCTGTCTTTTCCCATGTCTCTCTCTCCTGTGTCTCTCTCCTTTTGTCTTTCTCTGTCCCTTTCTTTTTATCCTGTTCTCTCACTCTTTCACTCCCCCGACTTATCTTTGCAGCTTGCTGTCTCTCTCACATCCCTTCTTCTCTTTCTCTGACTTTGTATGTATCTCTCTGTCTTTTTCTCTTTCGGTTTCCTCTATCCATGTCTCTTTCTTTCTCCTCATCTCTCCCTGTCCTAGGACATTCTTATTATCTTGAACAAATTCCAAATGTTTTCAAACTCTGCACTGAATGGGCTTGTCAGTTCTCAATGTAGTCCGCTGTCCATTTTTATTATTACTGCCATCTGACCCTGCATCCACAGGGTCAGTGGACACTTCATCTTCTTAAATCTCAACTATGCTTTTCTCTATTTATAAATGTTGGATGTAAGTCATCCTCTTCTCTCCCATATCACACTAGATCTCACCATTTCTACCTACTCACATATTCCACATACCAGACCTTCAATTAACTTCAACGTGAGAACCTTATGAAAGAGCTACAAATATGTATTTAGCTTTTGAAGGGATCTGAGAAATATGTGTCCCTTTTACTGAGTAAAAATGCCTGAGACAGCTGTAGACATAGAAGGAATTATTTGTGAATTTATATGTAACTAGAAAACATGGATACATTTAAATGTACTATGCACTTTGAAACTGCGTATTTTGTTTTATTGTTTTTAATGTAAACTCGCGCTGAGCAGGAGACTACGATCATTCAGCCTCTTTTTGAACACCATAGCCCCATCCTTGCTGCAGTCAGGGTCTCAGATCAGAGGCACCTGATGCTCCTTGTTTCTCGAAGGTGTTTTCCTTGCAACAGGGCCCATCCCCCAGTCTGCAGGGAAAACTGACTTCATGAGATCTCAGCACACTGGCCTCTTGATATTCTAATGGCCTTTGTAATGCACAGGTGCCTATTTGCCCATATCGAAGTCCTGCCATAAGCTTCCTCTCAAGGCAGATAATTTAACATCTTCAATGGTAGACTGAGGAAAGGGCTTTGTCTACACGCTATGGAGCAAAAAAAGGCTTTCATGTTTTGAAAGCAAATATTGTGAATTGCACAGACCCCTAATCATCAGGCATTTGTAAAAATGAGCCATGTCAGTAATTTTTTTAAACTTTCATGTAAGCCTTCTGCAACTGTGGCACTGTAAAAGAAACGAATTTCTAACAATGAGTCTTCAATGAGAGATTAGCGATAACAGCAGTTTTAATTTGACCTCATCAGAAGACCTGAAATAATTTGGCGCTGAAGTCATGTTAAAATATCATTGTTGCTAAATCACGCAGAGTGAGCAGTCTTTGTAATCCAGAATAAGAAGATATTGAGCCTATGCCGAGATTCCAACACTCCCCAGTTCTTAAAGGCGGCAGCTCTGGTCATTTCCCCACATCCTCTACTTTCTTGGATTTCTCTTTGGTTACCCCATTATGTGTTCCACTCCCCAGCCATATCATTTTTGTTTACTCACATATCCCCGTTCGTAGTGCGCACCACTGAAGATGCAAACAGCTTAAAAAACATCAGCACCGTAACTCCAAACATTCAGCTGGTGAAGAGATCGGAGAGGCATGTAACCCTTTCAGTCTGCGCAAGCTCGCCATGAGCTGCAGTATTTTTAAGTACATATGAAATCATTTACACAGTAAATTATGCTGCGCCTTTAAATCATACATGCTTAAACAGTTGCACTTGTTTGTTTAACTGCTCACAGATTGAAGCTCTACAGAGACAGCCTCTGCACACCTGCATCCTATGCTGCTTCTCTATAGAAAGGTGTGTTAGATGCAGGACCCATCCCCCAGTCAGAGTTAAGAGAACGCGGGTCTCTTGCATGCTAATTGTCCCTTTGTTATGCGAAGAGATGCATTTGCATCTCTAGTCCGGCGGCATCCTGAAGCCCTTCCTTGAGTTTCCACTCAAAGCAGCATTCACTGACGCTGTTGAGAAAGGCCTCACAGATTTTAGAATCATGCCAAACAAGCGCATCTCTCTTTTAAGGCCTGATGACTTTAATCAGTTAACCTCCACGTGCCTAAAACAAACAAAAAATGAATGTGTCCGTGTGTAATGTTACACAGGCTACATAGAGCACAATATACACAATTGGGAATTGAAGACACAATTGGGATGTGCTGAACGAAACAGGCGTACCTTTTGTTTTATCTAGTGTGTACATGCATTTTTAATTTCTGTTGAGTTTAACATAGTCTTACACAAGCTTTTCTGGTGCAGTGCGAGCACCTGCTTCTGTAGGCCTGCAGTGGATAAAGAAAACGTATTTACACCATATTTATGTCAGTTACTACATTATTTTCAGACAGTACAGCTCAGAAATAGCAGTCAAAGGTTGACTATTTTTGTTTCTGACCTTTGTTGTCTGAAACTAAAGCACCATTTTCGAGAAATATCATGATGCTGTCCCAACACCTAAATAATTCATAGTTAATATTTAGGTGCTGAACAGAGTACAGGGAAGTTGTTTGGGGTACCTATTGCTATAGCAGGAGGAGTGGTAGCACTGGATATACAATTGTGGCACACCTGCTCCCTGGCATAAGTTTTGTGCTCACACAATAAATAAGTGTACATACAAAATCAACACAACTATAAGGTGCACTGCAAATGTGTCTATAACTATAATCGTGACCAAGACATGTAGGGCTATGTGTATATTACCTGTTGCACCCACCACCAGCACACAACACTTCAATATAAGCATATGCTTCCCAACTTGTTGGTCCTTAAAGCAGGCATGTACATAGTCAAAGAGTGATCGGTTCTAACGTCTCTCTCCAATGTTATGCCAAAATTGATTTTTAAAGGGACACAGATTATGGAAGAATATAAATTGCAAATAGTTTCTTTATACTCATAAAGAATGAGAATTTGTTATTCTCCTCCCTCTGTGTTCATAATTTCTAAAATATGAAAAAGAGCTGTGGTTGAAAGCATCTAACAAAGGAAAATAAATTACTTTGAGGGCATCACCTTTTCTTGCTTCTTTGTTCAATATTGCATGGACAACAGAGAAGCATGTTTAATTTTTCAAGGTGTAAATACAGGCCCTCAAGAGCAACTGGTCACAAAGGGAAGTGCAAACATCTACCCATCCATAACTGGTGTGAAGCAAGCACAGTACAGAGGTGTCTAGCAAGGCACTTTAAAGAACTAACAAAACGTTTCAGAGTCCCGGGTCCTGGTGATTTGGGAAGCAAATTATTATGCTGTAGCAGTTGTATCAAATTTTGGTGCAAAGTTTTTTTTTTGCGCAAAAGTTGATCAGCACTGCTCATTTGAATGCTTTACATAATGAAGCATTGCACAGAGTTGTGGAAACATCCATGTAAAATTATAATAAATATTGGCCTCACATGGTGAAGTAGAGGTATAAACAGTACTACTAGACTACCCTATGATGATAAGCAGTTTGACACTTGGAATATCAAGGCACCAAGCTCCTTGTACAAGTAACAGACTTGCATTTCTACTGCCACACTATTCTTCCAGGGTTCCATAGAAATTGTATAACAATCTGTGGCCACAGGGGAAGTCAGTCTTATTGCCGGACTCGGGTGCTATTTGGGAAGCACTCCTAAAATATTTTAATCTTTTCCAAAAATCTTTTTGGGGTTTCCTGAGGCTCTCACATTGGAGCTATGTGGTCACAAACTAAACTTTTGAAGATCCCTAGTGCCTGAAAGAGGCAGCGTTTATTACCACTTGAAGAGTTGCCATGAAGATTTTGCATCATATTCAAATAAAAAGCTGTGCTTAAGTGCTGTGAAGAATTTGGTCTTTGGAATTCTTAAGAGTCTGTTCAGGGACCAGCTCACAATTGAGTGTTGGATCATCATATAGCAGCCTCGAATGCCAGTACTGGTCTAGCTACAGCAACAGATTATGTTGGAGAATCCCACTCCGTGCTCCCTAAATCTCAGGCATTTATCTGTGTGAGTTGGACATATCCTGCTAAGCCTCATGCAGGCCAAGTACAGTCTGTGAAGAATGTTGAAATGGGCCAACTTAAAGTGTACATTGAATGACACCTTCTCGAGGGCACAAGTTTTGATCCATTCCGCATCAGATATGGGTTCCAGTAAGTCCTTTCCAACCGACCCCATGCCAGAAGGCAACTTGAAATTGGTTGTCCTTAAAGGCTCTATTTAAGTTAGAGACTAATCGTCTGGATGATTCCAAGTTTAATAGTATGACCAGAGTAAAGTTCTGTTTATGAGTCAGAGGGACGTCGGGCCACAGCATTTGTACCACACCAGTCAGGGCAGCAAACTGCAGGAACCACCCAGGGACCACCCCAAATGTCTCACCACCTTCTCAATGGTGATGCAATTGTCAGCGTGAAAGAGGTCTCCAAGTGTCTCGCATCCTCTTTCCTTCCACCCAGCCAGGGGTGGGAAACATCCATTACAACGCAGTCATTACATCGCACTGCTTTTATAACGCAACTGTTAAAAAGCAACTGCCTTTACAAAGCATGCCATTACAACGAATGCCATTGCAACGCATGTCACTACAATGCATGCCATTACAACGCATACCATTACAACGCATGCCATTGCAACGCATTGTAATGGATTTTTTTTGTTTTAGGGTGGGTATGGGTTTTGGGGTAGATGGGAATAGTAATTTTTACCCCTACGCTATCCAACACTTACCCTACTGTTGCACTCACTGGAGTGGGAATAGTATTTTTTACCCCTACACTATCCAACACTTACCCTACTGTTGCCCTAAAAGTATTATGCGTTGTAATTGTATGCTTTGTAATGGTATGCATTGTAATGGAATGCGTTGTAATGGTAGGTTTCAAAAATGCATGGTAATGGCATGCGTTGTAAAATCATGCGATGTAATGGTAGTTGCGATGTAAAAACGTGTTGCAAAAGCATGCGTTGTAATTGTTTGCATTGTAACGTCATATATTCGCCAGGGGTACCTCGTGATTCTACTCTCTAATAGTATATAGGCAGTGCTCTAAATGGAAATATAGAAGTGCACATACTGAGTACAGGACAGTACCTGCCCATTTAAAGCACTGAGTATAACTAAAATATATGGAAACTACAGCGTTATATAACAAAATACATATATATGGCTAACATTTTGTTTTTGATAGAGGAAGGAAAGACTGTTTTAGGTATTTGGAGTACAAAAGAACATAACAAATGTTCGTACTAATGTTCTTATACTTGACCTCTGCAGCACTCTGCTTTCTTTTTCACCATATCAAGAGAGAAACAAAACTACTTGTGTGTTAATGAGGCATGAACCTTCCTGTAAAAAGGCGTGACCCTTCCGGGTCTGTGCAGTTTGGGAGTGACAACAGCTCTTAGCAGTTTCATCCTAATTAGTAAAGAGTGTCTGCCACTAAAGGCCAAAATAAAAACACAAGAAACACTGAGTAGTGGAATTATCCAAGCCTGAACTTTGCTCCCGGTTTGCATCACAAAAGTGCGTACTTGTAATATTCTGGTAGGCCCTGATCACAATCTAAGAAGCTCTCTCTCGTCCATGTAAAACCTGCAAGCACTTTAGACAAATTCCAAAGAAGAAACGCAATTCAATCTCCCCTATAATAATATTCTTTATGCATTCTTTCTGGATAGCTATTGTTCGACCTCTCCAGTATACCATACATTTCAGAGGAAACTGTAAAGTGGCTGCCAGTGCAGGGCACGCTGTAGCAGGCACACTTTGGGCTGCAGCAGGATGAGGGAGCCACAAGAGTGCTCACTCATCCCCCTGTTTATAATTGATGCACCGAATCACTGATAGGTACATCCACTTACTCAGTCATCCACTCATGCACTCAAACTTCAATCCATGCGTCCGCTTACCTAATCATTCATCCATTAACTCATTTATCCAGAAATTCATCTATACATTCACCATTCATCATAATGATGAAATACCCATTCATTTATTTTACAAGCATTACAATGTAACAATAGGAATTGATTACCTTTAGGTTATTTGAAAAAATCTATAAAATCAGTTTATAATCTACGGCAGTGTAGTGCACCATCATTCTTTAATTGCAGATAAAGATCAAACAGCAATAGTGAAGTATTCTGGAGTTCAAAATTGGCCCAAATTGCTTTTAGCAATGTTTAGCAATGTTTATAAAACCATTAACTATTTTCAAACAAAGAAAATCTAAATTCAATAGCTTAATTTAAAATAAAGTTTCCTTTTAATAAATAGAGAAATGGTTAATTTACATGAAAAATATTTGAATATGCAGCTTTTCCTTTGAGAGATCTGTCCTTTCTGCTGCAAGTATGAGTTTCCAATGAGGAAAGTGTGTTTAAATGCAAAGTGTGTTTAAGACTGCAGTCCCACCTCCTGTCCACAGGGGCAGAGCTGAGCAGAAATATAAACACACTTGATGAAACACGCAAGCAAGCAAGCAAGTGAAACAAGCAAACAAGCAAGTGAAACTCCCTTTATTGGGTGCAATAAGAAGCTAGAAAGGTTGTTTTCTTCAAGAGGCAGAAAAGGGCAGAGTCAGGCCTTTGCTTCAGCAGGTCTGAATCATGCCTACTGCAGCAGGTGAAGGGATGGAGCATCACAGTACAACATGGGGCTGGGCTTGGCTGGGGCTTTAAACACCCCCTTCCATCCTTTGAAGGACACCCTCGAATGCCCTTGTACTATATAAAGGATGACTGCAGGCAATTTGGGACCCTGCTAAATGAGGGTGATGTCCCCATGTGCAACCTCCGAGTGGCAAAATCCTTAGCCTAAGATGGGCTGCTTTTGAAATTGGCTGAAGAGCATATGTTGTAGGATGTATCACAGGGCAAGCCGTCCACCGTCTCAGAAGAAAGTAAGCATGGGAGGACATTATTTGCATAGGACAGCCCTCTTCTCAGTCCAATTATTATGCTGCAATTGCCGTGTAGTGTTACTAGAGGGCAGCAGTACGAACATAAGAGCACACTGAGGCTTTTCTTCTGCTTGCTGACATACCTCTTGTTCATGTTGGTCTTGCAGGGCATATGGAGTGAAGGACTGAGATGACTGAGTGAATGAGTAATGAGGAGTGGCTGGCCTGTATTTGTGGAGTAGGGGGTATGTTTGGAAGGTACTCCAAAACTACCCAGAAGGCATGTCATTCTGTGTCCTGTCATGTGGTCTGTGGCCTCCTGGTCTGCATTGCTAAGTTGGCTTAGGCCTGGATTCCATGATGCCTTTTTTGTGCACGTTACTTTGTGACTTTGTTTTTCCAGCCTCTGCTTGTGCCCGGCTATATTAGGACTGTCTGCCTTTCTGCCTTTCGCCTTTTCTCCTATTCCCTGTGGGTTTCATCTGCACAACATGTACAAGGTCGAAAAACAACGTCCCTTTTTCTTGCTGATCTGGCTAGTCCCTCGCTCTTAGACATAACACTAAGTACAGCTGCACTGGAGAAATTCGTGTGCTTTTAATATTGTCATTTCGCTGTTAGGGACACTTGGAGAAAAACCTTTCCAGATAGAAGAGCTGTACTTGTCTGATGATGTAAACCTTGCATCTAGATATTGAGGTATGAGGGTCCGCCTGACAATGCCCAGAGGTCTTCTATTTTTATAATAAACTAGCTAATAGCACAGGGAGGGTGGTATGGTCATTTAGCCCTATATCCACTGCTTTATGAAATGCTTTCCCCGTTTGTATTCTATGGAATTTTAACTATGCTTATTATTTTATCCTTATGCATTATGCTGATAGTACTGGCACGTGTACTGTATCTTAGAGCACGATAGTTGAAATAAACATTTTAAACTATACGGTGTCTCTTATTACGCACGTTGTGGACAGGTATGAGTGAGTTATGAAAGGGTGTTCTTGCTCCCGCGAGTCCTGAGAGAGAGAGACCGTGTTCTGGGTTGTCTAATCATTGGTAGCATCATTGCTAATGAGACGCTAAAGCTAGTCGGATTGGGATTGTGGGTACTAAGGTGCATGGTTGGTTCACCACTATACTCTGAGGTCCTATTATCCTGTGCATAGCTCTGTGTATGTGCAGAATCCCTACAGCATGGCGCCACCAACGTAGTGGGCTGCTTATCTGCGAGACGCTTGAGTAGTACTTGTGCTTGTCCACAACACCCTTTGCAGACGCTTCCGGACGCATATGTGAGGGTAATACCTCCTATATTGACGTTTTTATAGGTTTTTTCAAGCTTGAAGTTATTAAAAGGTGTTTAAATAAAAACCTATATTGTGCTGCCTCATATTAGGTTGTCGATCATTTCTGGTCTTAATGGCGGATATAAATATCCCGGCACATAGCCGCGCTGCGCTCCGGGCTCATTTACTAGCTTATGGAGTGCCCGACGCGGGTGTCTCACTTATCTTTGTGGTGCAAGTTGACCCGGCTCACCACTTTGAGGTGTTTTACTCTTGGGTCACTTTTCTGGCGGTGGATGGAGCGGACGATTTGTTCCATGAGTACACTCTCACCGCCCTACCCAATTCTTATCGGCCTTATCAGGCTCTTGAAGTACCACTTACGGCATGGCAACACCATATCTGGTTTAATGGCGCCCTCCCACATCCGGTTACACCGGTTCGTTTAGGCCCCCTATCTATAGACGGGGCCACTTGGCCAGTTTTGGGCGGGTATACCCCACATCCGCATTATATGACGCTTACCGTTGCTGAGCTGCGTGAATTGCATACGTCCTTGATACGTGTGCACAGAGCTTTAGTACAGTATGTTACAGGCAACGTCCAGGGAGCCCCTCCTGGAGTTGCAGTGCATTCAGCTGGACCGGGTGACGTAACCATAAGTCACGTCATGGTTAATTCGGTGATGGGCAAGCGCCCACAAAATAAGGATGATTTGCCTTATTGGCTTGCAGAAAAATTTGACCAGCTGGAGGCAGTTTTTCCCAATACTTCTCCTGTGGAAAAACACAGGATTCTAACGATCAGTTTGCCAAAAGACTTAATTCCCGAGTTGGCAGAATGCAACAACTGGGGTAAGGTATTCGCGACCGTATATGAAAAGTGTTTCGGCACTCCTTCCATGACAATTCTCCCCTCTGTAATTAAACGCGTGCAGGATGAGCATGGCCCTGAGGCGGCTGTGGAATTAGGGATGAGACTGGTGGGAGTGTTCGATGTAGTAGCTGATTTGATCCTTGCGAATGTCAAGGGCGATGCAGTTAACTTTCAAGTAGCTAATGCTTTGGCTTTGATCCCAGAACCGGACAGGCCACGCGAATTACCGAAAATTATTGCACAGGCTTATAAAACCATTGGCCGCAATAGTCTCGGAGTTAAGCCTTTTGCTAAAACGCAAACTCAATCATGGCCACAACAAAAAACTCAGTCTGAGAAAGATGAGAAACCGTTCTTTACTAAAAAGAGCTGGAGGTTGAAGAAACAGGGTAAACAACAGAAAAAACCAGGGTCGCGAGGCGCATCGCCGGTTTCCGTATCTTCTGAACGCACTTATGATTTGCGCGACAGAGCGAGAATTAAATCTAGGTTTCATCTGGGTTTGGCCACAACGGAGTGCTGACGCTCGAAATGTCATCAGGGATTTGCGTGTCTTTGTGGGAATTTTTGCCTGTGGCACCTTCCATTCTGACCAAGGTCCGGCGTTCGTCTCTAAGGCGTACAAGGACGCGATGGGATCATTGGGGGTGCGGGTGAAATTTTCGTCGCCATATCGGCCTGAGGGCAATTCGATTGTTGAACAAATGAACCGTGACTTAAAGCAATCCTTGACAGCTAGAGTCTTAGGTACTGGCAGGAACTGGCTGGCCCACTTGAATACCGTACAACGTGCACTTAATAATCTCCCTAGAAGACCTCTGGTTGGGCGGAGCCCATACGAAATGCTCTTTGGCATACGAATGTTTGTGCCCGACCTTGATGGACTAGACATGGCGGCGCAATCCGCAATCTTTGATGTTGATAACCATTCTACTATGTTGCAGGACTTACAAGAAGCCCGTGACAAACTTTCAAACGAACATTTACCTTCAGCCACAGACGCTGCGCTGCAGACTCCGGTTGCCGGCTGGCTTCCGAAGGTTGGAGACCTGGTCCGAGAGAAGGTGGAGAACGAAAAATAATTTGGCCCCTCTTATCGTGCACCGGTTCCAGTCCTTGGCTTGAAGGGTACTCGTACAGTCATCTTACCACCGCTTCCTGGTCGCAAAGAGAACAGATACATCTCAGTGGAAAATGTCAAGCTACAACATCTGGCCGATCCTGAATAGTGTAACACCAGCGGTCTCTTGTCCAGCCATTTCCAGGACAACTGTTTGTGGCCCTACAGCCCACACGGTCACTGATGTGGCCATTGAGATGGTAGATTTGCCTGATCGTCTGCTCGACTACCCGGATTCCCCCTGCAACGAGGAGACCGAGTACACATACCCCGCCACTGAGTCGGTGGCTCACCTACCAACAACGCCTTTGAGCCCCACCAGTTATTCCTTTGATTCAGATTCCACCTCTTCACTTATCCCGTCCAGATTCAGTATTTTTGTATCCTGGTTCAAGAGTGAACTGTGTCGCTGGAACTTTGGCTCCACATTCTTCTTCGCACATCATGAAGCGTGACCACACTTTTGTGAACATTTCAGCTTTCCCAGTCGCTGATGGCATCGTATGGGATGCGGTAAATTTCCA
Source organism: Calotriton arnoldi (assembly GCA_963921515.1). NCBI lineage: Eukaryota > Metazoa > Chordata > Amphibia > Caudata > Salamandridae > Calotriton > Calotriton arnoldi. The sequence continues at coordinate 386,971 of CAWUFW010013498.1, forward strand.
AATTCATGGACCAACCGAGATTATAAATGTACCAAATGTCCTACGTGTTTCAATGGGTGATGTCGTTAAAAGTAATATTCATTCTGACGATTGGGATGTGCATGCAGTTGAATCGTTATTTACTGATTTGAAATATAATGCTGCTTTTAATGCTGAAGATTTGTACATGAATTCTGCAAGTTATGCCGATTTATATTGTTACCAGCATTGGGGCAACCATTTTCTCCATAAACCCAGTACCCTTCGGGGTCCTTTTAATTACACCCAATGGGAGCATTGTCCAACCCCTTTGCCAGGTAGCTCCCAATCTCTTAGAAATAAGTTCACGTATTTTACAGACTTTGATAGATCAAACCCTGGGTCCTATTATTTTAAATTAAACACTTCATCCTCACAGAAAATCATGTTGACCCACACCAAATTGCTATATTCGGGTTCCTTTTTGAACACCTTAGCAGTGGGTGGTTATGAGCACTGGCAGGACACCATTGACCTAAAATCTATTTGGGGCACCAAATCATGGCAGGTGCAAGGCACGGAAGCCTTACACCGTGCTTGCCTAATCCCGGCCCAAATTTTATTTTTAAATCATACTATCTATCAAACGACCTGTTGGGGTTTGGCTACTTCCAAACAATTAAATGCACCATCCATTCCCGTATTGTCTTCCACTCCCAGCGAGAGCTTGCATTTCAATATTTCCCTTGACAATTTGCAGGCTTTGTTTCAAAACAATTAATTCAATGACTCTACGTTTGTTCAGTCACCCTGGTTGGCTTGGCCCAAAGCATCGAATGCCTACCAGCTGCGTTTTCATGACTCAGCTCCTGGTTACAAACAGGATAAGCCAGATCCGAGGTTTTCTGACTCTCGTACTGTTATGACATATTCTGTTGGTAAATTGTGTAAACAGTGGTTGCAGCACTCTTCATTAGATTCTGTAAAACAACATTTGTCCCTCTTATCAGGCAACATTGATCTGTCCGATTTTGTTCTGGGGCCTCGGGGCCCTGGACCTAGGAGATTCATTTATGAAACTTACAATGAACTCTGGAAGCTTTCGCAAATTGAAGCTGCTTCCCGTCTTCGGGAAATCGATCAAGCAAATTTGGAAAAGGTGCTTGCTGTTGTTGACAATAGTATTAATACCCTGTCTTCCCGCATTTACACATTAGAGAATATTGTTTCCTCTGTTGTTGATATTGTACAAGATGATGTTTCTGTGTTATATCATGGTCAAAATCAATTGCGTTCAGTAATGCAGTTTGCATGGACTTTGCAAACACTTAAAATGGGTAAAGTTCCTTGGCACTTTTTGAACACCTCTGTCTTATTCTTGCCGTTTAACTTAACTGACAAACAGCAATTCATGTCCATGAAGGATGCGACATACACTCTTTTACATATCGAAAAAATAGAGCCCTTACCATTCTCTGTTGCGGAATTGGATTCTGCCGTGTGGCTAGTTCACGGGGTTATCGCCTTGCCTTTTTCTTTATTTGAATTCAGTTCATGCATGAAACATTATCCTGTGGGCCGTTTTCAGCCCTAGGGCAGTGCTTTCCTGCATGAACTTTGGTCCCTGCCTTTCATGTATAAATGTCTTAGGGACGGAAAGGAAATTTTTCTCACAGGGGAGTCATGTGATTCTACTGTGGGTCATTCCCTTATTTGCAAAAACATTAAATTGCACGGAGCTTGTAATGTTTCGGCTGCGAATCTTGCTTGTGTTTTAAAGGACATTCCTGCTCCTGTTATATCTCCTACTTTCACTGTGCTTGCAAATGGTAGCTATCTCCTTCTGAATAATCAGGACTGCTGTGGAATGCTGGCTGGCATCCCCTATATTGTAACTGTTTCCCACCGGGTTGTGTGCTGTAAAAATGAGCTTTTTCCTCCCCCGCACGACATCATAGATAGTTCCATTTGGCCTTCCATTCCGACTTTGAAGGCAGATTTCAATAAATTGAGCAGAATAAAGGCGCTATTATTGAACCAGGAGGTTATGCTTACATCCGCACGGGAGACGTTCATCCTCCAGGTGGCTAGTACCCATAGTGAAATACAGGCCCTTTTGAACACAAACCTCCCACAACATTTCGGTGAGCTCATTCACCGTGTTTTTAATGCATCACTGTAGGAAGGTGGAATCTGACTATATGGTTGCCCCCACTTTTTTTATGGTGTTTTGCTGGTTTATGACTTAGTTGGACTGGGACCCTGCTATTCAGGGCCCCAGTCTATCTGCTCTCTCTAAACGACATGGAGTGCACTCTAGGTGCACTAGTGATTGGATACTGTGGTGCCTTATGAGTCCCTAGTATATGGTACCTTAGGTGCCAAGGGCATAGGTACTTCACAGGCCTCCCAGGGGCTGCAGCATGTGTTATGCCACCCCTGGGAAGCAGATCTAAATCTGACACCACAGGCCTGCTACTGCAGCCTGGGTGAGGTGGTGCTAGCACCCCTCACTGAGATATAGGTTTCCTATATCTCTCCTGCACACACATATAAACCTATCAGTCACCCCTAAGGCAGGCCCTATCAATCCTGAGGGCAGGGTGCTTGGCTTCTATGTGAGGGGGTGCCTCTGCATGAGCAGGGCCCCTCTGCAGTTCTCAGAGTCCATTCTCTGGTGCTGTTTGTGGATGCGGTTAAACCATATACTCTTAAGTGCATTATATCCTCGCGGTAAATGCTAACTTTGGAATGGCTGCATCAAAACATGTTGTGTTTGGTGTCAAACATCTTGGAATACTACCCCCCGCCAATCTTGGCGGCGGGGGTAGCATTCCACCCTTCTAGAGGGATAAGACATGTACCTGCTGTGGAAACGCGGTAGAATCCTAAAGAGCCCTGGCATCACAAAATGGATGCCACCAGTCACAGACACTGGGCTGCCCTCCTGCTGATGACCGAAACTCGCAGTGGAGGAAGCCCAACAATAGGCATCCTGTCACAGGGAGGTGGAACCACCTTCCAGACAGGGTTTAGTGCATTGGGGCTGGGTGGGTGCACTCTTAGAGTGCTTTGAAGTCCTGCACTGGGGGAGCAGAAGGCTCCTCTGTGCATATGCCAGTTCAAACCAGCTCAGGGGCTACCTGCCCCTGCTCTGGCGCGAAACTGGACAAAGGGAAGTGGGTGTAGCCACCCCTCCCTTGACCCTCCCATAGGTGGGGTCATAGAGCTAGTCCATCCCCTCTTTTTAGTATAAGAGGGGGAACCTTGCCATTGCAAAGCAGATAACCCCTGGACGACGCTCTACAGAAGAATCCTGGCCCTTCGACGTTCCACTACCTTTGGAAGACAGAAGAATCTCCCTTGGAGTCAAGGAGTGACTCCCCTGCTTGGCAGCCACCAAAAACGACAACGACGGTCGCAAACTACACCGCTCCCGCCGGAGTCCGAAGTCCCTGCAGCCCAAGAAGTGGATTTCCTGACCTCTCCCAGGCCATCGTGAGTCCCCAGCGAAGCTGAGGCAAGTGGACCCCACGAGTAACGAGGAACCATGACCCCTGGGTACCGTGCACTATTGTCGAGTGCAACCCCTTCACAACGTTCTACGAACTTGTGCTTTGGACCACGTGTGGTCCCGACCTCCAGCAGGAATCCTTCCGAAGATCAGAGGCCTACACCGTCCCGAGTGACCGTGGGCCCCTGTTGAGTGATTCCGCCCGAGGTGTCTTCACGATCCCTTGCCCGCCGGCTTGTGGGTCCCCAGAAGACTTCTTAAAGAAACCAAAGGGCTCCCCTGGTTGCTCCAGACCTGCCCTGACTTACCCTTGCTGGGTGAGTCCCTCAGACCTTGCTGGTCTGCGCCATCGACTTTTCTTCATCTCCCCGAGACTTGCTGCTGCCAAGGCTTGTTGGCTCCAATCGAGTTGCCGACACCGCAGTCAGCTGCAGACGTTGAGGGACCCACCGAATCCAGCTCCTGGTCATCATCGACACCTCCTGGACCACGTGGCTGAAGAGTCAAGGCACTGGCAACCGACCTGAATCAACCGACGACGGTGGGCATCCATCTTCCTTGCCCCGGGTCACTGCCAAGTGACTTTGAACACTGTCCCCTCTGCTTTCAGGTCATCCTTCTTCAGAATCCAGGCTTGGATTCCACCGGACACTTCTTCAGCTCCCGCAAGCAGCAAGTCTTCTTTGTTCGCCATTGAAAACGACGCCGCGACCCGACACCAAAGGACACCTATGCACCCGGCTTCCCTGGGTGAGGTAACTCCAGCACTACGGTGCTCCTGTGGGTGTGGGCCCTAGAACTACTTACCCTGTAAGTGACTTGCTTGTAGGTTCTCCCGAAGTATCCTAAAACTCTTTATTTCCAACCGCGACTTGCCCCATTGAAGTCAACGGCGATCCGCGCCTGTGTATCCACACTGCACGCGTCCACCGTGGGTCCTTTACTTACCTGCCTTGGGTGGTTTCGTGAGGCCCCAGCACTTCTGAAGGCCCTAGGCCTTGTCTCCCTGCAAGTCGTTGTCTCTTACTTAGTATATGGTCTGGTATGCCCCTAGGGCCCCAGCCATATTTTGTGCTTAACTTATTGTGAAACGTTGATTTGTGCATATGTTTGTCTTCTAATCTCATAAAGAGATTAGTAGAGAGTTATTTAGAAATAAATACATATATATTTGATATATATACCTGTGTGGTGTCTTTTCATTTGGTGATTCAAGAGATTATATGGTAAAACAAGCTGCTTTACATTCCTCCGAGACTTAGCCTGAAGGCTGCTCTCCACAGCTACCACTAGGATAGCTTTCTTTAAAAGGTTGTCTTAAACCTATCTACCATAAGAGTCGATTTGCCCTGGTGCAAGTTGTCCACTTTAATTAGTGAACAGCATATACCAGGCCAACTTCTCACATTGGTGGCAGCGGTGGGATTCCAGCTTGCCATTGTTTTACCAGAAAATCTCTATTTGAATTACTAACTGAAAACCATTATAGGTACTCAAGGTACATATAAAGTCAAGCTTAGTATCAATAAGTTCTACTGAACTTAGAGCTGTGTGCCAAGGGATAGCACACCCTTTCCACAGCTCAAGCTAGGATCAGTAGGCCACAAACTAGTGTAGGTAGTACAACACTGCACAACACTAGAATGTCCTTAAAGGGTGGACCCAGTGGATCCACTCAGCCTCAGTATAAGGACATGGCTTTCTCTGACTTGAGAGCCATGTGTGTTGACAGACACCTGAGACTAGGACAGAGTCCCTCAACACTACACCTGATAGATCTGCTAACAGCAGATGACCTTAGATTGGCTCTAGGAGCTAAAGGGTTTGAATCAGTGGGTGGGTCAGTCATAGTATCTGGGTCAGATGATGAAAATCAGAATGACCAAGACTCTGTGATTGAAGGGCCAGGCTCCAAGGGGCCTGAAAAGGACAGAGGAATTCTCCCTAAGAGAACTGACAGAGAGGAGGAGAGGCACAGATCCCCTTCCAGGGAATCTGACCACTCTTATCACTCTGGCAGAGAATTTGTCCAGCAGAGGAGCTCATACTTTTCCTTAAGAGAGACCTCCTCTGAGAGAAGGTGCAAACTGCTCCAGTATGAGGAAGCCAAAGTGGCCCTCAGAACCAAGCAGTTGGCACTGGATAGGGAAGCCCTGGAGATCCAGAGAGCTTCTAGAAAAGAGGGGTTAGAACCCCCTGGTGGCAGCAACAGTGTCCCTAGAGGCAGAGAATATATTCCTGACCATAGGAACCTGAGCAAGGTTGTTCCTCCCTACCAGAGTGGGGATGATATCCACAAGTGGATAACTGCTATGGAGAGGGCCTGTAGAGTACAGCAGGTCCCCCAAAAGCAGTGGGCAGCAATCTTGTGGCTCTCCTTTTCAGATAAAGGAAGAGACAAGCTCCTCACTGTTAGAGAGGAGGATGCTGATGATTATGAGGTCCTGAAGAGTGCACTGATAGATGGGTTTGGCTTAACCACTGAGCAGTACAGGTTGAAGTTCAGAGATACCCAGAAGGCACAGACTCAGGACAGGACAGACTTTGTAGATTGTGCATCCAAGGCTCTGGAGGGTTGGCTGGTTGGCAGTAGGGTTACTGATTTCAAAGGATTTTATAATCTAATGATGAGAGAACAGATCCTTAATAATTGTCAAAACCAGCTTTTACACCAGTACCTGGTGGACTCTGATCTGACCTCTCCCCAAGAATTGGGAAAGAAGGCAGACAAATGGGTCAGAACCAGAGTAAGGCCTAAGAATCAGGGTGGTGACCACAAGAAAGATTCTACCAAGTCCCAAGAGAAAGGTGGGGATAAATCTAAGGATAAGTCCACTACAGGGCCCCAAAAGTCCTCTTCTGGGGGTGGGTCCCAAACTCCTTCCTCTCCTGAAAAGAAACCCTATTGCCATGTCTGTAAAAAGCCTGGGCACTGGAAATCTGATCCCAGTTGTCCCAGGATTGGCAATAAAGAAAATGTTCCTCCAACAACTACTACCACCCCTCCTGGTACTACCAGTAGTAATCCTCCAGTTGGGAGTAGTGCACCCAAAAAGTTAGGTGCTTTTGCAAGAGGAACAGAGGTGGGCCCTAGTTTAGACAGGACCCCTCAACAGACTCCTCAGATTCTGATGGTGGTATAGGATTTGCCACCTTTACCGTGGGTCCCACAGCATTGGGCAGGTACAGACTGGAGCCAATAATTAATGGTCAGAAAGCTGTGGCATTTAGGGACACAGGGGCTAGTGTCACCATGGTGGCAGGGAAACTAGTCCCCCTCACCAGCTTTTACCTGAGTTTAAATACCAGGTGACCAACATTGATGGTGTCAGAACAGATCACTCCCATGGCCATAGTCAATCTCAGCTGGGAGGGGGTCACAGGCCCAAAAAGAGTGGCAGTGTCCCCAACCTTACCTGTAGATTGCCTGATGGGCAATGATCTGGAAATTTCAGCCTGGGCTGAAATTGAACACCAAACCCATCTGAAGATGTTGGGTGTCCCTGTAAAGGTTAGTGGGGCTGTGATGGCCACAGCCCCAGCCCAAGATTTTGGAGAGATGGAGCCTGGAAAATGGCCCACTCTCCCCCAGAAGAGAGCACAAGGGTTGAAGAAAAGTCTTCTTCCCTCCAGACAGTAGGTAAGGGTCAGCCTCCTCAGGGAACTGACCCTACCCCTAGTGAAGGAACTGCCACAGAGGTAGTCAGGCCTGGCCTGGCCACCCCCTGATGGCAGAGGACCCTTACAAGGTGGTACCCAGTCTGGAGCAGGTAACCTGCCCCTCTCTACCCTGCCTCAGTCAGCCCAGGGCTGCAGAGGTCAGGGAGGTCAGTGGACCCCCAGGGCCCCCTGTCCAGAGGAACCCTCCCATCAGCAGATTAGGGGCACCCAGGCTAGTAGCCCTAGCCAGGTAGAAATTCCTCAACCCACTGAGGGATCCCCCATACCTTTATGTAGGGACCTCCCCCAGAAGGACTCTGTTAGGCAAGGGCAAACCTGGGACCAAAAGGTTCCAAACATGCCATGTCTCTCCAGTGTTCCACCCAAAGGGACCCAACCCCCAGCTGTAGGCAGTCAAAGGTTGACCCTTAGAGCAGAGTACCACTCAGTCATGGAAAGACAGGCATACATGGTGACCAGTGAGCTGAGAAAGCTGAGGCCAACATTCCTAGGGCCACACTTCCCTACTCAGACACCTCACCAGCCTGGTACTTTACCAAAGCACCCACAGGTAGTGATTCCCCATGGTGGAGACCCTCTCATACCCTTAGGGTGAGGGATTGCTTAGTGGACCATAAGACAGGGGGCAACCATGCTAGTGCAGGTGCTTCCTTATATGGCCACTTAGTCAATAAAGGCTCAACTGGCCAAGGTTAGCCTTATCTCCTTTCGTTTGGGGGGTTATGTAGGAAGGTGGAATCTGACTATATGGTTGCCCCCACTTTTTTATGGTGTTTTGCTGGTTTATGACTTAGTTGGACTGGGACCCTGCTATTCAGGGCCCCAGTCTATCTGCTCTCTCTAAACGACATGGAGTGCACTCTAGGTGCACTAGTGATTGGATACTGTGGTGCCTTATGAGTCCCTAGTATATGGTACCTTAGGTGCCAAGGGCATAGGTACTTCACAGGCCTCCCAGGGGCTGCAGCATGTGTTATGCCACCCCTGGGAAGCAGTCTAAATCTGACACCACAGGCCTGCTACTGCAGCCTGGGTGAGGTGGTGCTAGCACCCCTCACTGAGATATAGGTTTCCTATATCTCTCCTGCACACACATATAAACCTATCAGTCACCCCTAAGGCAGGCCCTATCAATCCTGAGGGCAGGGTGCTTGGCTTCTATGTGAGGGGGTGCCTCTGCATGAGCAGGGCCCCTCTGCAGTTCTCAGAGTCCATTCTCTGGTGCTGTTTGTGGATGCGGTTAAACCATATACTCTTAAGTGCATTATATCCTCGCGGTAAATGCTAACTTTGGAATGGCTGCATCAAAACATGTCGTGTTTGGTGTCAAACATCTTGGAATACTACCCCCCGCCAATCTTGGCGGCGGGGGTAGCATTCCACCCTTCTAGAGGGATAAGACATGTACCTGCTGTGGAAACGCGGTAGAATCCTAAAGAGCCCTGGCATCACAAAATGGATGCCACCAGTCACAGACACTGGGCTGCCCTCCTGCTGATGACCGAAACTCGCAGTGGAGGAAGCCCAACAATAGGCATCCTGTCACAGGGAGGTGTAACCACCTTCCAGACAGGGTTTAGTGTATTGGGGCTGGGTGGGTGCACTCTTAGAGTGCTTTGAAGTCCTGCACTGGGGGAGCAGAAGGCTCCTCTGTGCATATGCCAGTTCAAACCAGCTCAGGGGCTACCTGCCCCTGCTCTGGCACGAAACTGGACAAAGGGAAGTGGGTGTAGCCACCCCCTCCCTTGACCCTCCCATAGGTGGGGTCATAGAGCTAGTCCATCCCTCTTTTTAGTATAAGAGGGGGAACCTTGCCATTGCAAAGCAGATGACCCCTGGACGACGCTCTACAGAAGAATCCTGGCCCTTCGACGTTCCACTACCTTTGGAAGACAGAAGAATCTCCCTTGGAGTCAAGGAGTGACTCCCCTGCTTGGCAGGCACCAAAAACAACAACGACGGTCGCAAACTACGCCGCTCCCGCCGGAGTCCGAAGTCCCTGCAGCCCAAGAAGTGGATTTCCTGACCTCTCCCAGGCCATCGTGAGTCCCCAGCGAAGCTGAGGCAAGTGGACCCCACGAGTAACGAGGAACTTCAACCCCTGGGTACCGTGCACTATTGTCGAGTGCAACCCCTTTACAACGTTCTACGAACTTGTGCTTTGGACCACGTGTGGTAGCGACCTCCAGCAGGAATCCCTCCGAAGATCAGAGGCCTACACCGTCCCGAGTGACCGTGGGCCCCTGTTGAGTGATTCCGCCCGAGGAGTCTTCGCGATCCCTTGCCCGCCGGCTTGTGGGTCCCCAGAAGACTTCTTAAAGAAACCAAAGGGCTCCCCTGGTTGCTCCAGGCCTGCCCTGACTTACCCTTGCTGGGTGAGTCCCTCAGACCTTGCTGGTCTGCGCCATCGACTTTTCTTCATCTCCCCAAGACTTGCTGCTGCCAAGGCTTGTTGGCTCCAATCGAGTTGTCGACACCGCAGTCAGCTGCAGACGTCGAGGGACCCACCGAATCCAGCTCCTGGTTGTCGTCGACCCCCTCCTGGACTACATGGCTGAAGAGTGAAGGCACCCGCAACCGACCTGAATCAACCGACGACGGTGGGCATCCATCTTCCTTGCCCCGGGTCACTGCCAAGTGACTTTGAACACTGTCCCCTCTGCTTTCAGGTCATCCTTCTTCAGAATCCAGGCTTGGATTCCACCGGACACTTCTTCAGCTCCCGCAAGCAGCAAGTCTTCTTTGTTCGCCATTGAAAACGACGCCGCGACCCGACACCAAAGGACACCTATGCACCCGGCTTCCCTGGGTGAGGTAACTCCAGCACTACGGTGCTCCTGTGGGTGTGGGCCCTAGAACTACTTACCCTGTAAGTGACTTGCTTGTAGGTTCTCCCGAAGTATCCTAAAACTCTTTATTTCCAACCGCGACTTGCCCCATTGAAGTCAACGGCGATCCGCGCCTGTGTATCCACACTGCACGCGTCCCCCGTGGGTCCTTTACTTACCTGCCTTGGGTGGTTTCGTGAGGCCCCAGCACTTCTGAAGGCCCTAGGCCTTGTCTCCCTGCAAGTCGTTGTCCCTAAGTCTCTTACTTAGTATATGGTCTGGTACGCCCCTAGGGCCCCAGCCATATTTTGTGCTTAACTTATTGTGAAACGTTGATTTGTGCATATGTTTGTCTTCTAATCTCATAAAGAGATTAGTAGAGAGTTATTTAGAAATAAATACATATATATTTGATATATATACCTGTGTGGTGTCTTTTCATTTGGTGATTCAAGAGATTATATGGTAAAACAAGCTGCTTTACATTCCTCTGAGACTTAGCCTGAAGGCTGCTCTCCACAGCTACCACTAGGATAGCTTTCTTTAAAAGGTTGTCTTAAACCTATCTACCATAAGAGTCGATTTGCCCTGGTGCAAGGTGTCCACTTTAATTAGTGAACAGCATATACCAGGCCAACTTCTCACAATCACTCACTGAAGGTCTTGTGCACTTTCTTAAAGTTGTGGGCTCTGGCCTTGTTACCTCCTTTCAAACTATCTTTTGTGTAATACCGGCTTTTATTCATTCCATTTTTTCCAGCGTCTTCGGCGGCTTTCCGTTGATCCTTGCTTTAGCTGCTGGTATATTGCTTTTGGTCTGTTTGCTACGCAATGGCTGCACTTCCTGGGGGCCTCCTCGACCAAGGTCGACTCCGGATGCTCCGTGAACGCATGCTCATCGGCTTCGGCATCCTGCCATTGGCGACACTCAGTGTGTCCTATAGACTTTCTTTTCGCTTTGCGTATTTCACTTGCGTGCAACCTGTGATGTCTTGCATCCGATGTCCTTTCTCTTGGTCCTTGGATTATTGCCTCTCCAATGCATCTCTGTCAGACCCGGATTTTGTCCAATTGGTGGGTCCCTTAGAGGCCCATGAACGGGACTGTTCCGGTGTTGGCTTCATGGCGCATGCGGCTGCACTTGGAATTTTGGCACAATGGGATGTCTGGGCGGCTGCTCAGACTCTCCTACAACAAAGTTATGTTGAGTATCACGCAAGATGTCCCGCAATGCTGATCATTGCTCCCTCCTGCGAGGAACATGAATGCAGTTTTGATTTGTTGAACTGGATGGCGTCTCTTTTTTCTGACGATTCCAACGATGTCCTCTTGGAAGGTGTGGTGTTTTTCTGCACTTACACTCTATTGGATTAGGGAGCCTCCGCTTTCGGCGTCGTACCGCACTGGATTTTTTTCTATTCTGCAGATTTTTTTTTTTTTTCTCTCCCATTCGTTCTCCTTCATTGGGGACTATTCCGAAAAAGACGTTTCCGTTCTGCTCCATCTATTTGAACTCTGTCTTCGCCAATGGACTGACCAGGGGAGGGTGTCATGTGGTTTGTGGCCTCATGGTCTGCATTGCTAAGTTGGCTTAGGCCTGGATGCCATGATGCCTTTTTTGCGCACGTTACTTTGTGACTTTGTTTTTCCAGCCTCTGCTTGTGCCCGGCTATATTAGGACTGTCTGCCTTTCTGCCTTTCGCCTTTTCTCCTATTCCCTGTGGGTTTCGTCTGCACAACATGTACAAGGTCGAAAAACAACGTCCCTTGTTCTTGCTGATCTGGCCAGTCCCTCGCACTTAGACATAACACTAAGTACAGCTACACTGGAGAAATTTGTGTGCTTTTAATATTGTGATTTCGCTGTTAGGGACACTTGGAGAAAAACCTTTCCAGAGAGAAGAGCTGTGCTTGTCTGATGATGTAAACCTTGCATATAGATATTGAGGTATGAGGGTCCGCCTGACAATGCCCAGAGGTCTTCTATTTTTATAATAAACTAGCTAATAGCACGGGAGGGTGGTATGGTCATTTAGCCCTATATCCACTGCTTTATGAAATGCTTTCCCCATTTGTATTCTATGGAATTTTAACTATGCTTATTATTTTATCCTTATGCATTATGCTGATAGTACTGGCACGTGTACTGTATCTTAGAGCACGATAGTTGAAATAAACATTTTAAACTATACGGTGTCTCTTATTACGCACGTTGTGGACAGGTATGAGTGAGTTATGAAAGGGTGTTCTTGCTCCCGCGAGTCCTGAGAGAGACCGTGTTCTGGGTTGTCTAATCATTGGTAGCATCGTTGCTAATGAGACGCTAAAGCTAGTCGGATTGGGATTGTGGGTACTAAGGTGCATGGTTGGTTCACCACTATACTCTGAGGTCCTATTATCCTGTGCATAGCTCTGTGTATGTGCAGAATCCCTACAACAGTCCCCATCACCTTTCATAATGCACCCCCAAACCCCTTTTAATACTGCTCTCCCAAATTCAGCTGCCACCCCCCAAATCAGATAGTGTAGTGGGGGTGCAGAAAAAAAAAATAGGGTTCCCCACCCTATTTAATCACACCTAATGTGGTCTAGGGAACCACTGCATAAGTGACCACATCTGGCCCATCTCAGACATCTCTTCTCTGTCCCAGGCTCCTCCTCCCTCTATGAGCCCCCTTCTTTGTCCCTGGTATCCCACCCAGCTACCTACCAACCAACCCTTGCACTCCTCCTACAACTACCCCCTGAGTCCACCTACCCTACACTGCAACTCACCTGTTCCCCTTCTTTCACCTGTCACTGATCCCACCCCCTGCTCTCACCAGACCCATGCTACTTACCAACCACTCTGCAATCACCATTCGCCAGGTATGACTCGAACCTTACACAGCACATGCACGTACACACACACACATTTTTCTTACCAGGCAGGCCCACCTCCAACTTACCTCTGCTGCACCATCATCCGTCACCTGGTGGCAATCCCAGGAATTGAACCCTGGTTGGAAGTCAGGAACTTACCCACTGGACCACGCTGGCTTCCCTTTCAGTATCTTATCAAATCGTCCCTATATCATGGTCGTCCTTTTCATGTGTAATGGAATCCACAGGCAATGACACCAGGGACTGTATGTTGATCATAGTTACTACTGCAAGGGTCAAGAACACCAAGGAGCTATAGCTCAATGGTAAGTCTTGTGCCTCTGATGGACAAGGGTTTGAATCCTGCCAATGCTTTCAAAGTATCCCAAGGTGGTAAATGTTCATATAGTGCTCTTATTTTCATTTGCTAAGTTTATTTCTACTTGGAAAAACAGAGGAGAAAAGTGGCCCTCTTTTTGGCACGTGAGCCCCAAAATGACAAATCTTTTCCCTCATGACCTCCTACCAACCCCACTTTTTCTCAAGTAGGTGCAATAGAGACAACACCTTATCTTCCTTTATCAATGTATTCATTCTTTGCCCTTGAAATTCGGTGTATTGTAGCGTGCAAATGAGGCCTCAGGGCTTATAACTGAGCACAAGAATGCAAGGAAGGTGTCACACTGATAGTAAATTAGGTTGGATGGTGGTGATTTTTCATTTTGGTGTGAGCCGATCTCTGAAATCAGGGGTTTGGTGCCTTTGATGTTGGCTATGACTAAAGATGAAGTATGAGCTATGGCTAATGAAATGATGGGTAAAGTTTGAGGCAAGTGAAACTCCCTTTATTAGGTGCAATAAGAAGCTAGAAAGGTTGTTTTCTTCAAGAGGCAGAAAATGGCAGAGTCAGGCCTTTGCTTCAGCAGGTCTGAATCATGCCTACTGCAGCAGGTGAAGGGATGGAGCATCACAGTACAACATGGGACAGGGCTTGGCTGGGGCTTTAAACACCCCCTTCCATCCTTTCAAGGACACTCTTGAACGCCCTTGAACACCCTTGTTCTGTATAAAGGATGACTGCAGACGATTTGGGACCCTGCTAAATGAGGGTGATGTCCCCATGTGCAACCTCCAAATGGCAAACTCCTTAGCCTAAGATAGGCTGCTTTTGAAATTGGCTGAAGAGCATATGTTGTAGGATGTATCACAGGGCAAGCCGTCCACCGTCTCAGAAGAAAGTAAGCATGGGAGGACATTATTTGCATAGGACAGCCCTCTTCTCAGTCCAATTATTATGCTGCAATTGCTGTGTAGTGTTACTAGAGGGCAGCAGTACGAACATAAGAGCACACTGAGGCTTTTCTTCTGCTTGCTGACATATCTTTTGTTCAAGTTGGTCTTGCAGGGCATATGGAGTAAAGGACTGAGATGACTGAGTGAATAAGTAATGAGGAGTGGCTGGCCTGTATTTGTAGAGTAGGGGGTATGTTTGGAAGGTACCCCAAAATTACCCAGAAGGCATGTCATTCTGTGTCCCCATCACCTTTCATAATGCACCCCCAAACCCCTTTTAATACTGCTCTCCCAAATTCAGCTGCCACCCCCCAAATCAGATAGTGTAATGGGGGTGCAGTAAAAAAAAAAAAAAAAGGTCCCCACCCTATTTAATAACACCTAATGTGGGCTAAGGAACCACTGCATGAGTGACCACATCTGGCCCATCTCAGACATCTCTTCTCTGTCCCGGCCTCCTCCTCCCTCTATGAGCCCCCTTCTTTGTCCCTGGTATCCCACCCAGCTACCTACCAACCCTTGCACTCCTCCTACAACTACCCCTGAGTCCACCCACCCTACACTGCAACTCACTTAACACCTGTTCCCCTTCTTTCACCTGTCACTGATTTCACCCCTGCTCTCACCAGACCCATGCTACTTACCAACCACTCTGTAATCACCATTTGCAAGGTATGACTCCACCCTTACACAGCACATGCACACACACATTTTTCTTACCAGGTAGGCCCAGCTCCAACTTACCTCTGCTGCGCCATCATCCGTCACCTGGTGGCAATCCCAGGAATTGAACCCTAGTTGTCTGGGTGGAAGTCAGGAACTTACCCACTGGACCACGCTGGCTTCCCTTTCAGTATTTTATCAAATCGTCCCTATATCATGGTCGTCCTTTTCATGTGTAATGGAATCCACAGGCAATGACACCAGGGCCTGTATGTTGCTCATAGTTACTACTGCAAGGGTCTAGAACACCAAGGAGCTATAGCTCAATGGTAAGTCTTGTGCCTCTGATGGCACAGGCTTACACAGGACAAGTGTTCGAATCCTGCCAATGCTTTCAAAGTATCCCAAGGTGGTAAATGTTCATATAGTGCTCTTATTTTCATTAGCAAAGTTTATTTCCACTTGGAAAAACAGAGGAGAAAAGTGGCCCTCTTTTTGGCACGTGCGCCCCAAAATGACAAATCTTTTCCCTCATGACCTCCTACCAACCCCACTTTTTCTCAAGTAGGTGCAATAGAGACAAAGCCTTATCTTCCTTTATCAATGTATTCATTCTTTGCCCTTGAAATTCGGTGTATTGTAGCGCGCAAATGAGGCCTCAGGGCTTATAACTGAGCACAAGAATGCAAGGAAGGTGTCACACTGATAGTAAATTAGGTTGAATGGTGGTGATTTTTCATTTTGGTGTGAGCCGATCTCTGAAATCAGGGGTTTGGTGCCTTTGAGGTTGGCTATGACTAAAGATGAAGTATGAGCTATGGCTAATGAAATGATGGGTAAAGTTTGAGGCAAGTGAAACTCCCTTTATTAGGTGCAATAAGAAGCTAGAAAGGTTGTTTTCTTCAAGAGGCAGAAAAGGGCAGAGTCAGGCCTTTGCTTCAGCAGGTCTGAATCATGCCTACTGCAGCAGGTGAAGGGATGGAGCATCACAGTACAACATGGGACAGGGCTTGGCTGGGGCTTTAAACACCCCCTTCCATCCTTTCAAGGACACTCTTGAACGCCCTTGAACACCCTTGTTCTGTATAAAGGATGACTGCAGACGATTTGGGACCCTGCTAAATGAGGGTGATGTCCCCATGTGCAACCTCCAAATGGCAAACTCCTTAGCCTAAGATAGGCTGCTTTTGAAATTGGCTGAAGAGCATATGTTGTAGGATGTATCACAGGGCAAGCCGTCCTCCGTCTCAGAAGAAAGTAAGCATGGGAGGACATTATTTGCACAGGACAGCCCTCTTCAGTATCTTATCAAATCGTCCCTATATCATGGTCGTCCTTTTCATATGTAATGGAATCCACAGGCAATGACCACATCTGGCCCATCTCAGACATCTGAGGAAAAGTGTTCTTCTGATCGGCATCATTTGTACCGGGACTTGAGGCAGGGTCCATTTTTATCATATAAGACCCCCACAGGCCTGTTCGGCCCACACCTGAAGTATGAACCCCTTACATAGGCCCTGCCAGCCTAATTTGTAGGCCGTGTTAAATTGACCTGAGGGTCCGGTTTTACCATATAACAAATGCCCTGGGCCATCCTAGTCACTCAGTCAGTATGAACCCCTAGGTAGGCCCTGCGGTCTTTCTGCAGGCCTTTTGTTCAATTGACCAGAGTTCTGCCATTTTTCTGAACAGCAGGCTCTAAGCCTGTCTGACTAATAATCTCAGCCAGCTTCTCTCTGCGAGGCACACTGCTCCAGACAAGATAGCCCCCACCCTACCCGTGTGCAAAGTTCACTGTCTCTTTCTTCACCCTGCCGAGATGAAGGCCACCACATCCCGGATGTGTCTGGGCTGTGAGAACAGAGAAGTTCCCAGACCGGGTGATGAATGTGGCAACCAGGACATTGCTATATATTTTATTCCTTACATTACATATTTTCTGCGTGCCCTATGCAATTTACGACGAGCGCTTGGTCTGAGAACATAACCTTTCACCTAGTCTATGTTCCGCATTTAACTGAAGAAGCACGACACGTCTGATAAATGTGCGAACTGTGGCTATAAGTGACGTAGGTAGGGCTGACGTTAGAATAAGCACTTCTGCTTCAGATCCCAGCCTTGAAGGGTATAAAAGAGAGCCCACGGAGTTCTCGGCGGACTACCCCACCCGTCTGTCGGTAGGATGGCAGGCGGGTGTGGGTCTTCCCCAAGAGCTCTTGTTTTATTTTAAAGTGTATTATTTTATTTGAAATATACTCTGCATTTATATGTTTGATATATACTTTGCCATATGAAATGCCTTATTTTTCTATGCTGTCTTTAATTATTATTTTCTCCCTTTTATAATTAAAATGCTTATATTGTGATTGCAGGGTTGCTCTCTTTTAGGTTTAAACGTGAGTATACTCTGCATTTTAGATCAAATAAGTGGTGCACTCTGAGAACATTTTCCTTGATTTAAAAATGATGTTTTTCATATTGCATTTATAAATGTGTCTTTGAGATTTGTGTTCTGCACACCTTATGTTGCATTTTATGAAGCATCTCTCTTCTAATGATTTCAATGTTTCCATGTAAAAATGTCTTCTGATTTACATGACTCTCTGTAAATGCGAGGTCACCATATCTTGTATTTTGTATTTTTAATGCCTTTTTCTTGAAGCTGCGCCTTCTAAATAAATCTGTTAAACCTTTTGGCTTGGTTTCCATGACTTACACACTTGTTTCCTTCATTTTAGTATGAGCGTTCCTGGGCACCCCGCCTCAAGTTAAGCTGCCCCTTTGCCACTAGATCACTCCCTCGAACAGCCGGCAAAGGTGCCCCCTAGGCCCCTCCCAGGCCCCTAAAGCGCTCCCTCCAACATCTTGGTGCCGTGACTCGGATCAGCAGTGCCAGCTGACAGGAGACCACTGGGACCCCGGACGCAGACCACCCTTCGTGCCTCTTTCCTGACTGAACCACAGAGAACAGCACTCGGGTAAGTTATTTTTGCTGCCTGATGTGCTGTCTTTCTGGGAGCAGCGGGTAAGGGCGACCGTGGGACATCTGTGTTCCTTGTTTCAAGTTGTCCTGTCTAACTGGTCTCGCTTATTAAAAGAACATTCCCAAGCTAGAGGAAACGTGTGCGTGGTGAACTCTAAAGCCAAAGGGTGACGTTAGGAAGTTGTTTGAATTATATGTTTTTCTTTTTATAAAAAGACATACGTTGTTACTGTGCCTCTCTGAGAGCCAGAGAGGAGTCTCCGTCTAGGATTGACGAGGTAGGGAGGATTGCGTCTAGCATCTTCCAGTGATTATTTTGTTTTATCATTGTTATGAGTGGGGTTTTTATTTTCGTGCCTCTCTGAGAGCCTCTGTCTAAGGGTTGACAGGGCAGGGAAGATTGCGTCAGGCATCTTTCAGTGTTCAGTTGTATGGTTTTATAAATAAATGTATGGAATTCCTCTGTCCAGTTGCAAGAATTAGCAGGGACGGGAGGATTGCTCTCAGTCAATAGTCCTGAGAAAGAAGAAGAATCCCGTAGCTGTCTAGCTAACAGATTTACGATTTCCTCTTGTGTGAAAAGGAAGAAGGTGGTTTCCCGGGATGTATTGGGTATTGTATTTTCGTTGGTTATAAGCATTTTTTCTGTGTTTTCCTTTTCTTGTGAAGCAGTAAGGTAGAAAGCGCTTTTATCGCCCTCAAATGCCCAGAAATACGCAATTGTTGTTTAAGAGTTCCAAGCATTAAAGCATATGCATTGTTTTCTTTTTAAAGTACATGTACAAAATGATCATTAATTGCTATGCACCTTTAGGACTTTGTGTTATTCGCTAGTGTTTACCTATGTATATATATATATATAGGGTTTTGTTCTTTTTGCATTGACTAAGTATTGCAGCAAAACATTTTGTGATCATTGGAGGCCACTGCCTGGTGCTGTGGCTGATCCATTAGTGAGACTATAATATTTAGGTACATATTGATTGTCCTGTTAAATTCCTTTTTATTATATATGCATATATTGTTTGTATGAGCACATTTGTCAATTTTGAGTTGACTGGCCTTACACCAACTCAGTCATTAAAGGGTAAAGGCCCGCTAGGTAGGGTGTTGCTGTGGTCTGTAAAACACCTGACAATAGCCTTACAGACTTCCCGCTAGTTATTGATGCTGTGGTCTGTAGTAATACACCAGCCCCCCACCACCAGCTCTACAGACCCCGCTAGGAAGAAGTAAGTGCACATTTTGGGAAATACTAGGAGTCACCTTCACTCCAACAACTGAAGTAAGAAGTATCTGCATTACCACTTGTAGAATTACGTTCCCCAGGATCAGCCAATACCCCCTGACCCATGTGGCGCAGCACCACATTTAATTAGCACAAGTCACTTTCAGATAACTGACAATGTAATGCACAACAACATACACCGAATTGTTGAAATACATCCTCACATTTATATTTTGAAGTCTGTACTTTGCGACGGGAGGTTGTGTCTGGCGTCACCCACTTTGTGCAGCAAATACGTGTGTATGGGACTGCGTCTGGCAGCTCACATTTGTTTAGAATTTTAATTACCTATTTGGTGTAAATTGTGTTGTTTGAACGTTTATTTCTGCAAGGAATGGGAGGCATCTTATCGCATTGAGATTAACAGTGTCAGCCACCGCCTTTCAAACATCTTTCTTTTCATTGTAAAAGAAGTGTCCTTTGTTCTCCGCCTTTCTTAGTTGCATGCAGTGTACTCTAATAGCCATACTCTATTTCCTTCTCTCGGTCTGCATTTTGCGTCTCTCCCTCTCTTATCTGGCTTATGGGCCTTTCTCATCTCTTTCTCTCACAGTGTTACCACAGGTTTTCACTACTGTGTAGCGAGATCTTATATATAGGTGTACTTCTCTCTTGTGCACTGCAGTGAGAGGTGATTAGCAGGAACATCTGGGTACGTGCCAAGCACACCCACTTTAACTGAGACAGGTTCAATTAGAGACCACGCAACTGGTGCGCGGTGCATCCAGTGAATACTGTGTCTAGCTTCCAAGTAGCTGCCTTCATGACTCTTAGTTATATCTTTTTTAGCACGTTTTAAATAGGCTCCCCTATGTTAACTCCTTATACCCTGAATGAAGTACATTCAGTTCCTTGACAGTCACACCTCACGCTTCACATCTTCCCTTTCTGGCGTGCTTGGACTATTAGTAATGAAGGCTCCCACTTGAATATTCAGTCAAGTGGTAGAAAGATGGGGAGGAAGGCTTTCGCATGCATTTCTCGCCGCAACACACAGCAACCTTTTACGTTTTCTGGTTGCTATTACGCCCTAGACTTGGCCCAGCGTCAAATGGTAGACAAGCCACACAAAAGAAAAAGTGACATAATAAGGTGAGGTCAAGGACTGCCTTCCCTTACCGCCCGGAGCCCAATGATAGAAGATGTACTACCAGGTAAAATGGAGCTATTCCCTTTGAAAGTTTTGGATCATAAGCTTAACATAGTACATACAATGTTCTGTGGCCCACAATGTTAAAAGACTAAAAATGCCATCAATATAAGTAATATAGTCCTGGCAGAGGGACAATACTTTCAGTTTCAAATGCACATGAATATCTCTCTATTTAGATGACCAATTATAATTCATAAAAGAATTTCTCATTATAGACCTGATGAATATCTTTACGCATCCATATTTCAATGCACAGAATGCAAAGGCCGACCAGGTCAGCTAGATTCACACTGAACATTACACCAAATATTGCAGTACTGAGCAACTAAGTACAGAATAATTTACTCCTACCTGCGTCCAATTTAACGATAGAGCAAGCAGTAAAAAGTGCTACCCCTCCAGGCACAAGCAGTAGCCCGAATGCAAGCACCAATCCAGGAAGTACAGCTACAAAACACGGAGTTAGGTAATAGAAAAGATTTTGAAAGTGTGTATCGTGGTAAAGGAAGTTAGTGACACTAGACTTAGAGTAACGTAAATGGCAGAGCAGATGGTGAACATTAGACAGAAGATTGGAAGTAGCAAGTTAAGACTGATCTCTTCCGATTTCTTGTGCACAAAGAGGGAGATAAAATGATGGAGTGGAATGCACGCTAGCTACACCCATGGTTTGACTTCATGGTCACACGTCAAATGCTGCGGGGTCTGATCAGCCCTTCATCATTCTGAGGTGAATGAAATGAGTCCCATTGAGTTGGTGAACAATGGAGATCTGTTGTTTAGCGTCATAATATCATTCTGAGTGAACGTGCGCTTTACAAGAAAGCCATGTTATTTTAAAATAAGCTATATATGTTTTGCATATTACAATTCAAGACAACGCATGTTTTTAGATATTAAGTGGTGCTGAAGGGTTAATAGATTTTTTCTTGGGCTGCCTTCAGAAGTGGCATTCCTGGCCGACCACAGATTCTGGGCGTTGAGCCAGGCAGGAGAGGGACTTCCTGTGGTAGGCAACGAACATAAGATTTAGATGAAAGATATGTATGTGTAGGATTACGTTGGTCTGTGGAAGTGAACAAGAGAGATAAGGTGCATGGAATCACACAATTTGGTAACGGGGTAGCCGAGATTTAAAAAAAAAAAAAAAAAAAAGTGTCAAACGTGTTTCAGGTTTCACGATTGTGCAGTTTAGTGATGGAATATGTATGTGTCTATGTGAGAGGAGGTAAGGGATAAGTTTTTGGATATGCACAGCTGTGTGCAGCCTTCAAAATATGAAACAACCAGAGATTCGTAGGAATAGATTACCACAGGCAGCCACCACACCAATTTCAATGTTAAAGGACGGTATGCATGGAGTAAGCAATGCTCAGTATTGCAGTGTTGTCAGAATAATAGGTGTGGATTTAAAGAGGCCTTTTAAAAGTACAGTTGCAGCCTTTAGAGGTGGTTGCATATATTTTTCAGTTCGAATACCATGAGTTATTGTCTCCCTTAAATGCAACATTATTATTATTAGGGTCTTCCCTGCGTCTCCAAGAAGTGTATTGAATTTCCTGTCTTCGGGATGTTTGCATAGATAAGCTCAATGTTATTGTTTTCATCACCTCTTGTCTGGTTAGAAATAAAATTTAAATAGGAAAGACTTGTCATGCCAGAGGCTCAGGCCTACTACATTTTCCCACATGTTTGGATGACAGCTGGACCATGTGTCCATCATGATATTAAAGCAGCAACAACTTTCAGCAAAGACTGCTTAAAAATAAAATAGGCAAAATAAGCGCCACAATTGAGGGAAATAAATAAATAAATAATTTAAAGAAAGCAAAAATAGTTTATTGCCCATGGATCACTCTGTTTTCACTCAAAAATATTACAATGTTCTGACAGCCACCTAATGCCCCATATCCTCCTCACTGAACAATTAATATATGTATAAGTCACATCAACTAGACCTAACAGTGACATTCACATTATGAAAGAAGACATATATTTGCATAAGTTAACATGCACTACGAAGTTTCTGTCTTCTCAAGCATTCAGGTGGAAGAAGAAGGGCCCCATCATTCCTGAGCTCCGACATATCAGTCCTGGAACACAGATTTTATTGTGTTTCCATTGACTGTCCAAAGAGGAAGAAGACGGTGATCAGCCGCAACAGGAACACCGCCATCTTCACAAGCAGATGTATATATAGAATAGCACTAGGTATATTGCATTCTTGAAGGGTTTTGACTATTTGAATGGCGCAAGAGGAAGTGCTGTTTTAATATGTGTATCTAAAAGAAATAATGTGTATGTATATTAATGTTTTTCATTCCTAGGTTCTTCAGAGTTGGAGAGAATATTGTTGTAAAAAATTAGATTGTAAGGTGGAATGTGCTAAAATGCATTCTAATGCAGTGCATTCGCCAGGGACTACAAAGGATAGGAGTAATAGGAAAAGTAGTAATGTTGTGTTTATATTATGTTTATGTATTGATCATTAGTAATGAGTATATGCAAATTCAGAAGGACAGTGTGCATTGAATAACAGTGCTTCATATTGTAATGTCTCAAGGATACAATGTGTACAGATTTAAATATGTCTTTTAATATATAGGTGCAATCTTTCAGGGTGTTTGAAAACAGGTTTCAAGGTATAAAGGATTGGCGCAAAGAGATGTGGAATTTAACGAAATATCTACTTGTCCATGGGCCTGGATGCTTCTTAACATTACTTGTTCTGTAACAAAATACACTTGTCCCTTTTGTGCCATGTAATGCAGCAACAAATTATGGCAGCAATATTCATTATATAAGAGCTCTGAAATAGCCTCTCTGATTATGCTAGGGCCCCTTCCATAGTACGCTTTGAATGCTAACAATTCCCTTATGTGGCCACATTTCCACAGATCTACATACTGGGGCTGAGGGTATTTTTGCTTGAGCAAATGTACACCTGCATGTTTGCTCATGCTTAAATGCAGTTCACAAATATTTTCTAGGAGTACTATTTCTTGGCCTACTTCTGTAGTCTTGTGAATTCACAAAAGTTGTATATCTGCACATAATCCAAGGACATGGGTGCACTTTAATTAATAATTGGGCCCCTAATTAGGTCTGGCGTTAACAATGACCTTTTATGTTTAATAAAATGTTGTCTCTCTCCCTCTCTCTCTTGGCTAGCTTCATTCGCTGTGAGTGACTTCATTCTGTTCTTTCACAAGGAGCATATCGACACACAGTTGCTTTATTCAGTGCCAGGAACTACTGTGCAATGTGTGATTTTTGAGACCAAAACAATTTCTGCTTTTACCAATGCTTGTTTATTTTTATGTTGCAAAGAAATGGTACCTACCTTATTCCAGTAGTTTAGCGAAATGTTTTTGCATTTTCTTTTTATTTTGAAAGCAAATAATTATCAGTCTTGCTTTCAAGCTTCTGCAAATATTTGCATCTAATGTGAGAGCATTCTGAGAGCAGTATACATAGCCTCACATTGCTAAATATTGAAAACGTGTGTACACATTTTTATACTCTAACCACTGTCAGTAGTGCAGTCTGAGCTTACAACATTTACTTAGAGCGCTCACCCTAATAATAAAGCCTTTGCATTAATGGACAATAAATACAAGTTTGAACAGCATTAACACATGGACACAAATATTACTTTTATTGCAGACTATGCCTTTCCCTGATCCATAATGTGGTACTGTAAACTGGCAGCCAAAGGGTTTGTGCTGTAGGGGGTTGGGCCTACTTGTCCCAAGGACAAAATACGCATGCAAACTTGTTGCCCTTGACCTCAAACAATATGTGCTGGGCGTGGGGCTATATGAATTCCACATCCCTGGGCACAGTTTGACAACTATGAGTGTTTTGATTCCTAAAGGTGTTACTGTGACAGAGATTTTCATCTGTGTTTGCTGTTGGGACAAGCTATAGTACAATGTTTTGATTCTTCTTTTGCTTCTAGAGATAAATTAATTTCTTTTTAAAGTCTTGTACAGGGACGCCAATATAATTTTTAGGTTCTTTCCTCCATTTGGAGTTCCCTCCTTACCTCAGCTGGCCAACAAATGCAGCGTGCACCATTAATAGCTCAACTATTGCTAGACATGTTGCTACCAAAGTATCAATTGTAGAATGTGTTGCACACACCTCCTCCAAGGACTTTGTATCAATTGGTAAATAATTTATTGATGCAGAGGCACAAAAAGGAATAGCATTAACTGGTTGTGAGTACACAATGGTTCAGATTGCTTCTACTACACATGATATCATGATATAACGATATAGGATGATGATATGTACTATGACCCTAAGTATATTATTGAAAGGGCTGGGTGGAAGAAAATGAAGAAGGGAACGGGGAGGATGTATGAAAACAAAGAGAAAAGGAATACAGTTAGGCCCAAATGGAAAAAAAATGTTTACCAACGATAATGCTTGGTCCCATGGCCCGTCTTTTTCATGGTTCATCACTTGTAGGACGTGATGGGAAGATCAGACTGTTTTCCTAATGCTGTTTTTCCACTGCCCCAGGCCACTTCATTTCCCCACATTAAATGGACTTCATCAGCTTCCCCCTACTCAGACTACAAGTACGTGTTGGTTATTGTGTGCATGATCGGCAAATGGACTGAGGCCTGCCAATTCAAGAACAGCAATACACAATCTATTGCCAAATGCCTCCTGAAAGAGTTCATACCGCACTTTTGAGTACCTATGCGTTTGGCTTCTGACAATGGACCGGCGTTCATCTCACATGTGATTGAGGGGTTGTGCAAAGGGCAAGGAGCCACACAGAAACTACATGTGTTCCACGGAAACCACCAAGTGGGAATGGTATCCCAAGCTTATCCTGAAGGGTTGCAAGTGCTGCACAGCAGAGAAAGGAAGAGTGTGTAAGCGGGCCCCAAGAATACATCAACTAAGAGCGTCTGGTAACATCAATGCCCCAACCCCTCAGTCTACAACCTGTGACAACGAGACATCTTTATCTTCGTCATCACTTTGTTTTCTTCATATTGAATGTGCCTAAGTAATAGAAGTGCTAGTAACCTCTCAAATTACTTGAAGACAGGCACCAACGGTTACTTTTTCTGTTTACAGGTATCATCTCTGAGGCTCTTCAGTATTCCACAACAGACCTTTTTGAAAAGAGTAAAAGTACAGCAGAAGATAAGACATTCTTCCAACTAGTCACACTAGCCACACGTACCAACGATTGGAACAATGCCTCAAGACTTGCTCAAAACTTTCAGAACAATTACAGAAAATGACCATGAGTGCTACTAGCAGCATTGACCCCCATTGCTATAGTGACTAAGCTCCTTATAGTGTATTGTGATCACAGTGTTATACCTGAGATACTGCTAAAATGACACAGAGATATTGTACCAAATTGAATAAATAGCCATTGATAAAGATGGGACAGAATGACAGTTGACAGGGCAGGATATTATGTTTGCACACACCGGCCTACCGACACAGAAAACAGCATGTGTTACAATGTCATACCTGTCTCTAAATACGTGGGTTGTGTCCTAATGTACAATATGCTCTTCAGTCAGCACACCATGTCCGCAGCAGTTGCACCTCCTGAGAAAAGCATAATTGGCAAAGGGAGAGCAAGGATAGAACAGGGAATGTGAATAACTTAGCACTTACAGAAGTTGTAGAAGTAACAATAGTAGGACTACACTAAATGCAGCCTGCTACCATTACCAAATACCTGAAAAGCCTGAAAGGTATGCTGTAAAGATTTTGTTCAAAGAATGAACAAGAGGAGGGAATGAGGCAGGGTCCATTTTTATCATATAAGACCCCCACAGGCCTGTTCGGTCCACACCTGAAGTATGAACCCCTTACATAGGCCCTGCCAGCCTAAATTGTAGGCCGTGTTAAATTGACCTGAGGGTCCGGTTTTACCATATAACAAATGCCCTGGGCCATCCTAGTCACTCAGTCAGTATGAACCCCTAGGTAGGCCCTGCGGTCTTTCTGCAGGCCTTTTGTTAAATTGACCAGAGTTCTGCCATTTTTCTGAACAGCAGGCTCTAAGCCTGTCTGACTAATAATCTCAGCCAGCTTCTCTCTGCGAGGCACACTGCTCCAGACAAGATAGCCCCCACCCTACCCGTGTGCAAAGTTCACTGTCTCTTTCTTCACCCTGCCGAGATTGA
Source organism: Calotriton arnoldi (assembly GCA_963921515.1). Lineage (NCBI taxonomy): Eukaryota > Metazoa > Chordata > Amphibia > Caudata > Salamandridae > Calotriton > Calotriton arnoldi. Next base: position 413,370 of record CAWUFW010013498.1, read on the forward strand.
AGGCCACCACATCCCGGATGTGTCTGGGCTGTGAGAACAGAGAAGTTCCCAGACCGGGTGATGAATGTGGCAACCAGGACATTGCTATATATTTTATTCCTTACATTACATATTTTCTGCGTGCCCTATGCAATTTACGACGAGCGCTTGGTCTGAGAACATAACCTTTCACCTAGTCTATGTTCCGCATTTAACTGAAGAAGCACGACACGTCTGATAAATGTGCGAACTGTGGCTATAAGTGACGTAGGTAGGGCTGACGTTAGAATAAGCACTTCTGCTTCAGATCCCAGCCTTGAAGGGTATAAAAGAGAGCCCACGGAGTTCTCGGCGGACTACCCCACCCGTCTGTCGGTAGGATGGCAGGCGGGTGTGGGTCTTCCCCAAGAGCTCTTGTTTTATTTTAAAGTGTATTATTTTATTTGAAATATACTCTGCATTTATATGTTTGATATATACTTTGCCATATGAAATGCCTTATTTTTCTATGCTGTCTTTAATTATTATTTTCTCCCTTTTATAATTAAAATGCTTATATTGTGATTGCAGGGTTGCTCTCTTTTAGGTTTAAACGTGAGTATACTCTGCATTTTAGATCAAATAAGTGGTGCACTCTGAGAACATTTTCCTTGATTTAAAAATGATGTTTTTCATATTGCATTTATAAATGTGTCTTTGAGATTTGTGTTCTGCACACCTTATGTTGCATTTTATGAAGCATCTCTCTTCTAATGATTTCAATGTTTCCATGTAAAAATGTCTTCTGATTTACATGACTCTCTGTAAATGCGAGGTCACCATATCTTGTATTTTGTATTTTTAATGCCTTTTTCTTGAAGCTGCGCCTTCTAAATAAATCTGTTAAACCTTTTGGCTTGGTTTCCATGACTTACACACTTGTTTCCTTCATTTTAGTATGAGCGTTCCTGGGCACCCCGCCTCAAGTTAAGCTGCCCCTTTGTCCACTAGATCACTCCCTCGAACAGCCGGCAAAGGTGCCCCTAGGCCCCTCCCAGGCCCCTAAAACGCTCCCTCCAACATCTTGGTGCCGTGACTCGGATCAGCAGTGCCAGCTGACAGGAGACCACTGGGACCCCGGACGCAGACCACCCTTCGTGCCTCTTTCCTGACTGAACCACAGAGAACAGCACTCGGGTAAGTTATTTTTGCTGCCTGATGTGCTGTCTTTCTGGGAGCAGCGGGTAAGGGCGACCGTGGGACATCTGTGTTCCTTGTTTCAAGTTGTCCTGTCTAACTGGTCTCGCTTATTAAAAGAACATTCCCAAGCTAGAGGAAACGTGTGCGTGGTGAACTCTAAAGCCAAAGGGTGACGTTAGGAAGTTGTTTGAATTATATGTTTTTCTTTTTATAAAAAGACATACGTTGTTACTGTGCCTCTCTGAGAGCCAGAGAGGAGTCTCCGTCTAGGATTGACGAGGTAGGGAGGATTGCGTCTAGCATCTTCCAGTGATTATTTTGTTTTATCATTGTTATGAGTGGGGTTTTTATTTTCGTGCCTCTCTGAGAGCCTCTGTCTAAGGGTTGACAGGGCAGGGAAGATTGCGTCAGGCATCTTTCAGTGTTCAGTTGTATGGTTTTATAAATAAATGTATGGAATTCCTCTGTCCAGTTGCAAGAATTAGCAGGGACGGGAGGATTGCTCTCAGTCAATAGTCCTGAGAAAGAAGAAGAATCCCGTAGCTGTCTAGCTAACAGATTTACGATTTCCTCTTGTGTGAAAAGGAAGAAGGTGGTTTCCCCGGGATGTATTGGGTATTGTATTTTCGTTGGTTATAAGCATTTTTTCTGTGTTTTCCTTTTCTTGTGAAGCAGTAAGGTAGAAAGCGCTTTTATCGCCCTCAAATGCCCAGAAATACGCAATTGTTGTTTAAGAGTTCCAAGCATTAAAGCATATGCATTGTTTTCTTTTTAAAGTACATGTACAAAATGATCATTAATTGCTATGCACCTTTAGGACTTTGTGTTATTCGCTAGTGTTTACCTATGTATATATATATATATAGGGTTTTGTTCTTTTTGCATTGACTAAGTATTGCAGCAAAACATTTTGTGATCATTGGAGGCCACTGCCTGGTGCTGTGGCTGATCCATTAGTGAGACTATAATATTTAGGTACATATTGATTGTCCTGTTAAATTCCTTTTTATTATATATGCATATATTGTTTGTATGAGCACATTTGTCAATTTTGAGTTGACTGGCCTTACACCAACTCAGTCATTAAAGGGTAAAGGCCCGCTAGGTAGGGTGTTGCTGTGGTCTGTAAAACACCTGACAATAGCCTTACAGACTTCCCGCTAGTTATTGATGCTGTGGTCTGTAGTAATACACCAGCCCCCCACCACCAGCTCTACAGACCCCGCTAGGAAGAAGTAAGTGCACATTTTGGGAAATACTAGGAGTCACCTTCACTCCAACAACTGAAGTAAGAAGTATCTGCATTACCACTTGTAGAATTACGTTCCCCAGGATCAGCCAATACCCCCTGACCCATGTGGCGCAGCACCACATTTAATTAGCACAAGTCACTTTCAGATAACTGACAATGTAATGCACAACAACATACACCGAATTGTTGAAATACATCCTCACATTTATATTTTGAAGTCTGTACTTTGCGACGGGAGGTTGTGTCTGGCGTCACCCACTTTGTGCAGCAAATACGTGTGTATGGGACTGCGTCTGGCAGCTCACATTTGTTTAGAATTTTAATTACCTATTTGGTGTAAATTGTGTTGTTTGAACGTTTATTTCTGCAAGGAATGGGAGGCATCTTATCGCATTGAGATTAACAGTGTCAGCCACCGCCTTTCAAACATCTTTCTTTTCATTGTAAAAGAAGTGTCCTTTGTTCTCCGCCTTTCTTAGTTGCATGCAGTGTACTCTAATAGCCATACTCTATTTCCTTCTCTCGGTCTGCATTTTGCGTCTCTCCCTCTCTTATCTGGCTTATGGGCCTTTCTCATCTCTTTCTCTCACAGTGTTACCACAGGTTTTCACTACTGTGTAGCGAGATCTTATATATAGGTGTACTTCTCTCTTGTGCACTGCAGTGAGAGGTGATTAGCAGGAACATCTGGGTACGTGCCAAGCACACCCACTTTAACTGAGACAGGTTCAATTAGAGACCACGCAACTGGTGCGCGGTGCATCCAGTGAATACTGTGTCTAGCTTCCAAGTAGCTGCCTTCATGACTCTTAGTTATATCTTTTTTAGCACGTTTTAAATAGGCTCCCCTATGTTAACTCCTTATACCCTGAATGAAGTACATTCAGTTCCTTGACAGTCACACCTCACGCTTCACATCTTCCCTTTCTGGCGTGCTTGGACTATTAGTAATGAAGGCTCCCACTTGAATATTCAGTCAAGTGGTAGAAAGATGGGGAGGAAGGCTTTCGCATGCATTTCTCGCCGCAACACACAGCAACCTTTTTACGTTTTCTGGTTGCTATTACGCCCTAGACTTGGCCCAGCGTCAAATGGTAGACAAGCCACACAAAAGAAAAAGTGACATAATAAGGTGAGGTCAAGGACTGCCTTCCCTTACCGCCCGGAGCCCAATGATAGAAGATGTACTACCAGGTAAAATGGAGCTATTCCCTTTGAAAGTTTTGGATCATAAGCTTAACATAGTACATACAATGTTCTGTGGCCCACAATGTTAAAAGACTAAAAATGCCATCAATATAAGTAATATAGTCCTGGCAGAGGGACAATACTTTCAGTTTCAAATGCACATGAATATCTCTCTATTTAGATGACCAATTATAATTCATAAAAGAATTTCTCATTATAGACCTGATGAATATCTTTACGCATCCATATTTCAATGCACAGAATGCAAAGGCCGACCAGGTCAGCTAGATTCACACTGAACATTACACCAAATATTGCAGTACTGAGCAACTAAGTACAGAATAATTTACTCCTACCTGCGTCCAATTTAACGATAGAGCAAGCAGTAAAAAGTGCTACCCCTCCAGGCACAAGCAGTAGCCCGAATGCAAGCACCAATCCAGGAAGTACAGCTACAAAACACGGAGTTAGGTAATAGAAAAGATTTTGAAAGTGTGTATCGTGGTAAAGGAAGTTAGTGACACTAGACTTAGAGTAACGTAAATGGCAGAGCAGATGGTGAACATTAGACAGAAGATTGGAAGTAGCAAGTTAAGACTGATCTCTTCCGATTTCTTGTGCACAAAGAGGGGAGATAAAATGATGGAGTGGAATGCACGCTAGCTACACCCATGGTTTGACTTCATGGTCACACGTCAAATGCTGCGGGGTCTGATCAGCCCTTCATCATTCTGAGGTGAATGAAATGAGTCCCATTGAGTTGGTGAACAATGGAGATCTGTTGTTTAGCGTCATAATATCATTCTGAGTGAACGTGCGCTTTACAAGAAAGCCATGTTATTTTAAAATAAGCTATATATGTTTTGCATATTACAATTCAAGACAACGCATGTTTTTAGATATTAAGTGGTGCTGAAGGGTTAATAGATTTTTTCTTGGGCTGCCTTCAGAAGTGGCATTCCTGGCCGACCACAGATTCTGGGCGTTGAGCCAGGCAGGAGAGGGACTTCCTGTGGTAGGCAACGAACATAAGATTTAGATGAAAGATATGTATGTGTAGGATTACGTTGGTCTGTGGAAGTGAACAAGAGAGATAAGGTGCATGGAATCACACAATTTGGTAACGGGGTAGCCGAGATTTAAAAAAAAAAAAAAAAAGTGTCAAACGTGTTTCAGGTTTCACGATTGTGCAGTTTAGTGATGGAATATGTATGTGTCTATGTGAGAGGAGGTAAGGGATAAGTTTTTGGATATGCACAGCTGTGTGCAGCCTTCAAAATATGAAACAACCAGAGATTCGTAGGAATAGATTACCACAGGCAGCCACCACACCAATTTCAATGTTAAAGGACGGTATGCATGGAGTAAGCAATGCTCAGTATTGCAGTGTTGTCAGAATAATAGGTGTGGATTTAAAGAGGCCTTTTAAAAGTACAGTTGCAGCCTTTAGAGGTGGTTGCATATATTTTTCAGTTCGAATACCATGAGTTATTGTCTCCCTTAAATGCAACATTATTATTATTAGGGTCTTCCCTGCGTCTCCAAGAAGTGTATTGAATTTCCTGTCTTCGGGATGTTTGCATAGATAAGCTCAATGTTATTGTTTTCATCACCTCTTGTCTGGTTAGAAATAAAATTTAAATAGGAAAGACTTGTCATGCCAGAGGCTCAGGCCTACTACATTTTCCCACATGTTTGGATGACAGCTGGACCATGTGTCCATCATGATATTAAAGCAGCAACAACTTTCAGCAAAGACTGCTTAAAAATAAAATAGGCAAAATAAGCGCCACAATTGAGGGAAATAAATAAATAAATAATTTAAAGAAAGCAAAAATAGTTTATTGCCCATGGATCACTCTGTTTTCACTCAAAAATATTACAATGTTCTGACAGCCACCTAATGCCCCATATCCTCCTCACTGAACAATTAATATATGTATAAGTCACATCAACTAGACCTAACAGTGACATTCACATTATGAAAGAAGACATATATTTGCATAAGTTAACATGCACTACGAAGTTTCTGTCTTCTCAAGCATTCAGGTGGAAGAAGAAGGGCCCCATCATTCCTGAGCTCCGACATATCAGTCCTGGAACACAGATTTTATTGTGTTTCCATTGACTGTCCAAAGAGGAAGAAGACGGTGATCAGCCGCAACAGGAACACCGCCATCTTCACAAGCAGATGTATATATAGAATAGCACTAGGTATATTGCATTCTTGAAGGGTTTTGACTATTTGAATGGCGCAAGAGGAAGTGCTGTTTTAATATGTGTATCTAAAAGAAATAATGTGTATGTATATTAATGTTTTTCATTCCTAGGTTCTTCAGAGTTGGAGAGAATATTGTTGTAAAAAATTAGATTGTAAGGTGGAATGTGCTAAAATGCATTCTAATGCAGTGCATTCGCCAGGGACTACAAAGGATAGGAGTAATAGGAAAAGTAGTAATGTTGTGTTTATATTATGTTTATGTATTGATCATTAGTAATGAGTATATGCAAATTCAGAAGGACAGTGTGCATTGAATAACAGTGCTTCATATTGTAATGTCTCAAGGATACAATGTGTACAGATTTAAATATGTCTTTTAATATATAGGTGCAATCTTTCAGGGTGTTTGAAAACAGGTTTCAAGGTATAAAGGATTGGCGCAAAGAGATGTGGAATTTAACGAAATATCTACTTGTCCATGGGCCTGGATGCTTCTTAACATTACTTGTTCTGTAACAAAATACACTTGTCCCTTTTGTGCCATGTAATGCAGCAACAAATTATGGCAGCAATATTCATTATATAAGAGCTCTGAAATAGCCTCTCTGATTATGCTAGGGCCCCTTCCATAGTACGCTTTGAATGCTAACAATTCCCTTATGTGGCCACATTTCCACAGATCTACATACTGGGGCTGAGGGTATTTTTGCTTGAGCAAATGTACACCTGCATGTTTGCTCATGCTTAAATGCAGTTCACAAATATTTTCTAGGAGTACTATTTCTTGGCCTACTTCTGTAGTCTTGTGAATTCACAAAAGTTGTATATCTGCACATAATCCAAGGACATGGGTGCACTTTAATTAATAATTGGGCCCCTAATTAGGTCTGGCGTTAACAATGACCTTTTATGTTTAATAAAATGTTGTCTCTCTCCCTCTCTCTCTTGGCTAGCTTCGCTGTGAGTGACTTCATTCTGTTCTTTCACAAGGAGCATATCGACACACAGTTGCTTTATTCAGTGCCAGGAACTACTGTGCAATGTGTGATTTTTGAGACCAAAACAATTTCTGCTTTTACCAATGCTTGTTTATTTTTATGTTGCAAAGAAATGGTACCTACCTTATTCCAGTAGTTTAGCGAAATGTTTTTGCATTTTCTTTTTATTTTGAAAGCAAATAATTATCAGTCTTGCTTTCAAGCTTCTGCAAATATTTGCATCTAATGTGAGAGCATTCTGAGAGCAGTATACATAGCCTCACATTGCTAAATATTGAAAACGTGTGTACACATTTTTATACTCTAACCACTGTCAGTAGTGCAGTCTGAGCTTACAACATTTACTTAGAGCGCTCACCCTAATAATAAAGCCTTTGCATTAATGGACAATAAATACAAGTTTGAACAGCATTAACACATGGACACAAATATTACTTTTATTGCAGACTATGCCTTTCCCTGATCCATAATGTGGTACTGTAAACTGGCAGCCAAAGGGTTTGTGCTGTAGGGGTTGGGCCTACTTGTCCCAAGGACAAAATACGCATGCAAACTTGTTGCCCTTGACCTCAAACAATATGTGCTGGGCGTGGGGCTATATGAATTACACATCCCTGGGCACAGTTTGACAACTATGAGTGTTTTGATTCCTAAAGGTGTTACTGTGACAGAGATTTTCATCTGTGTTTGCTGTTGGGACAAGCTATAGTACAATGTTTTGATTCTTCTTTTGCTTCTAGAGATAAATTAATTTCTTTTTAAAGTCTTGTACAGGGACGCCAATATAATTTTTAGGTTCTTTCCTCCATTTGGAGTTCCCTCCTTACCTCAGCTGGCCAACAAATGCAGCGTGCACCATTAATAGCTCAACTATTGCTAGACATGTTGCTACCAAAGTATCAATTGTAGAATGTGTTGCACACACCTCCTCCAAGGACTTTGTATCAATTGGTAAATAATTTATTGATGCAGAGGCACAAAAAGGAATAGCATTAACTGGTTGTGAGTACACAATGGTTCAGATTGCTTCTACTACACATGATATCATGATATAACGATATAGGATGATGATATGTACTATGACCCTAAGTATATTATTGAAAGGGCTGGGTGGAAGAAAATGAAGAAGGGAACGGGGAGGATGTATGAAAACAAAGAGAAAAGGAATACAGTTAGGCCCAAATGGAAAAAAAATGTTTACCAACGATAATGCTTGGTCCCATGGCCCGTCTTTTTCATGGTTCATCACTTGTAGGACGTGATGGGAAGATCAGACTGTTTTCCTAATGCTGTTTTTCCACTGCCCCAGGCCACTTCATTTCCCCACATTAAATGGACTTCATCAGCTTCCCCCTACTCAGACTACAAGTACGTGTTGGTTATTGTGTGCATGATCGGCAAATGGACTGAGGCCTGCCAATTCAAGAACAGCAATACACAATCTATTGCCAAATGCCTCCTGAAAGAGTTCATACCGCACTTTTGAGTACCTATGCGTTTGGCTTCTGACAATGGACCGGCGTTCATCTCACATGTGATTGAGGGGTTGTGCAAAGGGCAAGGAGCCACACAGAAACTACATGTGTTCCACGGAAACCACCAAGTGGGAATGGTATCCCAAGCTTATCCTGAAGGGTTGCAAGTGCTGCACAGCAGAGAAAGGAAGAGTGTGTAAGCGGGCCCCAAGAATACATCAACTAAGAGCGTCTGGTAACATCAATGCCCCAACCCCTCAGTCTACAACCTGTGACAACGAGACATCTTTATCTTCGTCATCACTTTGTTTTCTTCATATTGAATGTGCCTAAGTAATAGAAGTGCTAGTAACCTCTCAAATTACTTGAAGACAGGCACCAACGGTTACTTTTTCTGTTTACAGGTATCATCTCTGAGGCTCTTCAGTATTCCACAACAGACCTTTTTGAAAAGAGTAAAAGTACAGCAGAAGATAAGACATTCTTCCAACTAGTCACACTAGCCACACGTACCAACGATTGGAACAATGCCTCAAGACTTGCTCAAAACTTTCAGAACAATTACAGAAAATGACCATGAGTGCTACTAGCAGCATTGACCCCCATTGCTATAGTGACTAAGCTCCTTATAGTGTATTGTGATCACAGTGTTATACCTGAGATACTGCTAAAATGACACAGAGATATTGTACCAAATTGAATAAATAGCCATTGATAAAGATGGGACAGAATGACAGTTGACAGGGCAGGATATTATGTTTGCACACACCGGCCTACCGACACAGAAAACAGCATGTGTTACAATGTCATACCTGTCTCTAAATACGTGGGTTGTGTCCTAATGTACAATATGCTCTTCAGTCAGCACACCATGTCCGCAGCAGTTGCACCTCCTGAGAAAAGCATAATTGGCAAAGGGAGAGCAAGGATAGAACAGGGAATGTGAATAACTTAGCACTTACAGAAGTTGTAGAAGTAACAATAGTAGGACTACACTAAATGCAGCCTGCTACCATTACCAAATACCTGAAAAGCCTGAAAGGTATGCTGTAAAGATTTTGTTCAAAGAATGAACAAGAGGAGGGAATGAGGCAGGGTCCATTTTTATCATATAAGACCCCCACAGGCCTGTTCGGTCCACACCTGAAGTATGAACCCCTTACATAGGCCCTGCCAGCCTAATTTGTAGGCCGTGTTAAATTGACCTGAGGGTCCGGTTTTACCATATAACAAATGCCCTGGGCCATCCTAGTCACTCAGTCAGTATGAACCCCTAGGTAGGCCCTGCGGTCTTTCTGCAGGCCTTTTGTTAAATTGACCAGAGTTCTGCCATTTTTCTGAACAGCAGGCTCTAAGCCTGTCTGACTAATAATCTCAGCCAGCTTCTCTCTGCGAGGCACACTGCTCCAGACAAGATAGCCCCCACCCTACCCGTGTGCAAAGTTCACTGTCTCTTTCTTCACCCTGCCGAATTGAAGGCCACCACATCCCGGATGTGTCTGGGCTGTGAGAACAGAGAAGTTCCCAGACCGGGTGATGAATGTGGCAACCAGGACATTGCTATATATTTTATTCCTTACATTACATATTTTCTGCGTGCCCTATGCAATTTACGACGAGCGCTTGGTCTGAGAACATAACCTTTCACCTAGTCTATGTTCCGCATTTAACTGAAGAAGCACGACACGTCTGATAAATGTGCGAACTGTGGCTATAAGTGACGTAGGTAGGGCTGACGTTAGAATAAGCACTTCTGCTTCAGATCCCAGCCTTGAAGGGTATAAAAGAGAGCCCACGGAGTTCTCGGCGGACTACCCCACCCGTCTGTCGGTAGGATGGCAGGCGGGTGTGGGTCTTCCCCAAGAGCTCTTGTTTTATTTTAAAGTGTATTATTTTATTTGAAATATACTCTGCATTTATATGTTTGATATATACTTTGCCATATGAAATGCCTTATTTTTCTATGCTGTCTTTAATTATTATTTTCTCCCTTTTATAATTAAAATGCTTATATTGTGATTGCAGGGTTGCTCTCTTTTAGGTTTAAACGTGAGTATACTCTGCATTTTAGATCAAATAAGTGGTGCACTCTGAGAACATTTTCCTTGATTTAAAAATGATGTTTTTCATATTGCATTTATAAATGTGTCTTTGAGATTTGTGTTCTGCACACCTTATGTTGCATTTTATGAAGCATCTCTCTTCTAATGATTTCAATGTTTCCATGTAAAAATGTCTTCTGATTTACATGACTCTCTGTAAATGCGAGGTCACCATATCTTGTATTTTGTATTTTTAATGCCTTTTTCTTGAAGCTGCGCCTTCTAAATAAATTTGTTAAACCTTTTGGCTTGGTTTCCATGACTCACACACTTGTTTCCTTCATTTTAGTATGAGCGTTCCTGGGCACCCCGCCTCAAGTTAAGCTGCCCCTTTGCCACTAGATCACTCCCTCGAACAGCCGGCAAAGGTGCCCCCTAGGCCCCTCCCAGGCCCCTAAAACGCTCCCTCCAACAGACTCCATTGTTTTTCATTACCATTTCGTGTCAAACACTTCCACACGACCCACCTGGTCGTTTCTGCTGATGCCTGAGGAAATTCTAACTGACACGACAAAAACCATCTTGCAGCCTGCATTTCTGCCCAGGAACTGTCACACACCCAACCCCCTGTTCTTTGCAGTTCGACAGAAAGCCATGAGACACTCACGCCCTGTGTAAATGATTTGTTTTCCATCTCCTGCTCCCTGCCTGGTAAACATCCATGACACCGTGATCAGGTTATCTGGACAATGGTCTGACTGCTGGGCCTTGATCAGGGTGATTGGACAATGGTTTGAATGACCGTGCTTTGATCAAGCTGAGTGAACAATGATTTTAGTACCAAGCCTTGACCAGGTCACCAACTACAAACATCGTCTGGACCTGGTTATCAACTGCAAACACTGCCCTGATTGAACAATGGACTAACAGCCAAAAGACTGGAATGAAAAAGTATAAAAGGCTTGTAAGCTGCGGAATAAAGCAGCAGCCTCCTCTGTCTTGTTTCTAACGAGCTTGGGACTCTGTTCCATAGCCCGGGCTATTTGAATAAATCTGGGTTCCTCCTGCAGACGAAGGCTCCTGTGTCTCCTTTTACTATGTATGAAGGGTATGGAAGACTTGGGCGGTTCCCCCGCCGCCGAGACCCAGTAAGTGGGTTATTCCGGTTCATCAAATGGCGCCCGAACAGGGACTCCACGAGTACGAAGGTCAGGCCCGGTGGTTGTGAGGAGGTGCACGGAGAGACTCCGACGGAGGCGCCCTACCCGAGGGATTCTTGCAATCCGGTAAGCCGAACGACTCACCCGCTGTTCCTCCCCACCCGGTCTGGGCCACATGACCGCGTCCTCGCTGGAGTCCCCTAGCAAATAATTTCTGGAGCAGGACATAGCCCTACGTCTGCAGAAGAGAACTACCCCTGTAAGGTAAGGGTGGACTGATCACCCACCAAGTCTGTATGATTCTGCTGTTATTGACCTTTGCAAAAGTCAAGCAAGCGAGGTGAATTTTTAAAACCCGCCGGTGTCTGTTATCTATTTACAAGCATGCCAGTCAGTAGTAAGTTCAAGAAATTATGTTGTTTTATGTGTACGCAGGACTCCCGGCTGGAGGCGGCTTGTCCGCTTCCTCCAGAAGGGACCCCTGGCCATACGATGTATGTTAAACATGGCCCTTCTGCCATAATGTTTTCCTCATTCTGGGTAAAATATACGAAACAAAGTAATGCGGAATTACAGTGGCCACTTTATGGCTCCTTTAATTCCCAAGTTCTCGCCAACTTAGAGGAACAAATAATGAAAAGAAAAACACGCCCGTCTATGTTTGAATCTGTCCGATTTTGGAGGAAAGAGATAGAGCAGAGAGCTAGAAAGCAGAAGGCTCAAGAAAGAAAGCAGGAACGTATGTCAATGGCCGACCACTCCAGAGAAAATTTACAAAATCAAATGACAAAATCGGTAGAAATAGCCGATAGGGAGCATGGGGCCCGGGTACAAAAATGTTATCCAGCTCGTGAGGAGAAAAGAAAGGGCCATATGGAAGGGGGAGAAGAAGGTGATTCCTTGCTTGATACCATGCTAGAAAGCCCTCCTGCATATGCCCCAATGTACCCTGCCCTGACGCCTCACACCCCACAGAACCCCCCGCCACCACCCACTCCTGCCCCCACTGCCCCTCCTACTGTTCTCCCTGTCACGCCAGCCCTCCCGATTTTTCCTATGACACCGACCACGCCCGCTAACCCTGTCCTCGCTGCAGGAATGACAACAAGTCTCCATCCGCCCAACCCGTGCGGCTTTACCCCTACCCGCCCTTTTCCTACTTCCCCGTGGTCTACAGTTAAGCAGGATTTATATAAAATGTTGAATTCCCCCCGACTGGCCTCCTTGCGCTCTGCAGTCAGCTTTTCGTCCCTTCGAGAAAATGACCTACAGAAGCAACAGTGTGAATGTTGGATAAAGAACGGGAATATTTATGCCTTTAAAGACATATGGTCCACCTTTTCCCAGTGGACAACTATGGAACAGACCACCTGGGCTGAATACATGTGTACGCTGGTCATGCAAAAATTCGAGAATGCGCTTATGCAGATACCCACTGGATTAATGGACCTTATGTCACAAATAAGAAGAGGCGATGTTCAGGGAGAGGGGATGTTTGGCGCTATATCTGCTTTAATGGCTTTCCGTGATACGACCGCTTTTTCCAACACCCCTCTAGAAACAGCTATGCCAATGAGAGAGGCGGGCCCCTGTCTTTGTTAACGCACTTACCGATGCCCAAAATAATGGCCGAGGGGTTGTTGAGGCACACTGGCGCAGGCTTTGGGTTCATGTTCCTTGGAAAAGGTCAGAAGTAATGCAGTTAAAAGAACAATTACCAGATCCCCGGAAGAATCCGGCTGCCTTTTACAGAGAATTAGGTCAGATTATATCTGCAGGTACTCTCGTTCTTGAGGATATGGATTTACTTTTTGGTACAGTTGTCCCCACTGAAATTTGGGACAAGATTCGACATACTGATCATGAAGTGGCATTGGGAGGTAAATGGGCTGACCTAGAAGCTATGGAAGAAGCAAGGGTAGGAGGGACTAAACCAGAAGCTGCCATCCTGACTTTGCCCGGTAAAATAATAACGTTTATGAAAACACTTTTGCCGGAAACTGTCATTAACTGGGATAAAATAAACGTCTGTAGGCAGCGAAAAGATGAGAATGTGGCTGAGTTCTTTACCCATTTTGAGACAGAATACAAGGGACATAGTGGTTTGGATCCCCGGACCCCAGGTTCTGGCCCAGTGTTTGTCGATAAGTTTGTCAGCAACTTGCTTCCTGAGATTTCCACTAGGCTTAAGAAAGTTGAAAGTACGTGGTCTGCCCAAACTATGACTGGTATCTTGGCTATGGCACAATATCATGAGAATAGGCAGAATGAAGATAGAGACAAGGAAAGTAAGAAGGTTAGGGATCTTAAGACTAAGGCACTTCTGCAGCAGGCTTACCCTCCCCGAGGTCCCGATGCCCACGGGAATTTCAGACCTCAGCCCCAACACCCTCCGAGAGCTCGCCAGTCTACCCCCTCCAGCCCTCAACGTACGGGAGCCCTCCAAACAGATCAGTGTGCTTATTGTAAGGGGTACGGCCATTGGATAGACGAGTGTCCCGTGTTAGCAGAAAACATCCGAACAGGGAAGACTCGGCCTCGCGCTCCCAGGGAGGGAAGGCCGACTAGGGACCAGGGCCCGCCCCATCCACATGATAAAGAACGTAGGCCCAGGGATCACGTTCCCGTCCAGCCGCACCCGGCCAATAGGTTTGATGGGTACGAAGCAACACGCACTTATTACAATGATGATTATGACGAAGTTGATGAGATAGGGTCCTACCAAGCATAGGACAGCCAGGAAAGGGGTATTACCAGAGTGCAAATTCCAGTGGATCAAAGGGGCCCGTATGTTCAAATGTCAGTTGTGGGGAACGATCAGGATTTTCTTTTGGATACTGGGGCCACCAGGTCTTCTATTGCACGTCTGTCAGTCCCGGAGGCATCCCTTTCTGGCAATATAAATGTCTCCGTGGGTTTTGCAGGAACACCTGTGATGAGCCCTGTCTCTGAACCCCTCCCTCTCGATATTGGCCCTGCACATGTTGACGCTCCCTTGGTCCTTACTACAGGTTGCAGTGAAAACTTGTTAGGCATGGATTTACTGAAAGCTCTGTATGCGACCATATCATGTAGTCCCCAAGGTGTATCCCTAATAATTTCCCCCACCGCAGCTTCCTATATGTATCTGTCTGGTCCCCTCCCACCAGAATTGCAGTCTTTACCTTCCTCCCTCTGGGCATCATCAGACACTGATGTAGGGTGTCTCAACATATCCCCTCATGTGGTACGCATCCAGCCAGGTGCACTTCTCCCCGCCTCCGGCAGTATCGACTACCCGCGGAAGGAGAAATGGCCCTTTAACAATAATATCTGAATTAATGGACAAGGGCGTAGTGGAAGAAACATGTGGCAATATCTGTAACAGTCCCATTATTCCCGTTCTTAAAAAGACCAATGGAGATGCTCTCTCCCCTAAAATATACAGATTCGTGATTGACCTGAGAGCCCTTAACAAAATAACAATGTCCCAATATCCTGTTGTCCCCGACATTACAGCCCTCTTAACGATGGTCCCTTCTGACGCAACGCACTTTTCTGTCATAGACCTGAAGAATGCTTTTTCAGCATTCCTATACATCCTGACAGCAGACATTTTTTTGGTTTCTCCCTTGGTGGGCGGAGCTTTAGATTCTGCCGCGCCCCTCAAGGTTTCACCGAGAGCCCCAGTATCTATAGTCAAGCCCTCAAAAGTCAACTAGATTCCTTGGAACTCCCTGATAACTCCACACTATTACAATATGTAGATGACCTCCTCATTGCTGCAAATTCTGCCCCATCATGTAAAGAAGCTACTCTCTGTTTGTTACGCCACCTTGCCCTCCATAATCACAAAGTCTCTTTGAAAAAGCTTCAGTTTTGTCAAGAGAAGGTGACCTATTTAGGTCATCTCCTCTCAAAGGAGGGAAGGCAGCTCACCGCTGATCGTGTAGCCATTATCAATGCTATGACGGCCCCACGAACACAAAAGCAGGTGCGAGCCTTCATAGGCCTAACCTCATACTGTAGACAGTGGATTTCCAACTTTTCGGCCATGGTCAAACCTCTTCTTGCCCTCACCACTAAAGACATATCAGACAGTTCCTTTCCATGGACTAGAGAGCATGCGCAGGCCTTCCAAGACTTAAAGATGGCTCTGTGTACTGCTCCAGTCCTCGGTACTCCTGATTATAGCAAGCAATTTTTTCTTTTTGTACATGAGACAGACGGCTGTGCTTGCGCTGTCTTGACCCAGATGTTCGGAGGTCACCATCGGCCGTGTGCCTATTTTTCAGCCACCTTAGATCCTGTTGCAAGGGCTCTCCCAGGATGCCTACGGGCGACCGCTGCGGCTGCCCTCATGGTCCGTCAGAGTGCAGGGATCGTCATGAACTCCCCCCTGACTCTGATGGCCCCCATTCTGTAGATACCCTCCTTAATAACACCAAGACACAGTACCTCACTAGCGCACGGCTCACAGGATATGAACTGACACTCTTTTCCAGCCACATTAACATCAAGAGATGCACTGTACTAAACCCCGCCACATTACTCCCACTGGATACTCAGGATGCCCGCTTAGACCCACATGACTGCATATTAAGGACAGAGGAGGAGACAAAGGGACGGGTTGACTTACAGGATACCCGATAGCAGAACCAGAAGGTACACTGTAAGTGGACGGATCATGTCTCAAAGGGCCAGATGGTAACACCTCAGCTGCCTACGCCCTCACGACATTAGAGCAAGTAGTAGAAACAGCTCAGATTCCGCAGTGCTCTGCTCAAGCAGCAGAATTAGTGGCCCTCACTAGAGCCTGTGAGTTAAGCAAAGGGATGACGGTAAATATTTATACTGACAGCCAATATTCCTTCGGGTGGCCCACAACTTCGGGAGGTTATGGAAATAAAGGAATTTCCTTACTTCCCATGGGACCAAGATTCAACATGGCCCCCTAGTTCACCGATTGTTAGACTCCCCAGAAAGGTGGCCATAATAAAATGTAAGGCCCATAAGAAAGTGACAGATGATGTTGGGAAAGGCAATGCCCTGGCTGACCAGACAGCCAGGCAAACAGCTCTTAGGAAAAGGGAAGGAATGTATGTAGGAGGTCCCGCTAGGTGGGTGGCAGACGAGGGCATGGTTGAAAACACAGTACAGAGTGTGATCGATATTCAGTCCCATACTACACCTGAGGAACTAAGGGTGTGGAAGGAGAAATTAGCAAAGGAGGGAATTGATGGTTGCTGGGTCTGCACGACTATGGAAAGACAATGGATGTTACCTGCCAGTCATGTGCTACCAGTAGTTACAATGGCCCATGGTCCTGCTCACATTAGTGCAAAAGGGATATGCAAACTGTTGGAACCTACATGGTACAACTCTAAGATACCAGCATATGCTGAAAAACTGGTTAAAACCTGCATGATTTGCCTAATGTATAACCCAGGAAAAGGCACAGTTACTCCTAAGGGAGGATTCTCTCCTCCTACCTTCCCTTTTGAAGTCCTCCAAAAGGATTACATCCAGATGGACCGATGTAACAATTTGAAATATGTCCTAGTGGTGGTCTGTACCTTCAGCCGATGGGTGGAGGCCTACCCCGTCAAAGACTGCACCGCTATCACTACCGCCAAAATGCTATTAAAAGAGTACCTCCCACGATTCGGTTTGCCCCGCTCGGTCTGGAGTGACAACGGGACACACTTTACGGCTCAAATTATGGAATATATCTGTACAGCATTGGGCATAAAACAAAAATTTCATGCAGCTAACCACCCCCAGTCAGCAGGTCTAGTGGAGGTGTACAATGGCATCATAAAAACTAAAATGGCCAAAATAGTAGCCGAGACAGGTGTCACTTGGGTTGATGCTCTGCCCTTGGCCCTATTGTCTACAAGAACGACAGCCCACACCAGGATAGGGCTATCCCCCATGAGATTGTGTTCGGGAGGCCTGCCAATGTATGGGGTGTCCCGCGGCCTAAGAAACTGTCTGTTGTTGAATACCCTGTATTAACTGATTATCTGTACAGTCTAACTAATACCTTTCGTACTCTTTATCACCAGGTGCACGAGGCCATACCTGACAAAAGCGAGGGCCCAGGGCACGTTATCCAACCTGGTGATTGGGTCTTAGTAAGGAATTTTCAACGGACTAAGAGCCTCGAACCCCGCTGGACACAGCCCCGTCAGGTGTTGCTGGCCACCCGCACCGCCGTGAAAATAGAAGGTCGGAAGAATTGGGTGCATTCGTCCCACTGTAGGCGTGTGCCTCTGCCCCTCCCCTCTGATCAGTGGGTGAGGGAAGGACAAGGAGACTCAGAAACAGAAACAGTCCCGACATTTGTCCCATTCAGCGATGCCAGACTGCATTTGACATCTACAGAAGCAGAGAGTAACAGCGTACTGAAAGGAAGGGTGGAACCCTCCCTTAACTCTGCTGAACATCAAGAACAATTGTTTCCCGACCATACTGTCCCTACTTCCGACCGATATAACTTAAAGCCCCCGAGGGAAAGCTTGCCCTTTGACTTCGCCAAGTGCCTATAGGCTGTAGGGCTGTGATCTCCCCGGCCGAGAGTAGTGCTGGTGTGTCAGACTAAGGTACGCCATAGGGCTCTTGGCACCTGCGCCCAGTGAAGCAACCACCAATCACAGACAGCCACTAGAGGTCCCTGGCTTAGCACAATGGCTGCCGTCCAAAACACTCGAATCCAGAAACAATATGTCAGTCTCCGACATAGTAAATGCTTCATGGCCACCGTGGTGACGCTGTTTATCTCCCTCATCCTGTCTATCCTTGGTTGGCTGTTACTAATCTACCATCCTGTTACCTCACCAACCCCTATCCCGACTCCTGCAGAGCACCAGTATTACACGCTACCAGCCCACAAATTACCCCGCCGTGCAGAATTCTTCAATAACACCTTCATCCAAATGTTGCATCATCATCAGCTGATCATGAACACTTCCAACTGCTGGGTTTGCGGACTGATGCCGCATTCCATGATACACCCTGTCCCATTCTTTCCCTACCCCTTTTCCATCTCTGGGTCTTGTCTTGCATGGTGGATGTTGATACAGGAGGCCTACACTGTCAATGGTACTGCCAATTCTGCCCTTGGAACATTTCGGGATGACTTCTGGCGGAACAGATCTGGCCATGCCAATGCTCCTTTTTGCCCGACCAGCTCATCCACATCGCTACTATCACCAGATGAACTCGGTGAGATGGTAGTATTCAACTCAACCACTCGACTAACATTTTCCAGATTCCGCACAAGAAGGATACTGCCCGATGAACAAGACACTGTGAATGTCGTAAATATGCAAGGCCGTGTCTGCATCCATGGCCTAGGGACTAAGAAAGTTGGTACCAGTACTTGTGATATCACAAAATCTTTAAACTCTACATCTCCTCCGAAGCTAGTGGCATCCCCCAACACCTATTTCATCTGTGGCACTGCCGCCTACACCTGGCTCCCCCGTAACTGGTCTGGTACCTGCTATCTGGACTTCCTCCTTCCACCAACGTATTCTACCCATGGGGGTTACCACCTGTTGATGAAGGGCGCTCTGCGTCGCTCACGTAGGGGCATCATATTAGCCGAGGATACAGCAGGCCAGGAAACCGGGGACTTCTTTAAAGGTTTCCTTCCATTCTGGGGCCCATGGCAAACAGTCGGGCTGTACGAGGACTGACCAGGGTCCTTGAAGCCACCATCACAGTAACAGCTGGTGCCCTCTCCAACATCACTGCAGAGCTACAGGCGGACCGCCTTATAACGCTTCAGAACCGCATGGTCCTAGACGTCATCCTTGCTGATCGTGGTGGTGTGTGTAAATTGATCGGCTCCAGCTGCTGCGTGTACATCCCAGACAACGCACCTACAGTGTACAATGCCATCCAACGTCTGCATCGCCTTTCTTCCGAAATTCATCTGGATGAAGGCAACTGGTCCCTCACAGGCTGGATCTGGGGCCTCCTTTCCCAATGGGGGTGGAGGGTCCTCATCTTCCTTGCCTTGGGAGTAACTGTCCTGGTTTCCTGCTGTTTGTGCTTTCAGTGCCTGCCAGTACTCTGTACAATGTGTGTCCAGACCATCAAGCCTCCACCCTCCAACATTCACAACACTAATATGATGATGATGCTTCAACAAGAAACCGATGGCCTTATGAACATTGACATTTCTTAAAGTATTTGCCACT
The DNA here is from genome assembly GCA_963921515.1 of Calotriton arnoldi. Taxonomy (NCBI): domain Eukaryota; kingdom Metazoa; phylum Chordata; class Amphibia; order Caudata; family Salamandridae; genus Calotriton; species Calotriton arnoldi. The sequence goes on from CAWUFW010013498.1 coordinate 433,053, forward strand.
CAATGGCAAAAGGAGGGTCTGAGGAAAAGTGTTCTTCTGATCGGCATCATTTGTACTGGGACTCCATTGTTTTTCATTACCATTTCGTGTCAAACACTTCCACACGACCCACCTGGTCGTTTCTGCTGATGCCTGAGGAAATTCTAACTGACACGACAAAAACCATCTTGCAGCCTGCATTTCTGCCCAGGAACTGTCACACACCCAACCCCCTGTTCTTTGCAGTTCGACAGAAAGACATGAGACACTCACGCCCTGTGTAAATGATTTGTTTTCCATCTCCTGCTCCCTGCCTGGTAAACATCCATGACACCGTGATCAGGTTATCTGGACAATGGTCTGACTGCTGGGCCTTGATCAGGGTGATTGGACAATGGTTTGAATGACCGTGCTTTGATCAAGCTGAGTGAACAATGATTTTAGTACCAAGCCTTGACCAGGTCACCAACTACAAACATCGTCTGGACCTGGTTATCAACTGCAAACACTGCCCTGCTTGAACAATGGACTAACAGCCAAAAGACTGGAATGAAAAAGTATAAAAGGCTTGTAAGCTGCGGAATAAAGCAGCAGCCTCCTCTGTCTTGTTTCTAACGAGCTTGGGACTCTGTTCCATAGCCCGGGCTATTTGAATAAATCTGGGTTCCTCCTGCAGACGAAGGCTCCTGTGTCTCCTTTTACTATGTATGAAGGGTATGGAAGACTTGGGCGGTTCCCCCGCCGCCGAGACCCAGTAAGTGGGTTATTCCGGTTCCTCACATCTCTTCTCTGTCCCAGGCTCCTCCTCCCTCTATGAGCCCCCTTCTTTGTCCCTGGTATCCCACCCAGCTACCTACCAACCAACCCTTGCACTCCTCCTACAACTACCCCCTGAGTCCACCTACCCTACACTGCAACTCACCTGTTCCCCTTCTTTCACCTGTCACTGATCCCACCCCCTGCTCTCACCAGACCCATGCTACTTACCAACCACTCTGCAATCACCATTCACCAGGTATGACTCCACCCTTACACAGCACATGCACGTACACACACACATTTTTCTTACCAGGTAGGCCCACATCCAACTTACCTCTGCTGCGCCATCATCTGTCACCTGGTGGCAATCCCAGGAATTGAACCCTGGTTGTCTGGGTGGAAGTCAGGAACTTACCCACTGGACCACGCTGGCTTCCCTTTCAGTATCCTATCAAATCGTCCCTATTTCATGGTCGTCCTTTTCATGTGTAATGGAATCCACAGGCAATGACACCAGGGCCTGTATGTTGCTCATAGTTACTACTGCAAGGGTCTAGAACACCAAGGAGCTATAGCTCAATGGTAAGTCTTGTGCCTCTGATGGCACAGGCTTATAGGACAAGGGTTTGAATCTTGCCAATGCTTTCAAAGTATCCCAAGGTGGTAAATGTTCATATAGAGCTCTTATTTTCATTTGCTAAGTTTATTTTCACTTGGAAAAACAGAGGAGAAAAAGTGGCCCTCTTTTTGGCACGTGCGCCCCAAAATGACAAATCTTTCCCTCATGACCTCCTACCAACCCCACTTTTCTCAAGTAGGTGCAATAGAGACAAAGCCTTATCTTCCTTTATCAATGTATTCATTCTTTGCCCTTGAAATTCAGTGTATTGTAGCACGCAAATGAGGCCTCAGGGCTTATAACTGAGCACAAGAATGCAAGGGAAGGTGTCACACTGATAGTAAATTAGGTTGGATGGTGGTGATCTTTCATTTTGGTGTGAGCCGATCTCTGAAATCAGGGGTTTGGTGCCTTTGAGGTTGGCTATGACTAAAGATGAAGTATGAGCTATGGCTAATGAAATGATGGGTAAAGTTTGAGGCAAGTGAAACTCCCTTTATTAGTTGCAATAAGAAGCTAGAAAGGTTGTTTTCTTCAAGAGGCAGAAAAGGGCAGAGTCAGGCCTTTGCTTCAGCAGGTCTGAATCATGCCTACTGCAGCAGGTGAAAGGATGGAGCATCACAGTACAACATGGGACAGGGCTTGGCTGGGGCTTTAAACACCCCCTTTCAATTACACTCTTGAACGCCCTTGAACACCCTTGTTCTGTATAAAGGATGACTGCAGACGATTTGGGACCCTGCTAAATGAGGGTGATGTCCCCATGTGCAACCTCCAAATGGCAAACTCCTTAGCCTAAGATAGGCTGCTTTTGAAATTGGCTGAAGAGCATATGTTGCAGGATGTATCACAGGGCAAGCCGTCCACAGTCTCAGAAGAAAGTAAGCATGGGAGGACATTATTTGCATAGGACAGCCCTCTTCTCAGTCCAATTATTATGCTGCAATTGCTGTGTAGTGTTACTAGAGGGCAGCAGTACGAACATAAGAGCACACTGAGGCTTTTCTTCTGCTTGCTGACATATATTTTGTTCATGTTGGTCTTGCAGGGCATATGGAGTGAAGGACTGAGATGACTGAGTGAATAAGTAATGAGGAGTGGCTGGCCCGTATTTGTGGAGTAGGGGGTATGTTTGGAAGGTACCCCAAAATTACCCAGAAGGCATGTCATTCTGTGTCCCCATCACCTTTCATAATGCACCCCCAAACCCATTTAATACTGCTCTCCCAAATTCAGCTGCCACCCCCCAAATCAGATAGTGTAGTGGGGGTGCAGTAAAAAAAAAAAAAAGGGTCCCCACCCTATTTAATAACACCTAATGTGGGCTAGGGAACCACTGCATGAGTGACCACATCTGGCCCATCTCAGACATCTCTTCTCTGTCCCAGGCTCCTCCTCCCTCTATGAGCCCCCTTCTTTGTCCCTGGTATCCCACCCAGCTACCTACCAACCCTTGCACTCCTCCTACAACTACCCCCTGAGTCCACCCACCCTACAACTCACTTAACACCTGTTCCCCTTCTTTCACCGATCCCACCCCCATGCTACTTACCAACCACTCTGCAATCACCATTCGCCAGGTATGACTCCACTCTTACACAGCACATGCACGTACACACACACACATTTTTCTTACCAGGCAGGCCCACCTCCAACTTACCTCTTTTGCGCCCTCATCCGTCACCTGGTGGCAATCGCAGGAATTGAACCTTGGTTGTCTGGGTGGAAGTCAGGAACTTACCCACTGGACCACGCTGGCTTCCCGTTCAGTATCTTATCAAATCGTCCCTATATCATGGTCGTCCTTTTCATGTGTAATGGAATCCATTGGGCAATGACACCAGGGCCTGTATGTTGCTCATAGTTACTACTGCAAGGGTGTAGAACAACAAGGAGCTATAGCTCAATGGTAAGTCTTGTACCTCTGATGGCAGGACAAGGGTTTGAATCCTGCCAATGCTTTCAAAGTATCCCAAGGTGGTAAATGTTCATATAGTGCTCTTATTTTCATTTGCTAAGTTTATTTCCACTTGGAAAAACAGAGGAGAAAAGTGGCCCTCTTTTTGGCACGTGCGCCCCAAAATGACAAATCTTTTCCCTCATGACCTCCTACCAACCCCACTTTTTCTCAAGTAGGTGCAATAGAGACAAAGCCTTATATTCCTTTATCAATGTATTCATTCTTTGCCCTTGAAATTCGGTGTATTGTAGTGCGCAAATGAGGCCTCAGGGCTTATAACTGAGCACAAGAATGCAAGGAAGGTGTCACACTGATAGTTAATTAGGTTGGATGGTGGTGATTTTTCATTTTGGTGTGAGCCGATCTCTGAAATCAGGGGTTTGGTGCCTTTGAGGTTGGCTATGACTAAAGATGAAGTATGAGCTATGGCTAATGAAATGATGGGTAAAGTTTGAGGCAAGTGAAACTCCCTTTATTAGGTGCAATAAGAAGCTAGAAAGGTTGTTTTCTTCAAGAGGCAGAAAAGGGCAGAGTCAGGCCTTTGCTTCAGCAGGTCTGAATCATGCCTACTGCAGCAGGTGAAGGGATGGAGCATCACAGTACAACATGGGACAGGGCTTGGCTGGGGCTTTAAACACCCCCTTCCATCCTTTCAAGGACACTCTTTTTTTTTTTAAATTTGTTTTTATTGATTTTACAGAACAATGAGCCAAGCATCTTCATACAATCAGAGAACGTATAATCACACAGTATAATAGTACATGTTTACAACCATCACAGGTCAATATACATCAATAGTGTTGAGTATCCTTAGGTGTCAATGACCGGTAGTACATAATGGACTAGTATCCTAGCAAAGTCTCTGGCGGTATGCCAATACAGCACGTTCTTAACATTCTTATTCTTCACCTATCTTTAGCAAGACAGTAGATAATTTATTAAACCTATCAATATTCAATGCCATTAAAACAATTTAACTAAACAGTTACCCAATCCCCCCCTTCCCCATGCTCAGCCCTCAATATCTACCAATCGCATGAATATATCAACCATAGCTATAGGTGTGTGTGTCTCGGTTCCAAAGTCTGTCATAAGTGAACTACACAGTACTGCCAGCTTATCTATCATAACACACAATCAACGGGAGGCGATCAAGTGTCTCGTATCCTCCGGTCAGATCCCTGTGTGGCAAATCCAGCATACCCTAGTAGGACAAAATATCTATCGTAGCGTATTCTTCTAGCATTGCATAAAAACTCAACGAAATCGGTGTCTTTCGCAGGCCTCTGTATTCCTCTCTGTAGTTCCGTACCCTCCGCTTTACCACATCTTAACATTTCTGCGTGCCATTCCTGTAAGGACGGGGCTCTAGTGGCCTTCCATCGTGTGGTTATGGCTCTTTTGGCTAGAAGGAGCGCCAGGTTAGCAAATCGGGAGGTAGAGCTGCCCTTCTTTTCACGGGGTCCCAGACCTAGTATGTAGTATTCCATCGTGTCATTCTGGCGTATCGGAGCCACCGCTGTCAGTATGTTACATACCGTCGCCCAGTAATGTCCCAGTCTAGGGCAGGCCCATACCATGTGTACCAACCCCGCGTCAGGTGTGTGGCAGCGTGGACATTCAGCAGTTGCCCCCAGAAACATAACGCTGAGCCTGTGCGGGGTTAAATACGCTCTGTGTAGCAACATCAATTGGATGAATTTAAATTTGGGGTTACGAGAGACCTTTTTGGGGAACCCCAATATAGTGTCCCATTCCTTGTCTGTAAGTGTACGACCCATGTCCCCCTCCCATTTGTCACGTAGCGGCTGCAATGAGATCGCTTTCTCCGAGCGGATCCCGCTAGTGAGCAATTTTGTCAGACGGGCCCCATTCCCCATTAGGTATTGCATGGTGAGCAGTGCATTCGTGGGTAGTTCTGTATTATCGGGCGACCATGTGGTGCGGATATATCTGGAAATATGTGCGTGTAATAGAAACAACGCTTCGGGGGCGCCGTGTACGCGTACACTTTCAAGGACACTCTTGAACGCCCTTGAACACCCTTGTTCTGTATAAAGGATGACTGCAGACGATTTGGGACCCCGCTAAATGAGGGTGAGGGTATTGTCCCCATGTGCAACCTCCAAATGGCAAACTCCTTAGCCTAAGATAGGCTGCTTTTGAAATTGGCTGAAGAGCATATGTTGTAGGATGTATCACAGGGCAAGCCGTCCACCGTCTCAGAAGAAAGTAAGCATGGGAGGACATTATTTGCATAGGACAGCCCTCTTCTCAGTCCAATTATTATGCTGCAATTGCTGTGTAGTGTTACTAGAGGGCAGCAGTACGAACATAAGAGCACACTGAGGCTTATCTTCTGCTTGCTGACATATCTTTTGTTCATGTTGGTCTTGCAGGGCATATGGAGTGAAGGACTGAGATGACTGAGTGAATAAGTAATGAGGAGTGGCTGGCCTGTATTTGTGGAGTAGGGGGTATGTTTGGAAGGTACCCCAAAATTACCCAGAAGGCATGTCATTCTGTGTCCCCATCACCTTTCATAATGCACCCCCAAACCCCTTTTAATACTGCTCTCCCAAATACAGCTGCCACCCCCAAATCAGTGGTGTAGTGGGGGTGCAGTAAAAAAAAAAAGGGTCCCCACCCTGTTTAATAACACCTAATGTGGGCTAGGGAACCACTGCATGAGTGACCACATCTGGCCCATCGCAGACATCTCTTCTCTGTCCCAGGCTCCTTCTCTCTCTATGAGCCCCCTTCTTTGTCCCTGGTATCCCACACAGCTACCTACCAACCAACCCTTGCACTCCTCCTACAACTACCCCCTGAGTACACCCACCCGACACTGCAACTCACTTAGCACCTGTTCCCCTTCTTTCACCTGTCACTAATCCCACCCCCTGCTCTCACCAGACCCATGCTTCTTACCAACCACTCTGCAATCACCATTCGCCTGGTATGACTCCACCCTTACACACACATGCACGTACACACACACATATTTTTCTTACCAGACAGGCCCACCTCCAACTTACCTCTGCTGCGCCATCATCCGTCACCTGGTGGCAATTACAGGAATTGAACCCTGGTTGTCTGGGTGGAAGTCAGGAACTTACCCACTGGACCACGCTGGCTTCCCTTTCAGTATCTTATCAAATCGTCCCTATATCATGGTCGTCCTTTTCATGTGTAATGGATTCCACAGGCAATGACACCAGGGCCTGTATGTTGCTCATAGTTACTACTGCAAGGGTCTAGAACACCAAGGAGCTATAGCTCAATGGTAAGTCTTGTTCCTCTGATGGCACAGGCTTACACAGGACAAGGGTTTGAATCCTGCCAATGCTTTCAAAGTATCCCAAGTTGGTAAATGTTCATATAGTGCTCTTATTTTCATTTGCTAAGTTTATTTCCACGGAAAAACTGAGGAGAAAAGTGGCTCTCTTTTTGGCACGTGCGCCCCAAAATGACAAATCTTTTCCCTCATGACCTCCTACCAACCCCACTTTTTCTCAAGTAGGTGCAATAGAGACAAAGCCTTATCTTCCTTTATCAATGTATTCATTCTTTGCCCTTGAAATTCGGTGTATTGTAGCGCGCAAATGAGGCCTCAGGGCTTATAACTGAGCACAAGAATGCAAGGAAGGTGTCACACTGATAGTAAATTAGGTTGGATGGTGGTGATTTTTCATTTTGGTGTGAGCCGATCTCTGAAATCAGGGGTTTGGTGCCTTTGAGGTTGGCTATGACTAAAGATGAAGTATGAGCTATGGCTAATGAAATGATGGGTAAAGTTTGAGGCAAGTGAAACTCCCTTTATTAGGTGCAATAAGAAGCTAGAAAGGTTGTTTTTTTCAAGAGGCAGAAAAGGGCAGAGTCAGGCCTTTGCTTCAGCAGGTCTGAATCATGCCTACTGCAGCAGGTGAAGGGATGGAGCATCACAGTACAACATGGGACAGGGCTTGGCTGGGGCTTTAAACACCCCCTTCCATCCTTTCAAGGACACTCTTGAACCCCCTTGAACACCCTTGTTCTGTATAAAGGAGGACTGCAGACGATTTGGGACCCTGCTAAATGAGGGTGATGTCCCCATGTGCAACCTCCAAATGGCAAACTCCTTAGCCTAAGATAGGCTGCTTTTGAAATTGGCTGAAGAGCATATGTTGTAGGATGTATCACAGGGCAAGCCGTCCACTGTCTCAGAAGAAAGTAAGCATGGGAGGACATTATTTGCATAGGACAGCCCTCTTCTCAGTCCAATTATTATGCTGCAATTGCTGTGTAGTGTTACTAGAGGGCAGCAGTACGAACATAAGAGCACACTGAGGCTTTTCTTCTGCTTGCTGACATATCTTTTGTTCATGTTGGTCTTGCAGGGCATATGGAGTGAAGGACTGAGATGACTGAGTGAATAAGTAATGAGGAGTGGCTGGCCTGTATTTGTGGAGTAGGAGGTATGTTTGGAAGGTACCCCAAAATTAGCCAGAAGGCATGTCATTCTGTGTCCCCATCACCTTTCATAATGCACCCCCAAACCCCTTTTAATACTGCTCTCCCAAATTCAGCTGCTGCCCCCCAAATCAGATAGTATAGGGGGGGTGCAGTAAAAAAAAAAAAAGGGTCCCCACCCTATTTAATAAAACCTAATGTGGGCTAGGGAACCACTGCATGAGTGACCACATCTGGCCCATCTCTTCTCTGTCCCAGGCTCCTCCTCCCTCTATGAGCCCCCTTCTTTGTCCCTTCTTTGTCCCTGGTATCCCACCCAGCTACCTACCAACCCTTGCACTCCTCCTACAACTACCCCCTGAGTCCACCCACCCTAGACTGCAACTCACCCCTTGTTTCACCTGTCACTGATCCCACCCCCTGCTCTCACCAGACCCATGCTACTTACCAACCACTATGCAATCACCATTCACCAGGTATGACTCCACCCTTACACAGCACATGCACGTAAACACACACATTTTTCTTACCAGGTAGGCCCATGTCCAACTTACCTCTGCTGCGCCATCATCCGTCACCTGGTGGCAAACCCAGGAATTGAACCCTGGTTGTCTGGGTGGAAGTCAGGAACTTACCCACTGGACCTCGCTGGCTTCCCTTTCAGTATCTTATCAAATCGTCCCTATATCATGGTCGTCCTTTTCATGTGTAATGGAATCCACAGACAATGACACCAGGGCCTGTATGTTGCTCATAGTTACTACTGCAAGAGTCTAGATCATCCAGGAGCTATAGCTCAATGGTAAGTCTTGTGCCTCTGATGGCACAGGCTTACACAGGACAAGGGTTCGAATCCTGCCAATTCTTTCAAAGTATCCGAAGGTGGTAAATGTTCATTTAGTGCTCTTATTTTCATTTGCTAAGTTTATTTCCACTTGGAAAAACAGAGGAGAAAAGTGGCCCTCTTTTTGACACGTGCGCCCCAAAATGACAAATCTTTTCCCTCATGACCTCCTACCAACCCCACTTTTTCTCAAGTAGGTGCAATAGAGACAAAGACTTATCTTCCTTTATCAATGTATTCATTCTTTGCCCTTGAAATTCGGTGTATTTTAGCGCACAAATGAGGCCTCAGGGCTTATAACTGAGCACAAGAATGCAAGGAAGGTGTCACACTGATAGTAAATTAGGTTGGATGGTGGTGATTGTTCATTTTGGTGTGAGCCGCTCTCTGAAATCAGGGGTTTGGTGCCTTTGAGGTTGGCTATGACTAAAGATGAAGTATGAGCTATGGCTAATGAAATTATGGGTAAAGTTTGAGGCAAGTGAAACTCCCTTTATTAGGTGCAATAAGAAGCTAGAAAGGTTGTTTTCTTCAAGAGGCAGAAAAGGGCAGAGTCAGGCCTTTGTTTCAGCAGGTCTGAATCATGCCTACTGCAGCAGGTGAAGGGATGGAGCATCACAGTACAACATGGGACAGGGCTTGGCTGGGGCTTTAAACACCCCTTTCCATCCTTTCAAGGACACTCTTGAACACCCTTGTTCTGTATAAAGGATGACTGCAGACGATTTGGGACCCTGCTAAATGAGGGTGATGTCCCCATGTGCAACCTCCAAATGGCAAACTCCTTAGCCTAAGATAGGCTGCTTTTGAAATTGGCTGAAGAGCATATGTTGTAGGATGTATCACAGGGCAAGCTGTCCACCGTCTCAGAAGAAAGTAAGCATGGGAGGACATTATTTGCATAGGACAGCCCTCTTCTCAGTCCAATTATTATGCTGCAATAGCTGTGTAGTGTTACTAGAGGGCAGCAGTACGAACATAAGAGCAAACTGAGGCTTTTCTTCTGCTTGCTGACATATCTTTTGTTCATGTTGGTCTTGCAGGGCATATGGAGTGAAGGACTGAGATGACTGAGTGAATAAGTAATGAGGAGTGGCTGGCCTGTATTTGTGGAGTAGGGGGTATGTTTGGAAGGTACCCCAAAATTACCCAGAAGGCATGTCATTCTGTGTCCCCATCACCTTTCATAATGCACCCCCAAACCCCTTTTAATACTGCTCTCCCAAATTCAGCTGCCACCCCCCAAATCAGATAGTGTAGTGGGGGTGCAGTAAAAAAAAAAAAGGGTCCCCACCCTATTTAATAACACCTAATGTTGGCTGTCCCAGGCTCCTCCTCCCTCTATGAGCCCCCTTCTTTGTCCCTGGTATCCCACTGAGCTACCTACCAACCCTTGCACTCCTCCTACAACTACCCTCTGAGTCCACCCACCCTACACTGCAACTCACTTAACACCTGTTCCCCTTCTTTCACTGATCCCACCCCCTGCTCTCACCAGACCCATGCTACTTACCAACCACTCTGCAATCACCATGTATGACTCCACCCTTACACAGCACATGCACACACACATTTTTCTTACCAGGCAGGCCCACCTCCAACTTACCTCTGCTGTGCTATCATCCGTCACCTGGTGGCTATCCCAGGAATTAAACCCTGGTTGTCTGGGTGAAAGTCAGCAACTTACCAACTGGACCACGCTGGCTTCCCTTTCAGTATCTTATCAAATCGTCCCTATATCATGGTCGTCCTTTTCATGTGTAATGGAATCCAGAGGCAATGACACCAGGGCCTGTATGTTGCTCATAGTTACTACTGCAAGTGTCTAGAACACCAAGGAGCTATAGCTCAATGGTAAGTCTTGTACCTCTGATGGCACAGGCTTACACAGGACAAGGGTTCGAATCCTGCCAATGCTTTCAAAGTATCCCAAGGTGGTAAATGTTCATATAGTGCTCTTATTTTCATTTGCTAAGTTTATTTCCACTTGGAAAAACAGAGGAGAAAAGTGGCCCTCTTTTTGGCACGTGCGCCCCAAAATGACAAATCTTTTCCCTCATGACCTCCTACCAACCCCACTTTTTCTCAAGTAGGTTCAATAGAGACAAAGCCTTATCTTCCTTTATCAATGTATTCATTCTTTGCCCTTGAAATTCGGTGTATTGTAGCGTGCAAATGAGGCCTCAGCGTTTATAACTGAGCACAAGAATGCAAGGAAGGTGTCACACTGATAGTAAATTAGGTTGGATGGTGGTCATTTTTCATTTTGGTGTGAGCCGATCTCTGAAATCAGGGGTTTGGTGCCTTTGAGGTTGGCTATGACTAAAGATGAAGTATGAGCTATGGCTAATGAAATGATGGGTAAAGTTTGAGGCAAGTGAAACTCCCTTTATTAGGTGCAATAAGAAGCTAGAAAGGTTGTTTTCTTCAAGAGGCAGAAAAGGGCAGAGTCAGGCCTTTGCTTCAGCAGGTCTGAATCATGCCTACTGCAGCAGGTGAAGGGATGGAGCATCACAGTACAACATGGGACAGGGCTTGGCTGGGGCTTTAAACACCCCCTTCCATCCTTTCAAGGACACTCTTGAACGCCCTTGAACACCCTTGTTCTGTATAAAGGATGACTGCAGATGTCAAGACTAAGAGTAAGTTCTTACCACGGACTTGCACAGGAACAGAAGATGCTAGTTCCCAACTCCCCCTCTAGGATGCTCCAGAGTCCAATTATGATCTAGACTCTAAAAGACCCCAAGGGGGAAGGGGGAGTGGATAAAATAACAAAGAATAGAAGAGACTGGTTCTGGAACTGTTCTTTCAGCTTCTCTTGTCTTTCGTCCGTCCCGCAGACTCAGAGTTCGAGAAGTCCTGATAACACTAAAGAGAAATATTAATGTACTTCCTACTCTACTCTAAACTAATTCTAATTATCAATCTCAACGCAAGCACATACCCAATGTTTCCAGATATCTAGCTTCTCTTCTCTTTCTTTTCTTTTCTTGTATTGTGGTAACAGTACTCTGGAAGTTTTAATCTATCAAACAAAAAATATTATTATTATTTTCTATCCAGTCTTCCCTATACTATCTAATGTAATTCTAGTGTCTTACCTATCTTCCTGTAGCTACTGTCTTTTACTCTCTTCTTGTATTATCCTTATAGTAAACCTTATAGCTATTTAATCCTTATTTGTACAAGTCTCACTACAGTTGATATTTAACTTTCTCTTTACTTCTTATTTACAGCATTGGCGATAATTCAACAAGGTAGTCTTTACTTTTCTTATTTACAGTCTTGGTGATAATTCAACAAGGTAAGTCTTTACTTTTCTTATTTCCAAGTTTGCAAATTGTTTCTGTAAGAAAACGTGCAACCACTTATCTTCTCTTCTCTGTGGATTTCAGGTGACTGAGAACAGCGGTTAACAGATTTACCGACGTGAAGCTTGTCAGGAATTGCTGAAGGGAGGAGCGTCTTGTGAAGGAACGCCTCCACACGCACCCTTACTTCGGATGTTGGTTGCTTGGAACTACACAACAAGGAAAGGAATGGGAATCCGACGAGGAATTCACTGACGTTGAAAACGGGTGAAAAACGGGCGCGGTTTTCAGTCAAGGGGCTAGAATTGTTCGGAGCGCTAAAGTCTAAGGTACCACTTCTGGGAATATCTCTGGTGAAGTGCGCATTCGTTAGTGAGCGCGCGCTTCACCTTAGATTCGGGCACCTGTGGGGAAAATAACTAGACCGCAAAGGCATCTCTTGAATCAGCGGCCATCTTGGAATTCCGCTCGCAACATAGCGTTTTCCAATGGTTGCTCCTGGGGTGATTTCTCCTGTCAATCCAGTTTCTTTTGGTTCTTAATGCACACACTGCGTGTTTTAGTTGGCCCAGAGGTCTGACAGTACCCCCCAACAAAGGAGGTCCTTCCACTCTTGGTTTCATAGGAAATCTTTGATGGAAAGATTTCACCAACCTGGGGGCATGAACATCTGACTTGCTCTCCCAAGATCGTTCTTCTGGACCGTAACCTTTCCAGTCCACCAAATAATACAACTTTCCTTTAACCTTTTTGGAGTCTAAGATTTCTTTTACTTCAAATTCTACTCCAGATTCCAATTGAATAGGCCTTGGGGGTGAAATTTTTCGTAACTCTGGTGATGCCTTCTTTAATAAAGAAACATGGAAGACTGGATGGATCTTCAGTTTGGTAGGCAGTTTTAACCGATAGGTAACTTGATTTACCTTCCTCTCAATTAAGTAAGGCCCTATAAACCTAGGTTGAAACTTTCTGTTCCCTTTGAGCCTCAGGTTCTTAGTACTTAACCACACACTATCTCCTTCTTCTAGACTGGGACCTTCTCTTCTTCTCTTATCTGCATAGATCTTATATTTCTTTTTAGCCTGCTCTAAGTTTTGTGAAGCATTTAGATGGACTTGTTTCAAGTGCGTTACTAAATCCTTAACTGCTGGGACTGAAATTTCAGTTTGTCTTACCGTGGAATTTGGGTGTCTGCCATAGTTTAGGTAAAATGGAGAATACCCTGTGGAGACATTTCTAGCATTGTTGTGTGCAAACTCTGCCGCCCAGAGATAATCTGACCAATCCCCATCTTGTTTCAAAAGGAACAACCTTAGGTACTGCTCTAATTCCTGCTTAACCCTCTCTGTCTGCCCATCTGTCTCGGGGTGGTAACTGGTGGAATATCTGGCCTCAATCCCTAAACCTCCCAGAAAGGCCTTCCAAAAATGGGACAAGAACTGTGTGCCTCGATCAGAGACAATGACTTTGGGAATTCCATGAATTTTAACTATGTGAGTGCTAAAATGATTAGCTAGTTGTTTAGCAGTTGGAACCCCTTTCAATGCCAAGAAATGTGCCATTTTAGAAAATGCATCCACGACCACCAAAATTGTATTGTAACCCTGACTTAAAGGCAAGTCCACAATTAGATCTAAAGTTATTGTGTGCCATGGGCCAGGGGGGGTAGGCATTGGCTGCAACAGCCCTTTTGGAGCCTGCCGTTCAGATTTTCCCTGAGCGCAGATTTCACAGGTTTTAACGTATTTCTCAATATCGGTAGTCATTCGAGGCCACCAGTAATGTCTCTTCACCAATTCCTCTGTCTTGGCTTCTCCTTTGTGTCCTGCTAAAAGATGGTCATGACATTCGTACATTACTTGATTTTGCAATTCCTTGGTAGGTAGGTACAAGGCTCCCTTGTGGTACGGTAATTGATGTCGAATTTCTCTTCCGACTTCTTTCTCGACCCATTCCTGCATATCTTCTGAACTCATGGCTTGCGCGACCTGCTCCTCCAAATTAATGGGTGTGGTTGCACCAATTATTTTTGAGTTTGGTATTATTGTTTGAACCTCCCCCAAACTCTTTTGGCTGTCTGTTCCTAATCTGGACAAGGCATCTGCCTTTCCATTCTGAGCCCCTGGTCTGTAAGTGATTACAAAGTCATATTCAGCAAAATACAGTGACCATCTGAGTTGTCTTGGCGTCAAAGTTTTAGCTGATTTCAAGAATTTCAGGTTTCGATGATCAGTGAAAACTGTTACTTGATGCCGAGCTCCCATGAAATAGTGTTGCCACTCTTTAAAGGCATCTTTAATAGCCAATAATTCTTTTTCTGTAATTGTGTAGTTTACTTCTGCAGGTGTTAGTTTTCTCGATCTGTAAGCGACTGGGTGCAGTTGACCTGTATCTTTGTGTCGTTGGGATAATACATCACCAACCGCTTGATCGGAGGCATCCGTTTCAACATAAAATGGTTCCGATGGATCAGCATGTAGGAGTACTGGTGCAGAAGTAAAACCCTTCTTTAAGGATTTAAAGGCTTCTTCTGCTTCTTCCGTCCATTCAAAACGAACTCCTTTTCTTAGCAACCTTGTGAGAGGAAGTATCTTTCGTGAGAACTCACTGATGAACCTCCTATAAAAGTTTGCGAATCCTATAAAACTCTGGACCTCTTTCACACTTGCAGGAGACTTCCAGTCGACGACCGCCTTGATCTTTCGCTCATCCATATTCATGCCAGTTGGTGAAAGGATAAAACCCAAAAATTCCACCTTGGAAACATTAAATGCACATTTTTCTAGTTTTACAAACAGTCTGTTCTCTCTAAGCTTCTGTAAAACTCCTCTCACTTGCTCTTGGTGCTTGCTCTTGTCACTGGAATAAATCAGAATATCGTCGATGTATACAATTGCACATTGATCTATGTAGTCACTAAGGACGTCATTAATAAAATGCTGGAAGGCAGCTGGGGCATTACACAGACCGTACGGCATAACTTGGTATTCAAATAGCCCAAATCGTGTTCTGAAGGCCGTTTTCCATTCATCGCCCTCCTTCATTCTGATTAGATGATAGGCTCCTCTCAGATCTAGTTTAGTATATATTTGCGCGCCCTTAACCTGGTCTAGCAAGACTGAAATGAGAGGAAGTGGATAACGATTCTTTTTTGTGATTTTATTTATGGCACGATAATCTATGCATGTCCTCAAATCTCCTTCTTTCTCTGGCACAAAAAACAGAGGTGATGACACTGGAGATTGGGACGGCCGTATGAAACCGTTTGCCAGGTATTTATCCAAATACTCCTTCAGGTGTTGATGTTCTTTTTCAGTTAGCGCATAGACCCGACTGCATGGTAGATTAGAACCGGGCTCCAGATCTATCTTACAGTCATATACTCGATGAGGAGGCAACTGTTCAGCTTCTTTTTCAATAAAAACATCTTCAAAATCTTGGTATTCCTGGGGTATTTCCTGAGAATTGATGATACACACCGATGCTCCAGTCATACACAAAGAGTGAGCAGGATTACTCTCACAGGTTCTTTCTTTTTCTCCAAAACAATTTTCTTTACAGTAGTTGGAATTCATCACAATCGTTCTGGAGCTCCAATTAATGGTAGGGTCATGTTCTGTTAGCCATGGTAGGCCTAAAATGAGTTGGAATTGGGGTGCATCGATTAAATTAAATTGAATCACTTCTTCATGCCCATCGCTTGAAATCATCCGTAGCGGTTCTGTATGGCTCACTATGGGCCCAGAGGAGAGGTTGGTGCCATCCACCGCTCGTACGGGCTCACTTTTGGATTTTTGTATAGCTTGCAACCCTATTTTAGCTGCAAATTTTAGATCACAAAAGTTTCCGGTGGCTCCGGAATCTACCATTACCGAGACTTCTGTCAGAGTTTTTTCCCGGAATTGGATAACCATGGACAAAATTAAATGGGGCGAAGAAGACTGTAGAGTATTAGCCACCTGATGTTCCTTCGGAGTTGATTTTTGATTAGCATCCACCGGCCCAACTCCTCCTACAGGTGGTGCTGCAAGTTTTCCTTCGGTTTAAATGATGTTTTGGGTTTCTTTGGACAACCTCTCACAAAGTGTCCACTCGAACCACAATACATGCACAAGTTTCCAACTCTCCTTTTCTCTTTCTCCTCCTTCGTTAAAGGGCCCCTTATGGTTCCAATCTGCATAGGTTCAGAATTGGATTGTCCTTCGATAGTTCTAATAGATTCGGATCTGGCCCTATCAAACCTTGGTACTGTTGGTTTGAATTCCCTCCTTTTCTCGCCTTTTCTCCTTGACGGAAATCGATTTCTAACACCAAATCTACCAGTCCTGAAATCTCCGTGGGTCGATTAGGTATTTGTGCCAGTACGGCCTTGAGCTCATCTCTTAATCCTCGATAAAAGACCGCGGCTCTTTTACTCTCTGGCCAATTTGTTTCTACTACCAGTTTGTTAAACTGGGCCAGGTAGGCTACAAGGTCCCGATTGCCTTGTCGTAGCTCCAGCAATTCATTGTCGACCACTTGCGAGATTCTTCGCCTGTCAAAAATTCGAAGAAATTCTTTTTTGAACTCATCATAGTTCTGCAAAAGAGAATCCTCTCGGGAGACCAGAGGCATGGACCACGATGCTGCATCTCCACTTAAGTACGACAAAGCAAATGCCACTCTAGACTGCGCATCGGGGAAAATGGAAGGGCGACACATGAAGTGAAGGGAGCACTGGGTGAGGAATATTTGTGCTTTCTGTGGATCCCCACTAAAACGCTCGGGAGGGGCTAAGGGAATGACTGGTGACAAAGAATGAATTACTTGTGTAGTTACTCTATTTGAGCCTTCTGTGAGAGGATTCAAGGTTTCTCTTCCTGAACTAAATGGTTGTCCCATTCTCAAGGCTAATTCTGCTGTCTCTTTTCTTGAATTTACCATTTACCTGTCTAAGGCTCTGATTATCCTCTCTAACAGCTACCAACTCCTTTTGGATTGCCTCAAGAACTGTTCCCAGGGTTTGTAGGTTAATTCGCTCAGCCATTCTGTTCGGGTGCAAGTATAAAACGTGGGCACTTCACTCTGTCAAGACTAAGAGTAAGTTCTTAGCACGGACTTGCACAGGAACAGAAGATGCTAGTTCCCAACTCCCCCTCTAGGATGCTCCAGAGTCCAATTATGATCTAGACTCTAAAAGACCCCAAGGGGGAAGGGGGAGTGGATAAAATAACAAAGAATAGAAGAGACTGGTTCTGGAACTGTTCTTTCAGCTTCTCTTGTCTTTCGTCCGTCCCGCAGACTCAGAGTTCGAGAAGTCCTGATAACACTAAAGAGAAATATTAATGTACTTCCTACTCTACTCTAAACTAATTCTAATTATCAATCTCAATGCAACCACATACCCAATGTTTCCAGATATCTAGCTTCTCTTCTCTTTCTTTTCTTTTCTTGTATTGTGGTAACAGTACTCTGGAAGTTTTAATCTATCAAACAAAAAATATTATTATTATTTTCTATCCAGTCTTCCCTATACTATCTAATGTAATTCTAGTGTCTTACCTATCTTCCTGTAGATACTGTCTTTTACTCTCTTCTTGTATTATCCTTATAGTAAACCTTATAGCTATTTAATCCTTATTTGTACAAGTCTCACTACAGTTGATATTTAACTTTCTCTTTACTTCTTATTTACAGCATTGGTGATAATTCAACAAGGTAGTCTTTACTTTTCTTATTTACAGTCTTGGTGATAATTCAACAAGGTAAGTCTTTACTTTTCTTATTTCCAAGTTTGCAAATTGTTTCTGTAAGAAAACGTGCAACCACTTATCTTCTCTTCTCTGCGGATTTCAGGTGACTGAGAACAGCGGTTAACAGATTTACCGACGTGAAGCTTGTCAGGAATTGCTGAAGGGAGGAGCGTCTTGTGAAGGAACGCCTCCACACGCCCCCTTACTTCGGATGTTGGTTGCTGGGAACTACACAACAAGGAAAGGAACGGGAATCCGACGAGGAATTCACTGACGTTGAAAACGGGTGAAAACCGGGCGCGGTTTTCAGTCAAGGGGCTAGAATTGTTCGGAGCGCTAAAGTCTAAGGTACCACTTCTGGGAATATCTCTGGTGAAGTGCGCATTCGTTAGTGAGCGCGCGCTTCACCTTAGATTCGGGCACCTGTGGGGAAAATAACTAGACCGCAAAGGCATCTCTTGAATCAGCGGCCATCTTGGAATTCCGCTCGCAACATAGCGTTTTCCAATGGTTGCTCCTGGGGTGATTTCTCCTCTCAATCCAGTTTCTTTTGGTTCTTAATGCACACACTGCGTGTGTTAGTTGGCCCAGAGGTCTGACAGCAGACAATTTGGGACCCTGCTAAATGAGGGTGATGTCCCCATGTGCAACCTCCAAATAGCAAACTCCTTAGCCTAAGATAGGCTGCTTTTGAAATTGGCTGAAGAGCATATGTTGTAGGATGTATCACAGGGCAAGCCGTCCACCGTCTCAGAAGAAAGTAAGCATGGGAGGACATTATTTGCCTAGGAAAGCCCTCTTCTCAGTCCAATTATTATGCTGCAATTGCTGTGTAGTATTACTAGAGGGCAGCAGTAGGAACATAAGAGCACACTGAGGCTTTTCTTCTGCTTGCTGACATATCTTTTGTTCATGTTGGTCTTGCAGGGCATATGGAGTGAAGGACTGAGATGACTGAGTGAATAAGTAATGAGGAGTGGCTGGCCTGTATTTGTGGAGTAGGGGGTATGTTTGGAAGGTACCCCAAAATTACCCAGAAGGCATGTCATTCTGTGTCCCCATCACCTTTCATAATGCACCCCCAAACCCCTTTTAATACTGCTCTCCCAAATTCAGCTGCCACCCCCCAAATCAGATAGTGTAGTGGGGGTGCAGTAAAAAAAAAAAAGGGTCCCCACCCTATTTAATAACACCTAATGTGGGCTAGGGAACCACTGCATGAGTGACCACATCTGGCCCATCTCAGACATCTCTTCTCTGTCCCAGGCTCCTCCTCCCTCTATGAGCCCCCTTCTTTGTCCCTGGTATCCCACCCAGCTACCTACCAACCCTTGCACTCCTCCTACAACTACCCCCTGAGTCCACCCACCCTACACTGCAACTCACTTAACACCTGTTCCCCTTCTTTCACCTGTCACTGATCCCACCCCCTGCTCTCACCAGACCCATGCTACTTACCAACCACTCTGCAATCACCATTCGCCAGGTATGACTCCACCCTTACACAGCACACATGCACACACACACACACATTTTTCTTACCAGGCAGGCCCACCTCCAACTTACCTCTGCTGCGCCATCATCCGTCACCTGGTGGCAATCCCAGGAATTGAACGCTGGTTGTCTGGGTGGAAGTCAGGAACTTACCCACTGGACCACGCAGGCTTCCCTTTCAGTATCTTATCAAATCGTCCCTATATCATGGTCGTCCTTTTCATGTGTAATGGAATCCACAGGCAATGACACCAGGGCCTGTATGTTGCTCATAGTTACTACTGCAAGGGTCTAGAACACCAAGGAGCTATAGTTCAATGGTAAGTCTTGTACCTCTGATGGCACAGGCTTTTACAGGACAAGGGTTCGAATCCTGCCAATGCTTTCAAAGTATCCCAAGGTGGTAAATGTTCATATAGTGCTCTTATTTTCATTTGCTAAGTTTATTTCCACTTGGAAAAACAGAGGAGAAAAGTGGCCCTCTTTTTGGCACGTGCGCCCCAAAATGACAAATCTTTTCCCTCATGACCTCCTACCAACCCCACTTTTTCTCAAGTAGGTGCAATAGAGACAAAGCCTTATCTTCCTTTATCAATGTATTCATTCTTTGCCCTTGAAATTCGGTGTATTGTAGCGCGCAAATGAGGCCTCATGGCTTATAACTGAGCACAAGAATGCAAGGAAGGTGTCACACTGATAGTAAATTAGGTTGGATGGTGGTGATTTTTCATTTTGGTGTGAGTCGATCTCTGAAATCAAGGGTTTGGTGCCTTTGACGTTGGCTATGACTAAAGATGAAGTATGAGCTATGGCTAATGAAATGATGGGTAAAGTTTGAGGCAAGTGAAACTCCCTTTAGTAGGTGCAATAAGAAGCTAGAAAGGTTGTTTTCTTCAAGAGGCAGAAAAGGGCAGAGTCAGGCCTCTGCTTCAGCAGGTCTGAATCATGCCTACTGCAGCAGGTGAAGGGATGGAGCATCACAGTACAACATGGGACAGGGCTTGGCTGGGGCTTTAAACACCCCCTTCCATCCTTTCAAGGACACTCTTGAACGCCCTTGAACACCCTTGTTCTGTATAAAGGATGACTGCAGACGATTTGGGACCCTGCTGAATGAGGGTGATGTCCCCATGTGCAACCTCCAAATGGCAAACTCCTTAGCCTAAGATAGGCTGCTTTTGAAATTGGCTGAAGAGCATATGTTGTAGGATGTATCGCAGGGCAAGCCGTCCACCGTCTCAGAAGAAAGTAAGCATGGGAGGACATTATTTGCATAGGACAGCCCTCTTCTCAGTCCAATTATTATGCTGCAATTGCTGTGTAGTGTTACTAGAGGGCAGCAGTACGAACATAAGAGCACACTGAGGCTTTTCGTCTGCTTGCTGACATATCTTTTGTTCATGTTGGTCTTGCAGGGCATATGGAGTGAAGGACTGAGATGACTGAGTGAATAAGTAATGAGGAGTGGCTGGCCTGTATTTGTGGAGTAGGGGGTATGTTTGGAAGGTACCCCAAAATTACCCAGAAGGCATGTCATTCTGTGTCCCCATCACCTTTCATAATGCACCCCCAAACCCTTTTTAATACTGCTCTCCCCAATTCAGCTGCCACCCCCCAAATCAGATAGTGTAGTGGGGGTGCAGTAAAAAAAAAAAAGGGTCCCCACCCTATTTAATAACACCTAATGTGGGCTAGGGAACCACTGCATGAATGACCACATCTGGCCCATCTCAGACATCTCTTCTCTGTCCCAGGCTCCTCCTCCCTCTATGAGCCCCCTTCTTTGTCCCTGGTATCCCACCAGCTACCTACCAACCCTTGTACTCCTCCTACAACTACCCCCTGAGTCCACCCACCATACACTGCAACTCACTTAACACCTGTTCCCCTTCTTTCACCTGTCACTGATCCCACCCCCTGCTCTCACCAGACCCATGCTACTTACCAACCACTCTGCAATCACCATTCGCCAGGTATGACTCCACCCTTACACAGCACATGCACGTACACACACACACACACACACATTTTTCTTACCAGGCAGGCCCACCTCCAACTTACCTCTGCTGCGCCATCATCCATCACCTGGTGGCAATTCCAGGAATTGAACCCTGGTTGTCTGGGTGGAAGTTAGGAACTTACCCACTGGACCATGCTGGCTTCCCTTTCAGTATCTTATCAAATCGTCCCTATATCATGGTCGTCCTTTTCATGTGTAATGGAATCCACAGGCAATGACACCAGGGCCTGTATGTTGCTCATAGTTACTACTGCAAGGGTCTAAAACACCAAGAAGCTATAGCTCAATGGAAAGTCTTGTGCCTCTGATGGCACAGGCTTACACAGGACAAGGGTTCGAATCCTGCCAATGCTTTCAAAGTATCCCAAGGTGGTAAATGTTCATATAGTGCTCTTATTTTCATTTGCAAAGTTTATTTTCACTTGGAAAAACAGAGGAGAAAAGTGGCCCTCTTTTTGGCACGTGTGCCCCAAAATGACAAATCTTTTCCCTCATGCCCTCCTACCAACCCCACTTTTTCTCAAGTAGGTGCAATAGAGACAAAGCCTTATCTTCCTTTATCAATGTATTCATTCTTTGCCCTTGAAATTCGG
This sequence comes from Calotriton arnoldi, assembly GCA_963921515.1. Taxonomy (NCBI): domain Eukaryota; kingdom Metazoa; phylum Chordata; class Amphibia; order Caudata; family Salamandridae; genus Calotriton; species Calotriton arnoldi. Next base: position 454,819 of record CAWUFW010013498.1, read on the forward strand.
TGTATTGTAGCGCGCAAATGAGGCCTCAGGGCTTATAACTGAGCACAAGAATGCAAGGAAGGTGTCACACTGATAGTAAATTAGGTTGGATGGTGGTGATTTTTCATTTTGGTGTGAGCCGATCTCTGAAATCAGGGGTTTGGTGCCTTTGAGGTTGGCTATGACTAAAGATGAAGTATGAGCTATGGCTAATGAAATGATGGGTAAAGTTTGAGGCAAGTGAAACTCCCTTTATTAGGTGCAATAAGAAGCTAGAAAGGTTGTTTTCTTCAAGAGGCAGAAAAGGGCAGAGTCAGGCCTTTGCTTCAGCAGGTCTGAATCATGCCTACTGCAGCAGGTGAAGGGATGGAGCATCACAGTACCACATGGGACAGGGCTTGGCTGGGGCTTTAAACACCCCCTTCCATCCTTTCAAAGACACTCTTGAACGCCCTTGAACACCCTTGTTCTGTATAAAGGATGACTGCAGACGATTTGGAACCCTGCTAAATGAGGGTGATGTCCCCATGTGCAACCTCCAAATGGCAAACTCCTTAGCCTAAGATAGGCTGCTTTTGAAATTGGCTGAAGAGCATATGTTGTAGGATGTATCACAGGGCAAGCCGTCCACCGTCTCAGAAGAAAGTAAGCATGGGAGGACATTATTTGCATAGGACAGCCCTCTTCTCAGTCCAATTATTATGCTGCAATTGCTGTGTAGTGTTACTAGAGGGCAGCAGTACGAACATAAGAGCACACTGAGGCTTTTCTTCTGCTTGCTGACATATCTTTTGTTCATGTTGGTCTTGCAGGGCATATGGAGTGAAGGACTGAGATGACTGAGTGAATAAGTAATGAGGAGTGGCTGGCCTGTATTTGTGGAGTAGGGAGTATGTTTGGATGATACCCCAAAATTACCCAGAAGGCATGTCATTCTGTGTCCCCATCACCTTTCATAATGCACCCCAAAACCCCTTTTTAATACTGCTCTCCCAAATTCAGCTGCCACCCCCCAAATCAGATAGTTTAGTGGGGGTGCAGTAAAAAAAAAAAGGGTCCCCACCCTATTTAATAACACCTAATGTGGGCTAGGGAACCACTGCATGAGTGACCACATCTGGCCCATCTCAGACATCTGAGGAAAAGTGTTCTTCTGATCGTCATCATTTGTACCGGGACTCCATTGTTTTTCATTAACATTTCGTGTCAAACACTTCCACACGACCCACCTGGTCGTTTCTGCTGATGCCTGAGGAAATTCTAACTGACACGACAAAAACCATCTTGCAGCCTGCATTTCTGCCCAGGAACTGTCACACACCCAACCCCCTGTTCTTTGCAGTTCGACAGAAAGCCATGAGACACTCACGCCCTGTGTAAATGATTTGTTTTCCATCTCCTGCTCCCTGCCTGGTAAACATCCATGACACCGTGATCAGGTTATCTGGACAATGGTCTGACTGCTGGGCCTTGATCAGGGTGATTGGACAATGGTTTGAATGACCGTGCTTTGATCAAGCTGAGTGAACAATGATTTTAGTACCAAGCCTTGACCAGGTCACCAACTACAAACATCGTCTGGACCTGGTTATCAACTGCAAACACTGCCCTGATTGAACAATGGACTAACAGCCAAAAGACTGGAATGAAAAAGTATAAAAGGCTTGTAAGCTGCGGAATAAAGCAGCAGCCTCCTCTGTCTTGTTTCTAACGAGCTTGGGACTCTGTTCCATAGCCCGGGCTATTTGAATAAATCTGGGTTCCTCCTGCAGACGAAGGCTCCTGTGTCTCCTTTTACTATGTATGAAGGGTATGGAAGACTTGGGCGGTTGCCCCGCCGCCGAGACCCAGTAAGTGGGTTATTCCGGTTCATCAAATGGCGCCAGAACAGGGACTCCACGAGTACGAAGGTCAGGCCCGGTGGTTGTGAGGAGGTGCACGGAGAGACTCCGACGGAGGCGCCCTACCCGAGGGATTCTTGCAATCCGGTAAGCCGAACGACTCGCCCGCTGTTCCTCCCCACCCGGTCTGGGCCACATGACCGCGTCCTCGCTGGAGTCCCCTAGCAAATAATTTCTGGAGCAGGACACAGCCCTACGTCTGCAGAAGAGAACTACCCCTGTAAGGTAAGGGTGGACTGATCACCCACCAAGTCTGTATGATTCTGCTGTTATTGACCTTTGCAAAAGTCAAGCAAGCGAGGTGAATTTTAAAACCCGCCGGTGTCTGTTATCTATTTACAAGCATGCCAGTCAGTAGTAAGTTCAAGAAATTATGTTGTTTTATGTGTACGCAGGACTCCCGGCTGGAGGCGGCTTGTCCGCTTCCTCCAGAAGGGACCCCTGGCCATACGATGTATGTTAAACATGGCCCTTCTGCCATAATGTTTTCCTCATTCTGGGTAAAATATACGAAACAAAGTAATGCGGAATTACAGTGGCCACTTTATGGCTCCTTTAATTCCCAAGTTCTCGCCAACTTAGAGGAACAAATAATGAAAAGAAAAACACGCCCGTCTATGTTTGAATCTGTCCGATTTTGGAGGAAAGAGATAGAGCAGAGAGCTAGAAAGCAGAAGGCTCAAGAAAGAAAGCAGGAACGTATGTCAATGGCCGACCACTCCAGAGAAAATTTACAAAATCAAATGACAAAATCGGTAGAAATAGCCGATAGGGAGCATGGGGCCCGGGTACAAAAATTTTATCCAGCTCGTGAGGAGAAAAGAAAGGGCCATATGGAAGGGGGAGAAGAAGGTGATTCCTTGCTTGATACCATGCTAGAAAGCCCTCCTGCATATGCCCCAATGTACCCTGCCCTGACGCCTCACACCCCACAGAACCCCCCGCCACCACCCACTCCTGCCCCCACTGCCCCTCCTACTGTTCTCCCTGTCACACCAGCCCTCCCGATTTTTCCTATGGCACCGACCACGCCCGCTAACCCTGTCCTCGCTGCGGGAATGACAACAAGTCTCCATCCGCCCAACCCGTGCGGCTTTACCCCTACCCGTCCTTTTCCTACTTCCCCGTGGTCTACAGTTAAGCAGGATTTATATAAAATGTTGAATTCCCCCCGACTGGCCTCCTTGCGCTCTGCAGTCAGCTTTTCGTCCCTTCGAGAAAATGACCTACAGAAGCAACAGTGTGAATGTTGGATAAAGAACGGGAATATTTATGCCTTTAAAGACATATGGTCCACCTTTTCCCAGTGGACAACTATGGAACAGACCACCTGGGCTGAATACATGTGTACGCTGGTCATGCAAAAATTCGAGAATGCGCTTATGCAGATACCCACTGGATTAATGGACCTTATGTCACAAATAAGAAGAGGCGATGTTCAGGGAGAGGGGATGTTTGGCGCTATATCTGCTTTAATGGCTTTCCGTGATACGACCGCTTTTTCCAACACCCCTCTAGAAACAGCTATGCCAATGAGAGAGGCGGGCCCCTGTCTTTGTTAACGCACTTACCGATGCCCAAAATAATGGCCGAGGGGTTGTTGAGGCACACTGGCGCAGGCTTTGGGTTCATGTTCCTTGGAAAAGGTCAGAAGTAATGCAGTTAAAAGAACAATTACCAGATCCCCGGAAGAATCCGGCTGCCTTTTACAGAGAATTAGGTCAGATTATATCTGCAGGTACTCTCGTTCTTGAGGATATGGATTTACTTTTTGGTACGGTTGTCCCCACTGAAATTTGGGACAAGATTCGACATACTGATCATGAAGTGGCGTTGGGAGGTAAATGGGCTGACCTAGAAGCTATGGAAGAAGCAAGGGTAGGAGGGACTAAACCAGAAGCTGCCATCCTGACTTTGCCCGGTAAAATAATAACGTTTATGAAAACACTTTTGCCGGAAACTGTCATTAACTGGGATAAAATAAACGCCTGTAGGCAGCGAAAAGATGAGAATGTGGCTGACTTCTTTACCCGTTTTGAGACAGAATACAAGGGACATAGTGGTTTGGATCCCCGGACCCCAGGTTCTGGCCCAGTGTTTGTCGATAAGTTTGTCAGCAACTTGCTTCCTGAGATTTCCACCAGGCTTAAGAAAGTTGAAAGTACGTGGTCTGCCCAAACTATGACTGGTATCTTGGCTATGGCACAATATCATGAGAATAGGGAGAATGAAGATAGAGACAAGGAAAGTAAGAAGGTTAGGGATCTTAAGACTAAGGCACTTCTGCAGCAGGCTTACCCTCCCCGAGGTCCCGATGCCCGCGGGAATTTCAGACCTCAGCCCCAACACCCTCCGAGGGCTCGCCAGTCTACCCCCTCCAGCCCTCAACGTACGGGAGCCCTCCAAACAGATCAGTGTGCTTATTGTAAGGGGTACGGCCATTGGATAGACGAGTGTCCCGTGTTAGCAGAAAACATCCGAACAGGGAAGACTCGGCCTCGCGCTCCCAGGGAGGGAAGGCCGACTAGGGACCATGGCCCGCCCCATCCACAGGATAAAGAACGTAGGCCCAGGGATCACGTTCCCGTCCAGCCGCGCCCGGCCAATAGGTTTGATGGGTACGAAGCAACACGCACTTATTACAATGATGATTATGACGAAGTTGATGAGATAGGGTCCTACCAAGCATAGGACAGCCAGGAAAGGGGTATTACCAGAGTGCAAATTCCAGTGGATCAAAGGGGCCCGTATGTTCAAATGTCAGTTGTGGGGAACGATCAGGATTTTCTTTTGGATACTGGGGCCACCAGGTCTTCTATTGCACGTCTGTCAGTCCCGGAGGCACCCCTTTCTGGCAATATAAATGTCTCCGTGGGTTTTGCAGGAACACCTGTGACGAGCCCTGTCTCTGAACCCCTCCCTCTCGATATTGGCCCTGCACATGTTGACGCTCCCTTGGTCCTTACTACAGGTTGCAGTGAAAACTTGTTAGGCATGGATTTACTGAAAGCTCTGTATGCGACCATATCATGTAGTCCCCAAGGTGTATCCCTAATAATTTCCCCCACCGCAGCTTCCTATATGTATCTGTCTGGTCCCCTCCCACCAGAATTGCAGTCTTTACCTTCCTCCCTCTGGGCATCATCAGACACTGATGTAGGGTGTCTCAACATATCCCCTCATGTGGTACGCATCCAGCCAGGTGCACTTCTCCCCCGCCTCCGGCAGTATCGACTACCCGCGGAAGGAGAAATGGCCCTTTTAACAATAATATCTGAATTAATGGACAAGGGCGTAGTGGAGGAAACACGTGGCAATATCTGTAACAGTCCCATTATTCCCGTTCTTAAAAAGACCAATGGAGATGCTCTCTCCCCTAAAATATACAGATTCGTGATTGACCTGAGAGCCCTTAACAAAATAACAATGTCCCAATATCCTGTTGTCCCCGACATTACAGCCCTCTTAACGATGGTCCCTTCTGACGCAACGCACTTTTCTGTCATAGACCTGAAGAATGCTTTTTTCAGCATTCCTATACATCCTGACAGCAGACATTTTTTTGGTTTCTCCCTTGGTGGGCGGAGCTTTAGATTCTGCCGCGCCCCTCAAGGTTTCACCGAGAGCCCCAGTATCTATAGTCAAGCCCTCAAAAGTCAACTAGATTCCTTGGAACTCCCTGATAACTCCACACTATTACAATATGTAGATGACCTCCTCATTGCTGCAAATTCTGCCCCATCATGTAAAGAAGCTACTCTCTGTTTGTTACGCCACCTTGCCCTCCATAATCACAAAGTCTCTTTGAAAAAGCTTCAGTTTTGTCAAGAGAAGGTGACCTATTTAGGTCATCTCCTCTCAAAGGAGGGAAGGCAGCTCACCGCTGATCGTGTAGCCATTATCAATGCTATGACGGCCCCACGAACACAAAAGCAGGTGCGAGCCTTCATAGGCCTAACCTCATACTGTAGACAGTGGATTTCCAACTTTTCGGCCATGGTCAAACCTCTTCTTGCCCTCACCACTAAAGACATATCAGACAGTTCCTTTCCATGGACTAGAGAGCATGCGCAGGCCTTCCAAGATTTAAAGAGGGCTCTGTGTACTGCTCCAGTCCTCGGTACTCCTGATTATAGCAAGCAATTTTTTCTTTTTGTACATGAGACAGACGGCTGTGCATGCGCTGTCTTGACCCAGATGTTCGGAGGTCACCATCGGCCGTGTGCCTATTTTTCAGCCACCTTAGATCCTGTTGCAAGGGCTCTCCCAGGATGCCTACGGGCGACCGCTGCGGCCGCCCTCATGGTCCGTCAGAGTGCGGGGATCGTCATGAACTCCCCCTGACTCTGATGGCCCCCCATTCTGTAGATACCCTCCTTAATAACACCAAGACACAGTACCTCACTAGCGCACGACTCACAGGATATGAACTGACACTCTTTTCCAGCCACATTAACATCAAGAGATGCACTGTACTAAACCCCGCCACATTACTCCCACTGGATACTCAGGATGCCCGCTTAGACCCACATGACTGCATATTAAGGACAGAGGAGGAGACGAAGGGACGGGTTGACTTACAGGATACCCCGATAGCAGAACCAGAAGGTACACTGTATGTGGACGGATCATGTCTCAGAGGGCCAGATGGTAACACCTCAGCCGCCTACGCCCTCACGACATTAGAGCAAGTAGTAGAAACAGCTCAGATTCCGCAGTGCTCTGCTCAAGCAGCAGAATTAGTGGCCCTCACTAGAGCCTGTGAGTTAAGCAAAGGGATGACGGTAAATATTTATACTGACAGCCAATATTCCTTCGGGGTGGCCCACAACTTCGGGAGGTTATGGAAAGAAAGGAATTTCCTTACTTCCCATGGGACCAAGATTCAACATGGCCCCCTAATTCACCGATTGTTAGACTCCCTGACACTCCCCAGAAAGGTGGCCATTATAAAATGTAAGGCCCATAAGAAAGTGACAGATGATGTTGGGAAAGGCAATGCCCTGGCTGACCAGACGGCCAGGCAAACAGCTCTTAGGAAAAGGGAAGGAATGTATGTAGGAGGTCCCGCTAGGTGGGTGGCAGACGAGGGCATGGTTGAAAACACAGTACAGAGTGTGATCGATATTCAGTCCCATACTACTCCTGAGGAACTAAGGGTGTGGAAGGAGCAATTAGCAAAGGAGGGAATTGATGGTTGCTGGGTCCGCACGACTATGGAAAGACAATGGATGTTACCTGACAGTCATGTGCTACCAGTAGTTACGATGGCCCATGGTCCTGCTCACATTAGTGCAAAAGGGATATGCAAACTGTTGGAACCTACATGGTACAACTCTAAGATACCAGCATATGCTGAAAAACTGGTTAAAACCTGCATGATTTGCCTAATGTATAACCCAGGAAAAGGCACAGTTACTCCTAAGGGAGGATTCTCTCCTCCTACCTTCCCTTTTGAAGTCCTCCAAATGGATTACATCCAGATGGACCGATGTAACAATTTGAAATATGTCCTAGTGGTGGTCTGTACCTTCAGCCGATGGGTGGAGGCCTACCCCGTCAAAGACTGCACCGCTATCACTACCGCCAAAATGCTATTAAAAGAGTACCTCCCACGATTCGGTTTGCCCCGCTCGGTCTGGAGTGACAACGGGACACACTTTACGGCTCAAATTATGGAATATATCTGTACAGCATTGGGCATAAAACAAAAATTTCATGCAGCTAACCACCCCCAGTCAGCAGGTCTAGTGGAGGTGTACAATGGCATCATAAAAACTAAAATGGCCAAAATAGTAGCCGAGACAGGTGTCACTTGGGTTGATGCTCTGCCCTTGGCCCTATTGTCTACAAGAACGACAGCCCACACCAGGATAGGGCTATCCCCCCATGAGATTGTGTTCGGGAGGCCTGCCAATGTATGGGGTGTCCCGCGGCCTAAGAAACTGTCTGATGTTGAATACCCTGTATTAACTGATTATCTGTACAGTCTAACTAATACCTTTCGTACTCTTTATCACCAGGTGCATGAGGCCATACCTGACAAAAGCGAGGGCCCAGGGCACGTTATCCAACCTGGTGATTGGGTCTTAGTAAGGAATTTTCAACGGACTAAGAGCCTCGAACCCCGCTGGACACAGCCCCGTCAGGTGTTGCTGGCCACCCGCACCGCCGTGAAAGTAGAAGGTCGGAAGAATTGGGTGCATTCGTCCCACTGTAGGCGTGTGCCTCTGCCCCTCCCCTATGATCAGTGGGTGAGGGAAGGACAAGGAGACTCAGAAACAGAAACAGTCCCGACATTTGTCCCATTCAGCGATGCCAGACTGCATTTTACATCTACAGAAGCAGAGAGTGACAGCGTACTGAAAGGAAGGGTGGAACCCTCCCTTAACTCTGCTGAACATCAAGAACAATTGTTTCCCGACCATACTGTCCCTACTTCCGACCGATATAACTTACGCCCCCGAGGGAAAGCTTGCCCTTTGACTTCGCCAAGTGCCTATAGGCTGTAGGGCTGTGATCTCCCCGGCCGAGAGTAGTGCTGGTGTGTCAGACTAAGGTACGCCATAGGGCTCTTGGCACCTGCGCCCAGTGAAGCAACCACCAATCACAGACAGCCACTAGAGGTCCCTGGCTTAGCACAATGGCTGCCGTCCAAAACACTCGAATCCAGAAACAATATGTCAGTCTCCGACATAGTAAATGCTTCATGGCCACCGTGGTGACGCTGTTTGTCTCCCTCATCCTGTCTATCCTTGGTTGGCTGTTACTAATCTACCATCCTGTTACCTCACCAACCCCTATCCCGACTCCTGCAGAGCACCAGTATTACACGCTACCAGCCCACGAATTACCCCGCCGTGCAGAATTCTTCAATAACACCTTCATCCAAATGTTGCATCATCATCAGCTGATCATGAACACTTCCAACTGCTGGGTTTGCGGACTGATGCCGCATTCCATGATACACCCTGTCCCATTCTTTCCCTACCCCTTTTCCATCTCTGGGTCTTGTCTTGCATGGTGGATGTTGATACAGGAGGCCTACACTGTCAATGGTACTGCCAATTCTGCCCTTGGAACATTTCGGGATGACTTCTGGCGGAACAGATCTGGCCATGCCAATGCTCCTTTTTGCCCGACCAGCTCATCCACATCGCTACTATCACCAGATGAACTCGGTGAGATGGTAGTATTCAACTCAACCACTCGACGAACATTTTCCAGATTCCGCACAAGAAGGATACTGCCCGATGAACAAGACACTGTGAATGTCGTAAATATGCAAGGCCGTGTCTGCATCCATGGCCTAGGGACTAAGAAAGTTGGTACCAGTACTTGTGATATCACAAAATCTTTAAACTCTACATCTCCTCCGAAGCTGGTGGCATCCCCCAACACCTATTTCATCTGTGGCACTGCCGCCTACACTTGGCTCCCCCGTAACTGGTCTGGTACCTGCTATCTGGCCTTCCTCCTTCCACCAACGTATTCTACCCATGGGGGTTACCACCTGTTGATGAAGGGCGCTCTGCGTCGCTCACGTAGGGGCGTCATATTAGCCGAGGATACAGCAGGCCAGGAAACCGGGGACTTCTTTAAAGGTTTCCTTCCATTCTGGGGCCCCATGGCAAACAGTCGGGCTGTACGAGGACTGACCAGGGTCCTTGAAGCCACCATCACAGTAACAGCTGGTGCCCTCTCCAACATCACTGCAGAGCTACAGGCGGACCGCCTTATAACGCTTCAGAACCGCATGGTCCTAGACGTCATCCTTGCTGATCGTGGTGGTGTGTGTAAATTGATCGGCTCCAGCTGCTGCGTGTACATCCCAGACAACGCACCTACAGTGTACAATGCCATCCAACGTCTGCATCGCCTTTCTTCCGAAATTCATCTGGATGAAGGCAACTGGTCCCTCACAGGCTGGATCTGGGGCCTCCTTTCCCAATGGGGGTGGAGGGTCCTCATCTTCCTTGCCTTGGGAGTAACTGTCCTGGTCTCCTGCTGTTTGTGCTTTCAGTGCCTGCCAGTACTCTGTACAATGTGTGTCCAGACCATCAAGCCTCCACCCTCCAACATTCACAACACCAATATGATGATGATGCTTCAACAAGAAACCGATGGCCTTATGAACATTGACATTTCTTAAAGTATTTGCCACTCAATGGCAAAAGGAGGGTCTGAGGAAAAGTGTTCTTCTGATCGGCATCATTTGTACCGGGACTCCATTGTTTTTCATTACCATTTCGTGTCAAACACTTCCACACGACCCACCTGGTCGTTTCTGCTGATGCCTGAGGAAATTCTAACTGACACGACAAAAACCATCTTGCAGCCTGCATTTCTGCCCAGGAACTGTCGCACACCCAACCCCCTGTTCTTTGCAGTTCGACAGAAAGCCATGAGACACTCACGCCCTGTGTAAATGATTTGTTTTCCATCTCCTGCTCCCTGCCTGGTAAACATCCTTGACACCGTGATCAGGTTATCTGGACAATGGTCTGACTGCTGGGCCTTGATCAGGGTGATTGGACAATGGTTTGAATGACCGTGCTTTGATCAAGCTGAGTGAACAATGATTTTAGTACCAAGCCTTGACCAGGTCACCAACTACAAACATCGTCTGGACCTGGTTATCAACTGCAAACACTGCCCTGATTGAACAATGGACTAACAGCCAAAAGACTGGAATGAAAAAGTATAAAAGGCTTGTAAGCTGCGGAGTAAAGCAGCAGCCTCCTCTGTCTTGTTTCTAACGAGCTTGGGACTCTGTTCCATAGCCCGGGCTATTTGAATAAATCTGGGTTCCTCCTGCAGACGAAGGCTCCTGTGTCTCCTTTTACTACGTATGAAGGGTATGGAAGACTTGGGCGGTTCCCCCGCCGCCGAGACCCAGTAAGTGGGTTATTCCGGTTCCTCACATCTCTTCTCTGTCCCAGGCTCCTCCTCCCTCTATGAGCCCGCCTTCTTTGTCCCTGGTATCCCACCCAGCTACCTACCAACCAACCCTTGCACTCCTCCTACAACTACCCCCTGAGTCCACCTACCCTACACTGCAACTCACCCCTGTTCCCCTTCTTTCACCTGTCACTGATCCCACCCCCTGCTCTCACCAGACCCATGCTACTTACCAACCACTCTGCAATCACCATTCGCCAGGTATGACTCCACCCTTACACAGCACATGCACACACATTTTTCTTACCAGGGAGGCCCACCTCCAACTTACCTCTGCTGTGCCATCATCTGTCACCTGGTGGCAATTCCAGGAATTGAACCCTGGTTGTCTGGGTGGAAGTTAGGAACTTACCCACTGGACCACGCTGGCTTCCCTTTCAGTATCTTATCAAATCGTCCCTATTTCATGGTCGTCCTTTTCATGTGTAATGGAATCCACAGGCAATGACACCAGGGCCTGTATGTTGCTCATAGTTACTACTGCAAGGGTCTAGAACACCAAGGAGCTATAGCTCAATGGTAAGTCTTGTGCCTCTGATGGCACAGGCTTATAGGACAAGGGTTCGAATCTTGCCAATGCTTTCAAAGTATCCCAAGGTGGTAAATGTTCATATAGTGCTCTTATTTTCATTTGCTAAGTTTATTTTCACTTGGAAAAACAGAGGAGAAAAGTGGCCCTCTTTTTGGCACGTGCGCCCCAAAATGACAAATCTTTCCCTCATGACCTCCTACCAACCCCACTTTTTCTCAAGTAGGTGCAATAGAGACAAAGCCTTATCTTCCTTTATCAATGTATTCATTCTTTGCCCTTGAAATTCAGTGTATTGTAGCACGCAAATGAGGCCTCAGGGCTTATAACTGAGCACAAGAATGCAAGGAAGGTGTCACACTGATAGTAAATTAGGTTGGATGGTGGTGATCTTTCATTTTGGTGTGAGCCGATCTCTGAAATCAGGGGTTTGGTGCCTTTGAGGTTGGCTATGACTAAAGATGAAGTATGAGCTATGGCTAATGAAATGATGGGTAAAGTTTGAGGCAAGTGAAACTCCCTTTATTAGGTGCAATAAGAAGCTAGAAAGGTTGTTTTCTTCAAGAGGCAGAAAAGGGCAGAGTCAGGCCTTTGCTTCAGCAGGTCTGAATCATGCCTACTGCAGCAGGTGAAAGGATGGAGCATCACAGTACAACATGGGACAGTGCTTGGCTGGGGCTTTAAACACCCCCTTCCATCCTTTCAATTACACTCTTGAACGCCCTTGAACACCCTTGTTCTGTATAAAGGATGACTGCAGACGATTTGGGACCCTGCTAAATGAGGGTGATGTCCCCATGTGCAACCTCCAAATGGCAAACTCCTTAGCCTAAGATAGGCTGCTTTTGAAATTGGCTGAAAAGCATATGTTGCAGGATGTATCACAGGGCAAGCCGTTCACGGTCTCAGAAGAAAGTAAGCATGGGAGGACATTATTTGCATAGGACAGCCCTCTTCTCAGTCCAATTATTATGCTGCAATTGTTGTGTAGTGTTACTAGAGGGCAGCAGAACGAACATAAGAGCACACTGAGGCTTTTCTTCTGCTTGCTGACATATCTTTTGTTCATGTTGGTCTTGCAGGGCATATGGAGTGAAGGACTGAGATGACTGAGTGAATGAGTAATGAGGAGTGGCTGGCCTGTATTTGTGGAGTAGGGGGTATGTTTGGAAGGTACCCCAAAATTACCCAGAAGGCATGTCATTCTGTGTCCCCATCACCTTTCATAATGCACCCCCAAACCCCTTTTAATACTGCTCTCCCAAATTCAGCTGCCACCCCCAAATCAGATAGTGTAGTGGGGGTGCAGTAAAAAAAAAAAAGGGTCCCCACCCTATTTAATCACACCTAATGTGGGCTAGGGAACCACTGCATGAGTGACCACATCTGGCCCCACTCTCAGACATCTCTTCTCTGTCCCAGGCTCCTCCTCCCTCTATGAGGCCCCCTTCTTTGTCCCTGGTATCCCACCCAGCTACCTACCAACCACTTGCACTCCTCCTACAACTACCCCCTGAGTCCACACACCCTACACTGCAACTCACTTTACACCTGTTCCCCTTTTCTCACTGATCCCACCCCCTGCTCTCACCAGACCCATGCTACTTACCAACCACTCTGCAATCACCATTTGTCAGGCATGACTACACCCTTACACAGCGCACACACACTCACACACACACACATTTTTCTTACCAGGCAGGCCCACCTCCAACTTACCTCTGCTGCGCCATCATCTGTCACCTGGTGGCAATCCCAGGAATTGAACCCTGGTTGTCTGGGTGGAAGTCAGGAACTTACCCACTGGACCACGCTGGCTTCCCTTTCAGTATCTTATCAAATCGTCCCTATATCATGGTCGTCCTTTTCATGTGTAATGGAATCCACAGGCAATGACACCAGGGCCTGTATGTTGCTCATAGTTACTACTGCAAAGGTCTAGAACACCAAGGAGCTATAGCTCAATGGTAAGTCTTGTTCCTCTGATGGCATAGGCTTACACAGGACAAGGGTTTGAATCCTGCCAATGCTTTCAAAGTATCCCAAGGTGGTAAATGTTCATATAGTGCTCTTATTTTCATTTGCTAAGTTTATTTCCACTTGGAAAAACAGAGGAGAAAAGTGGCCCTCTTTTTGGCACGTGCGCCCCAAAATGACAAATCTTTTCCCTCATGACCTCCTACCAACCCCACTTTTTCTCAAGTAGGTGCAATAGAGACAAAGCCTTATCTTCCTTTATCAATGTATTCATTCTTTGCCCTTGAAATTCGGTGTATTGTAGCGCGCAAATGAGGCCTCAGGGCTTATAACTGAGCACAAGAATGCAAGGAAGGTGTCACACTGATAGTAAATTAGGTTGGATGGTGGTGATTTTTCATTTTGGTGTGAGCCGATCTCTGAAATCAGGGGTTTGGTGCCTGTGAGGTTGGCTATGACTAAAGATGAAGTATGAGCTATGGCTAATGAAATGATGGGTAAAGTTTGAGGCAAGTGAAACTCCCTTTATTAGGTGCAATAAGAAGCTAGAAAGGTTGTTTTCTTCAAGAGGCAGAAAAGGGCAGAGTCAGGCCTTTGCTTCAGCAGGTCTGAATCATGCCTACTGCAGCAGGTGAAGTGATGGAGCATCACAGTACAACATGGGACAGGGCTTGGCTGGGGCTTTAAACACCCCCTTCCATCCTTTCAAGGACACTCTCGAACGCCCTTGAACGCCCTTGTTCTGTATAAAGGATGACTGCAGGCAATTTGGGACCCTGCTAAATGAGGGTGATGTCCCCATGTGCAACCTCCAAATGGCAAACTCCTTAGCCTAAGATAGGCTGCTTTTGAAATTGGCTGAAGAGCATATGTTGTAGGATGTATCACAGGGCAAGCCGTCCACCGTCTCAGAAGAAAGTAAGCATGGGAGGACATTATTTGCATAGGACAGCCCTCTTCTCAGTCCAATTATTATGCTGCAATTGCTGTGTAGTGTTACTAGAGGGCAGCAGTACGAACATAAGAGCACACTGAGGCTTTTCTTCTGCTTGCTGACATATCTTTTGTTCATGTTGGTCTTGCAGGGCATATGGAGTGAAGGACTGAGATGACTGAGTGAATGAGTAATGAGGAGTGGCTGGCCTGTATTTGTGGAGTAGGGGGTATGTTTGGAAGGTACCCCAAAATTACCCAGAAGGCATGTCATTCTGTGTCCCCATCACCTTTCATAATGCACCCCCAAACCCCTTTTAATTCTGCTCTCCCAAATTCAGCTGCAAACCCCCAAATCAGATAGTGTAGTGGGGGTGCAGTAAAAAAAAAAAGGGTCCCCACCCTATTTAATAACACCTAATGTGGGCTAGGGAACCACTGCATGAGTGACCACATCTGGCCCATCTCAGACATCTCTTCTTTGTCCCAGGCTCCTGTTCCCTCTATGAGCCCCCTTCTTTGTCCCTGGTATCCCACCCAGCTACCTACCAACCCTTGCACTCCTCCTACAACTACCCCCTGAGTCTACCCACCCTACACTGCAACTCACTTAACACTTGTTCCCCTTCTTTCACCTGTCACTGATCCCACCCCTGCTCTCACCAGACCCATGCTACTTACCAACCACTCTGCAATCACCATTCGCCAGGTATGACTCCACCCTTACAGAGCACATGCACGTACACACACACACACACTCACATTTTTCTTGCCAGGCAGGCCCACCTCCAGCTTACCTCTGCTGCGCCATCATCCGTCACCTGGAGGCAATCCCAGGAATTGAACCCTGGTTGTCTGGGTGGAAGTCAGGAACTTACCCACTGGACCACGCTGGCTTCCTGTTAGAAATGGGATCTCTAGTTGGCAAGGGCTTGCACCTTTGTCCAAGTAGGGACCCTTCTTCCTAGTCAGGGTAAGGGTGTTACACTCGTGAAGTAACCCCTGCTCACCCTCGTGGTAGCTTGGCACGAGCAGTCAGGCTTAATTCAGAGGCAGTGTGTAAAGCATTTGCACATAACCGACAGTAATACAGTGTAAGCACTACAAACGGACACCACACCAGTTTAGAAAAATAACCAATATTTTATATACTCAAGACAAGACCAATTACGACAAAAATCCACAATACTATACTTGAAAAACGAATGCTTGATAAGGTAACTTCTTCTTTGCAAGAATAGTTCAAAAACAAGAAGTTCGTACGAGTCGGTAGCTCCGTCCGAGCCTACCGCGATGCTGAAAACCACAGAGTCTAACAGTTCCAGCCGACCGCGTCGATACGGGCCAGCAGAGTCGTGAACAGACTCGGTCACAGTACCTTTCTCGTTGTGGCTGGTACGGAGTGTACGAGCCGGTCGGCGTTCGTCGCGGTTGCGGTGCAAGACGGAGCGATGCAAGGTGCGGTGTCCCTCGATGCGGTGCAGGCAGCGGCTCGATGAGCGTCGTGCAGACGGAGTCAGTGAGTCCAAGGCGTGCGATGCAGGGTGAGACGATGCTCGATGCGGTGCTGACAGGTTGCGATGAAGGCGACCAAGCCGGAGTGCAGGAGCTGGCATCGGACAGCGGTGCGAGTCGGAGCGGTGCGTCGCAGACGTGCGAGCGGTGCCCCAATTGCGGTGCGGTCACGACTCTTGAGCCAGTTGCAGCGACCGCGTCGGTCGGGTCCGGCTGGTTCAGTGAAGCGATGCGATGCGAACTGCGGTGCCCACAGGTCACGGTGCAAGCAGCGGATCGGTGGTGGCGGCGTTGGACGTCACCCATGGTGAGACCAGGGTTGCGATGCGAAGCGGGGCGATGCGGTCTGCGGTTCAAACAGGTCACCGGCCAGGGATGGATTCGGTTGACGGAGTCGGTTGCGGTTCCCTTCCTCTGTGGCAACTGAAACAGCGTTCCAGAAGCGGTACCCAGAGGCTTGTGAAGTCTTTGCAGTCCCTGAGACTTCTTAACAGGAGGCCAGCTCGGTTCCAGGCCCTTGGAGATACTCAGCACAAGTTTGTAGAAAGTTCAGTCCAGTCCTTTCACTGCCCAAGACAGAAGCAGCAACTGCAGGCCAACCCAACAAAGCAACAACACAGCAAAGGGGCAGTACTCCTCCTGGCAGCTCTTCCAGCTCTTCGTCTTGGCAGGTTCCTTGATTCCAGCGAGATCTAAATTCATGGGGTCAGGGCCCCAATATTTATATCCCAAATTCCTTTGTTCTCTGAAGGCAGAGAGGCCTTTGCCTAGTCCAAACCAGTTCTGGAGCACTTTGTTGACAAGTCTCCGTCCCTTCTTTTCAGAGAGTAGGCCAGGGACATCAGACGCACCACAGGAGGTGGAGCCAGCATTGTGGAGGGAAGGCACTGTCCTATTCAGGGCCCAGGTGCAACCCCTCCCACCCATCTACATGAAGATCTTGCTATTCAGCCCTGTGCTGACTCACCCTGTCTCCTGGCATCCCCCAGCCCCTGTCACTCACACTCCAGACAAGGAATACACAACCTCGCAGAGGCAGGCTTGGATGGTTAGACAAGAAAATACCCACTTTCTAAAAGTGGTATTTTCAAACACAGAATGTTTAAACCAACTTCACTAAAAGCTGCATTTTATCATTCTGAGTCCAGGCATACTAAACTCGAATTTCTATCATGTTCCCGGGGTCAGTTAGGATTATAAGCTGTAATAATCAAAACTGCCCGTTCTGGCCTATGGGGAACAGGTAGCCTTGCAATAGTGAAAAACGAACTAGGCTGTAATTCACTATCAGGACATGCCACACACACCAGGGCATGTCCTACCCTTCGCCATACAACGCACCCTGCCCACAGGGGTACCTTGGGCCTACCTTAGGGGTGACTAACATGTAGAAAAGGAAGGTTTAGGGACTTGCAAGTGTGCGCACTTGCCAAGTCGACTATGGCAGCCCCAGGCTGCGCACAGGCTCTGCAATGGCAGGCCCTAGTTACACTTTACGGGCTGTTTGCGTGGGTGGCACAATCCAGTGCTGCAGCCCACCAACAGCATTTGGTCTATAGGCCCTGGCACTCGCAGTGCACTTTACAAGGGACTGACACATAAACAAAATAGGCCAATCATGGAAACGCCAATCCGTAACACATTTTATACAGGAGCACTTGCACTTTCCCACTGGACAGCAGTGAGGAAAGTGCGCAGAAATCATTACACCAGCAAAAACAGAGTCAAAACCGGGAGGTCAGAAAGCAAAAAGTCAGGGGAAACACGCCAAAAGATGCCAAGTCTAACAC